>SRMA01025157.1:93041-270541 GCA_007224835.1 Danionella cerebrum
CTCTCTCTCTCTCTCTCTCTCTCTCTCTCTCTCTCTCATTAAGACGTAGAGTAAACAGCCAAATTAACAATTATTTCAGTAATATCAGTTTAGCATCTAAATGTATTTTATTTTAATTAGTGATCAAATAAACCCTGGTCGGTTAATATCTTTTAAAGCCGTGTGTGTAATTGTGTTAGGGCTCTCTCATCTGTTTATTGTTCATTTTTCACATGTGCGATCTGTGAAGTACTTTTCTTATTAATTTCTGTTTATTTTCACCAGGCTATGAAGATCACAAACCCGTTGTGTCAGACCATTTTTATGTTGTCAATTTTAAACAAGTCAATTGTGAGCCAATGTAAATGCAAATCAGATCCATTAATGATTTGAAGATCACACATTTACAATTTAAGTCATTGTCATATCCAATTAACGTGTCTACGTAATTTTATAAAAACAGTTTATAGCACTCTAGGTGTATACCAGTGAGCTGTATAGGATATTTATGGATAAACTAAACATATTTTCCACATGCTCCATTAGATTTGTTGTGTAATTTGAGGTACATATAACACTGACGGGGTTAATCCTCAAACATGTTTTCTTCGGATTGCTGGAGTGTAGCATGGCCATATTTCTAAGAGCTGGAGTTTGGAAACATTTCATTAGCACAAGCTCACACATGCTCCTCTAATGTCAGCCGGATTTTCATTCCTTCATAAATCATAGGCTTTATCTTTGGGGTGAATTATAACTTGGAGCAACTAAAAAGTGATTATAACAGACAATGAAACTCTGGAATGAATCTCATGTTGGCACCTGATCTTTCAGGGTTCAAAATCTTGAGGTTTGACTGATATATTTTTATGTTTTTAGATTACGTTGATGCCTCCACAAAGAAGGAATTAGCAGAGGCACGATAACCCTGGATTACATGGAATCAGAAGCCAAAACATTGACTGTTGTCATCTGTCACACGCCCTTGAGACACAGTGGACTCACAAACGTCTCGATGAGATATTTTAAAGTGAGCGCACACTTCTTCTGCCTACATAAAGCATGATAAACCACTAATGTTTCTACCTACATTCCCTTCGATATATTGTATTTGATCGTATATTTCAAGTGTTTGAATTAAGTTTTGAAGGTTTTTGTTATTTTAGGCAACAGTCGGAATATTCATAGTTATTAAGTTGACATGCTGAAATACCGGTACTTGTCTTGTTTTTCACTCCGACACAAAAACTCGAGGGTTTCTCCCTCTGTCGAGGGTGGAGTGTTTCAAAGAACATTTCTGTCATCCTTTTCCATGGCTTCTCGTCCTAAGTTTATTAAGTGAGAACATTGTTTGTGTGCTCATGTTTATTTTTAGGAGAACTATACCTTTAATACAGATGAGAAAATACCAAACCGGTTAAGCTTTGTGTTTAATCATAAACGGGATTAGATCAGAATGAAAGAGGAAAAACAAACCATCAGGGTTTTTATTTTATTAAAAGTATTTTTTCCAATTAGTGAAAAGTAGAATGTTAATCTAGCCACAGGGGTTTCAAGCCAGTGACTTCTGTGCCGGTCCCAAGCCTGGATAAACAGAGAGGGTTGCGTCAGGAAGGGCATCCAGCATAAAACATGGCAAAAACTAAATATGCAAATCATCAAATCGATTTTCATACCGGATCCGTCGCGGCCCGGGTTAACAACGACCGCCTCCAGTGCTGTTAACCTACAGGGTGCTGGTGGAATTTGGACTATTGTTGGTCGAAAAAGGAGAAGGATTCGTAGACAGGAGGGAGAAGAGGTTTTGGAGACAAAGTCAGAGAGGCCAGATTGAGATGGTTTGGACAGAGGAGGGATAGTGGTTTTATTGGTAGAAGGATGTTGGAGATGGAGATTCCAGGCAAGAGGTCAAGAGGAAGACCAAAGACGAGATATATGGATGTGCTGAAAGAGGACATGAAGGTAGTTGGTGCAGGAGTAGAGGATACTGATGACAGAGTTAGTTGGAAACGGATAATTCGCTGTGGCGACCCCTAAACTGGGAACAGCCGAAAAGAAAAGTAGTATGTCCTCACATTCAGATGTCTTCCGTAGAACAGTTTCATTCATCTGTTGATATTAAAACTAAATATTTTTTGGTTTGAAAGGAAATTTCTTCACTTCATTTTAGAGCCCTAAGGAACTAAAGTAATTCAACAAATGAACTTCTAGTCTACAAAAGCCAGACACCAGGAACGGTCTTCAATCCCACGATGAAATGCTAGAGTTTCTCAGTAGGGAGCTCAGTTGACGCAGGTGATCGAATTGTGGTGGATATATTGGATTTGTACAGTACGTGGTGAAACTATCGCTGAAAAATAAATATCGCATGCACTCAGAGAGCACTTGATTCTGAGCAGCAAAGATCATGTGAGGATCTCATTCACATGGGATAAGGATTAAACATAAACATCTACATTACTCTCTGTCGTCTCATTTGATGCTTCGATGTGTTTGTCACAACCCCTTCCCTCAAACCCCCCATACCACACCACATTTTCATTTACCCTTTAGCACCATTTTAAAATATATCAATTCCCATCTGGTGTTACTTCAGGTCAATAAGAGCATTTTTATGGTGTTGATGTTATGGTGCTGCAGCGGTGGGAGAGAGTTGTGTTTCTTTAAGGCGACGCCTCAAACAAAATCTTTTCTGTGTGCCAGATTCATCAGAAACCCGGCTGATTGAGCGCCACACAAGGAAATACGACATTAAACATTCCTCCAAGAGAGCCGCTCTTCGAGTTTCTCTTCAGTGTTGGTCGTTATCTTTCACAGGTGAAGGAATAATATCGAATAACGTATTTCAGAGAAGACAGGAGAGGGCTTGAAGTCCAAATATTTACTCAAAATTCAGGAATAACACATTACAGATATATCTGGGTGAACTAACTGCATTACACAACAGCAAAGTGTGACAAAACTCCCGTCGCAATGCGTTAGTTTTCACACCCCTTCCTTGTGGCCTGGCCTTATATATGTTCTTAAAAAAATGCAAATTAGTTGGGGCGTAGTTCCATTTGCGTCGGGCCTTTTGGGTCGGTCACCTCCTGTAATGGTGGATTGTCTGATCCTCTGCACAGAGAAAAAGACACTCGGGGTGATAACACAGGTCTATAAAAATATCCTACTGATTAAATTCAAGTAACAAAAGAAATACACAATTATCACTCATTTATTTTTCAGTTTAATATTACACTTAATACTCAAATGATTATAACATAATACACCACATAGTTAAAGAAAATGAAACTGTTGGGAGATACCTAAATTATCTTTCACAGGTCATTTAATTCATGTACGAAACAATTGTGATTCATCCATCTCCACCTTTTGAGATTTAGAAGCTGTTGAAAAAATAAAAACTCAACATGTTTTACTGACTTTTCTTGCAGGCAGTAATGGAAAATTAACAGACTTCAAAAAGAAATGCAGGTGACATCATTTAAAGCTTTCAAGCTTTTAAATTAAATAAAAGAGAACCTCAATGTAATTCCAGACTGGTTTATTAAATCATCAAAATGTTGACAATAACTTACCATCAAAATACATAAAATCATTCTTTAAACGTGAGAACTAACAGGAGTTTGTTTGTTGATTCACATTCCTTTTACTTTGGTAGTGAAGCAAAGGCACTTGTGAAGTTAATAATACCCTGTAATGCCAAACACTCACATATATGTGTATTTATTTATATATGTATTAATATATATATGTATATATGTATTTGACCAGCTGTAGAAGTTACACAATTAAATCACATCATCACAATTATATCCATAACTTAATACTAGGTTTATTTCAACAGTGAGAGAAACTACGTTTTGAAACAAGTTAAATAAAGCTAAATATCTGGAATATAAAGGTAAAGGACGTTCTGGATTATTTATTTTGATTCTCACTATTTCCATTGAAATGGGTCATCTCTTTATATTAAATGTCTGGAATCAGCAGAGGACCAAATATTTCTTTCCCCCACTGAAGGCATCGTTAAACATGGAGCACCCAAAGAACGATATCTCAATGAACCCCTAGAATAAACACATTTTACAACAGTTTTCAACACAATCACTGGAGAGCTGAGGCAGAACAAACAGCTTTCGAGTCTTATTTCAGAGAAACAGAACATGACGAGCGATGCAGAGCAGCGTTTCCTCAGTAGCTTTTAACATTCATTACATGAACACACTACACACACTGACTGTGCGCTTAATTATCACTTTTTCAATTATTAGAACAAAACGAGTCGTAAAAGAGCCGGATCACTTTCATAGTTTGCAATAAAACATTCAGAGTCACATTAAAACCAGTTACCAACTCTACACGAACACAAAAGAGCAATAGAAAGATAAAATAGGACAAATATTTATACATTAAATCCTAAAAACCAGGTTGATTACTTGTCAATTTGAGTCTATTTCATGAAATCCTCTTTTTAAAGGAGCTACGCCCACTTATCCAGTTTAAACTCCCTCTATTTGGTCCCACAAACTTCATTGAAATTGAAGAACTCAAGCAGCTTCCGGAGGTGCAGTGTCTATTTAAAAGATGCAAGCCACACCCACTTAAACAATTTAATCTCTGAAAACTGTTATTATTTCAAGTAGTCAAATATTTCAAAAGTGGAAATGAGTTCTCAGAATGGGATAGAAATACGTATAGCACTCAGTCAGGAAGATAAAGTGTCACTCAAGCTTCAGGATGTGTTCTGTCTCTTTAAAATCCTGACAAGCCACACCCACTTTCTAAACTATTGATCATTTCAGGTGCAAGGCTGGTTTGTCTTAAGCAGATCAATATTGCGGCGAGTGCTCTCGTTTCGCTCTCAGTTTGGGAAGTGCTCCGTCTCTTTCGAAATTCTGATCCTTGAGAGCCAATCAGAACTGATAGAAGCCACACCCACCATATCTGTGTTTGAACTCTTTACACAAGCTGTTTATCTATTTCCTGCCACACCAGTCAGGAAATGAGCTTACTTTCACTTTTACTTAGTTACAGGGAGGGTCTCTTGTACAAGCCCCGCCCCCAGCTCTAATTTAGACCAGAAGCTGTCAATCATTTACTTGAATAGACAGAGCAGGAACTGAGATTCTGAATAGATTGCACGCGCACACACACACACACACACACACACAACACACACACGCACACACACACACGGCTGCGCTGCGGTTACCGTATTATTCCAGGACGGATGAACACTGGGAGTTTTGTGAGAGGAGTCAGAGACAGTTGCGTCACATCTGTCGAAACCGCTTTAATTACGGTGTTTGTTTTGAGAGCGCCGTCACCGATGCTTGGAAGCAGTTCTGGATTTCCTACCAGACAGAAAACACTTCTGTTAATGCTAACCACACAGCAGCAATTAGCTCAAGCAAAAGCAAAAAATGAAGAGGTTTTGGCTAGTTTAGGAACATTGGCATACAATGGTTCCTCGCAAACAAAGAAATATAACAGTATATTTAAAACCAGTGGGACACAGAATAATTTATAACATACTAAAATATATTTATAAAAATAAACATTTCTGTGAGAAATATAAGACTATGACCTTCTCTCAAGACCAAACCAGAGCTGTTCATTGACAGGAAGTTAAAGAACTGAACCGAGCTTCAAAACCCAGCCCTATTGGTTCCTAACTGGAAAGTGACATCATGTCTGGTCAAATTTGGGCCAGTTTTACAAACAAACTCAGCATCTTTATAAACAATAATCTGACAATAAACCTTACATAAACAACCAGTTTGAGCTTAAACCTAGTTTTAAAAAAATCTATATTTTTGGTGTTTTTGCTTTTATTCGATCAGATGGGACCAGATAGGAGAATGTCAGGAAGAGACCATTGGCCAGACGCTAAAAAAGATTTAGGTACAAATGCAACGAGGGAGCTTTTCTCACAAAGGGAGTTGGGTCTGGTGCAGCAGATGGAGCCGAGCCTCGAAACGCTGCTCCAGTGAACAGACGACTTTCTCTATAACTTCATCTAAAATTCTCATTTGAGCACCAATTTTTTTATGGTAATTTATTACGATAAATTTTGTTATGGTAGTTTTCATAATAAACCTGTTCATTGTCATTAACTTTTTTTTATGTTTAACAAAGATCAAAGGTGTTGAGACAAAATTAAAATGTAGAAATCCCAGAAAAGCAAAGGTAATGCCAAAACAAAGCAAAAATTGTATAAAACCTGTTGAAGCTCCCCTTTTACAACGTTCCAAGTATTTGTTGGTGCTGCCGTGTAAAGCAGTACATTGTGTCGTAGCTCTTGTGGTGATTATTTCTCCGCTAATAAGCTTTTTGAAAAGTTCACGTTATACGGAATAAAAATGATAACTAATGGTGAGTCGGCGTTATTCGTACTTAATAGAAAACTTTAGAGGGCTTTAGATAAAACATGTTTGTATTCGCTTCTTTGTGTTCACTACAATCTTCAATATTAGAAGGATAATAGAAATTCATTCTAGTTTTATTCTGTAGAACACTTGTTCTTTATCATGTTCCCTCGTTTTATGAGATTCAATTGTTCATGTTCTGAATTAATTCTATAAAACATAAGAACAATCTGGTTTCTACTCTATACTTCCCTCAAAGCACTAGATACAGGAGTCTGTGACGGCTGATATTCCTCTGGCATCAGAACTCACCGGGCTCTCGCTCAGCTCGGCGCTCTCAGAGAGGTGCGGCTGTGTTAGTGCCGGGGCGCTGGTCAGTTTTCGAGGCGGCTGGTTCCCGACGCTAAAGAGGCGCGGGCGCTTGGCTTGATCGTGGCTGGAGAGCGGCGTGAAGCTGTTCCTCCGAAGAAGAGCCGGCAGAGCCACGTCCTGTCTCCGGCCGCCCTGTACAAACACCACACAGAGAAATGATTCAGCCGCAGAATGAACAGAGAATGCTTCTCTCGTGTGTTTTTACGCAGGAGTACACTTTAAATCCAACTCGAGAACTGTGTTCCAGGGAGAAATCAGGTTAGTGGCCAAGTAAACAATCTAAAGAGTGTGCGTTTTTTTTTTTTATTTATTTATTTTCTAGATGTGAGTGTTGGGGATGTAAATCTTCACATTATGTTTGTACGGTTGTTTTGAAGTCGTCAAATTTCCATGTTTCAGTACATATTAATTTGCACGGCTGTGGTAATGTACAAAATGAAAAGTTCTAAATATTTCAACCATACGATTACATCGAAATCTTTTTTAGAAATGTGTGCATTTGTATTAATCTTATTTTCTGCACCGTGATTGTAAAACTTTAATTAAATACAATATTTCAATGATACATTCAGCATAATTTATGTGTAACTGGCAAAGTTCCTTATTCCTTCAGCGTGTGCTGGGTGCTCTGCTTGAGGTCCTTGTCATTGGTGGAAGCCATTTTACCGGCCAATGACATGATCTTATGCCACACCCCCGGTAGCCAATAGAACCAAGCCATGCACCCCCCCCCCCCACACACACACACACACACACACACACACACACACACACACACACACACACGCACACACATACACACACACACACACACACATGCTAGAGTGATACCTAGCTGGCGGAATCTAGGAAACTGAGCGGCGGATCTCATCTGTTCACCAAATAATCTTGAGCTGCCTCGCACACTCCACATCTACAGAATTACTAAACCAACATTTGTTTTCTGAGCTATTTTTGTCTGACGGCAGTTTGAACAACGATTATGCAAAAGAATATCGTGCATATTTCAAGAGAGCGGTTAGATGGGTTTTTTTCAGTGTAATCTGTAGCTTCCGTGGTGTAAAGAAGAGCGCTGAAATATCAAACTCAAGTAGAAAAAAAAAAGTCAAGAAAAGAAGCTCTTCCAAAACTGCTCAAGTGAAGTGGTAAAGAGAGAGAAAGAGAAGAAAAACAGAAAGAGCAAGAAGAAGGAGAGAGAAGGAAAAGAGATAGTGAGGAAAAAGGAGAGCGTGAAATGAAAGAGACAGACAGATAGCATTAAGAGAATGAGAGCGAGCTGGAGGTGAAAAAGAGAGGAGAGAAAAAGAAAAGAGAGAGGGAAATAGAAGAGAGACAGAAAGAGTGAGGGCTCAAAAGATTTGAATACAGTGAAAGAAAAAGAAAGAGAGGGAGAGAAAGAGAAAAACAGAAAGCAAAGAGAGAGAGAGAGAGAGAGAGAATAACTGTTTCATAATTAAACATTCAATTATTTTTGTGAAAGAAAAGTTGTGCAGTAAAAGAGTGAAAGTACAGACACGTAAAAGCTACTCACTAATTTACAAAAAACTAGTCAATTAGAGTCATTTGAATATTTGTACGTGGTTATTTTACACCACTGATAGCCACTAATAAATCAAAACAAAAGTACCCCCACCCCCTCCCCCTCCCCCTCCCCTGCCTGATTTTAATCACAGTCTTGAGTGACGGTATAACGCTCATCAATCCTGACGTCGACAGCCCTGCATTAGATTGTGAAGATCTGTTTTTCACAGAAGACACGGAGAGCAGGAGCAGAACATGTTTCTGGCAGGAACGCCCCTCGCTGCCCCCTCTGTAATTATGTGGTGAACTGGCAGAGTGATCTCATCACGAGAACAGGACGAAAACAAGGCACAAGTGTCCCTGCCCGGCTCCTCTGACCGCCACTGTTACCTCTCACACCTCCACAGACTGAACAGAAAGGGTTCGAGGCGTGTCGCCATGGTTTCAGGGACTCCTGCTCTTCAGTTTAGTAAAGCATCGGTGTTGTTTAAACGTTAAATAAACCTGCAGCACGTCCTCACCAGCGGTCTGTCCCGGTGAGTGTTCACAGCTTCTACTTTCAAGTCAAACATCTCCACCTTACATCCTGCAACAAAACAGAAATGAAAAGAAAATGTTCTAAAAACATGTAAAATAGTTTAAATCTAAAGTTCCTTTAACCCTTCACTACGAGTGTGTTCTGTCACTTCCAGAGAAATCCCTTTCAAAACAAACCCTGCCGCACCCCCTGACTGGAGCTGCTGATGGTTGTCTGCTGGAGGCGGGGCATAATGCATGAGGGATGGACTTTGTAGATCAAAACATTTTTTTTTTATGTAGGGGGAGGGTTTTTCTGATTAAATTCTTCCTTCTGCAAATCAAGTTACTCAACCATCAAAACAGTGTGTAAGCATTACTTCTGTGTTGTCCCAGGAACGTGTGGAACATGACTCTCACCGTAAGCCACCGGCGTGAGCTTGAGCACCACGTGCAGAGGACACTTGAGATACGGCAAATCATCTGCAGGAAATGAGGAAAGTGACTGATTCAGGTGATACAGAAACACTTGAGTTAAATCAGAGAGTCTATATGTTCTGCATCCCTCTGAAGCACTGGATGAGCTTCTGTCAGTGAGGATCAACTCCATCTGGAGAGTTAAAGGCATGTCACCTCAAGAGCCGTCTACAGCTTGTGATGGAGGTCAGTGATGTTCCCCAGGTCGCTAAACTCCTGTGTAGCCATCCTTTTCCTGAGCTGGGATTTTGTGAAATAGTTGCTAGGGTAAATGCGTTGCTAGGGAGAGGACTATGATGTCACAATGTTCCTCACGTCACTATGAGAGAAACAAACAGAGCGCCAGGTTTTCTCAAGAGAATCTGGTTTCTAGGGCAAAGAGGCTGATCACTATGTTACTGCAAATGCATGCTTTCATGCGTGTAGCAGATGTTTTTCCCCGAAGTGACTTATCGGCAGAGAGAGCTTTGGATTTCTGACTGACTCATTACTAGCCATCGAGCGCTAATGTGATTTCTGAGAGCCAGCAGTCGTTCTTATAATAAGGCGGAGCTCTGAAAGCATCGTTCTGTTGGGTCCCAAATGAAAAGCTTTTTGGAAATATGTTTAGTGATGCCTCTTATACCTGAGTGATGAGGATGTTTTAGGTTCGAACCTTTCAGAACCTGCGTGGAAATAAAGATGCACCCGCTGCACTCCAAAGGAAGCCTGACCTCATCTCAAGCGACTCTGTTTGGTAACGTCTCTCTGTTTCCGAAAGGATTGGACTCTCAAGAGTCTTCTCCGGTGCTGAGTGGTGTACGGTTCGGAGAGTCTACTCACTCGCGCTCTTGTCCAGGAAGTACGCGAGCAGGCACCGCATCACGGCCTGATGGCACACCACCAGGACGTTTCCCTGCCGCTCCAGCTCCATGATCACCGGCTCCAGACGCTGCACCAGATCCTGATACGACTACAGGAAGAGCAGAGGGACACTGCTTCATATTGAGTTTAAAATACTCCATCAAGATCTGAACCTGAGTTTGATTTACGGTGAAGCTATGAGAACATCGACGAGACCAAAGGAGCTTAGAACAAGTTCTGCTCTGTTCCATATTCCCCAACACTCGTAGAGCTGATAATCTTAGTCAGTCAAGACCCGCTCCGTAGAGAGAGCCAGATGTTCAGTCCTCAGATCCAGGGCCATCATTCTTGGCAGTACATCGAGAGCAATGGCACAAAACACGCGGCTTCTACGGGTCAGGACTCCAGAAGATTCGTCACGAAGCACGTTGTTTCTGTTTCCACTCACCTCTCCTCCGGGGTATCTGTAGTGGTACTTGTCCTGGTCTCGGAGAATAAACTCGTTGGGGTACGTTTCTTCTATCTTCTCATACGTCATTTCCTCACAGATGCCCTGACACACACCAAACACAGAGACCACGCTTTAGTTTTTACGAAGCCCTGTGTCCCTGTCCTCCTGAGAGCTAGATCTGGTGATGGGGTTGCTTGGGTTTTGTGTTGTGGAGGGTCAGTGATGTCATATGAGGTCACTGAGGGTGAAGCTCCTGTGCTGTAAATTTCCAAAGCTTATGTAGATCTGTTGAAAAACTTGCAAAGGTAAATATTTGTGTTGCTAGGGACGGGTTTTTGATGTCGTAACATTCAGCTATTTCACACAGCCTCCATTTTTAGATCGAAATCGAGGCTCCGGTGGGAAGAAACACGGTCGAGGTAAACAAACCTGCTGCCGAGATTTTCTATCATTGATGTTGAAAACTGGATCACCAATATAGCAGGTAATGTTAAATACAGCACATTATTGGTCGGATAAACACAGCTGTAAGAAAAACTTCTGGGTTTCCACCGGAGCCTCGCTTTAAAGGGAGATGTCGATGTTTTTATACGGTTGCTAGGTTAAACAGTTTGGTTGCTAGGGAAGGGGCAGTCATATTGTTCCCCTTGTACGTGGTGTAAATCAAATTTCAATAGTGAGGTTTTGCTGAAATGGTTGCTAAGGTAAATACTTTTGTAGCTGGGATGTGTGTGTTGGGGGGGGGGGTCTTTAAGTTGTACACATGGTTTCATGAGACGGCTCGTGAGCTCACAGCATCGATCTCGTTGAGGATCTTCCACTGCTCATAGGGAACACACAGCTCCTCCGCCGTCTGAATGCTGCGCCTCAGCTGACTCGTCCAAACCTTCAGGTCAGGGATCTTCTGCTTCTCCAGGAAAACTCGCAGCGCTCTGGAAAACTAGTGCAGATACTAATGTACATAAATGTGGAAAACACGTAAATAAAAAAAACTCCAGAATAAAGTGAGCTCCATGATTGTTTTTTTTTTAATCACTCATTTTTGTTTTCAAAAAACAAAAGCAATCAAAAGAAGAAACAAAAACAACGTATAAACCTCTTTTCCTCTGGCCGAGAGCTCCGAGTCTCCTCCGATGCAGCCCTGGACGTTGTGCTCGCTCTCTCCGTGGCGGCAGAGGTAGATGGAGTGCTTCTGGACGTGAATATTCATCAGGTAGTACACGATCTTGCTCTGGATGTAATCCTGGACGCGGTTCACCAGGAACCGCTGGCCCACATTTATCACCTGGATGAACGACAGCTCCCTGCGAGCAGACAGCACTGGGGAATCAGCCGAGGAGCCAATCATTTTCTCCGGTCCATCTTTGAGTTTTGAGCAGTTTTTTTTCCAATAAAAACAAGGATAACAAGAAAGAGTTTGGACTACGAACACGACCCAGAACCTTCTAACAGAGATGCACCTATTCTACCTACTCCATGCCGCCCTCACTTCACATTTGATTACGTCCATTTTTTGACCATTATTCACTCGTGGTTGTGATTTTCAGTTTTAGCAGTTCAGCTGATCTCGAAGTGTCACCTACACAAAGCAGAAACGCTGAGGATGCATTTCACGACCAACATTTCAGCCTCGCGGGAACTCTATGAACACCTCCTGAATCTCGGAGCAGCTCGTCCTGCACATCACACGCTGCTCCGAGACGCTCGTTTACACACTGCTTCAAAGCCAGGAGGATTCTGCCGCAGAGAAGAAGCCAAAAACCACTCGAGAGGAATTCCAGCAATGCCTCCACAACCCAAACAGCCTCTGAAGGGCTTTCAGAGGTTCCAGGTTAACAACAGACGGTTTAAACGCAGCGCTACACAAACTGAAACCAACGAGAGTCCATCTGCATCACGTTATCCCACTGCACTGCTCTCTGCTGGGGACCTCCTGACATGACTCCCAAAAACAACAAGAAACACTCCGGAAAACATGTAAATCAAGGAATAATCCGTTTTCATTACAAACACATTAATGCACTTTACCTTCTCAGGAAATATAACGACGAGCGAGCACTACGGCGGCTGCAGCTCCTGTGCGTTCTCTCTTTGATCCTCATTTTTAACTAAATACGGTGGTGTGAAAAACTATTTGCCCCCCTTCCTGACTTTTTATTCTTTTGCATGTGTGTCACACAAAATGTTTCTGATCCTCAAACACATTTTAATATTAGTCAAAGATAACACGAGTAAACACAAAATGAAGTTTTTAAATGAATGTTTTTATTATTTAGGGAGAAAAAAAATCCAAACGCACATAGCCCTGTGTGAAAAAGTAATTGCCCCCCTTGTTAAAAAAATAACTGAACTGTGGTTTATCACACCTGCCACGCCCAGGCCTGATTACTGCCACACCTGTTTCTATCAAGAAATCATTAAACAGAAGTGACCTGACACAGAGAAGTAGACCAAAAGCTCGACATCACGCCAAGATCCAAAGAAATTCAGGAAGAAATGAGAATTGAGATCTATCCGTCTGGTGAAGGTTATAAAGCCCTTTCTAAAGCTTTGGGACTCCAGCGAACCACAGTGAGAGCCATTATCCACAAATGACAAAAACATGGAACAGAGGTGAACCTTCCCAGGAGTGACCCCTTCCCAAAATTACCCCAAGAGCCCAGAGACAACTCATCCGAGAGGTCACAAGAGATGCCAGCGCAACATCCAAAGAGCTGCAGGCCTCACTTACGTCAATGAAGATCAGTGTTCACGACTCCACCATAAGAAAGAGAGACTGGGCAAAAACGCCCTGCATGGCAGAGTTCCAAGAAGCAAACCACTATTAAACAAAAAGAACATTACGGCTCGTCTGTATTTTGCTAAAAAAACATCTCGATGACTGCCAAGACTTTTGGGAAAATATCTTGTGGACTGACGAGACAAAAGTTGAACTTTTTGGAAGCTGCGTGTCCCGTTACATCTGGTGTAAAAGTAACACAGCGTTTCATTAAAAGAACATCATACCAACAGTAAAATATGGTGGTGGTAGTGTGATGGTCTGGGGTTGTTTTGCTGCTTCAGGACCTGGAAAAAATCCTGAAGGAGAATGTCCGGCCATCTCAAGCTAAAGCGATCTTGGGCGCTGCAGCAGAACAATGTCACACCAAATAATCCACCTCTGAATGGCTGAAAAAAAACCAAAATGGAGACTTTGGAGTGACCTAGTCAAAGTCCTGACCTGAATCCCATTGAGATGCTGTGGCATGACCTTAAGAAGACGGTTCATGCTAGAAAACCCTTAAATAAAACTGAATTACAACAATTCTGAAAAGATGAGAGGGTCAGAATCCCTCCGGAGCGCTGGAAAAAACTTGTTGCAAGTTATCGCAAACGTTTGATTGCAGTTATTGCTGCTGAGGGTGTCCCAACCAGTTATTATGTGCAGGGGCAATTACTTTTTCACACAGGGCTATGTGCGTTTGGATTTTTTTCTCCCTAAATATTAAAACATTCATTTAAAAACTTCATTTTGTGTTTACTCGTGTTATCTTTGAATAACATTAAAATGTGTTTGAGGATCAGAAACATTTTGTGTGACACACATGTAAAAGAATAAAAAGTCAGGAAGGGGGCAAAGAGTTTTTCACACCACTGTAGATACACCCGACTCCCTGCCCATCAAGCTCTTTCCCCACTGTGGCACAAATAAAAATTCTTTGTTGCTATTATTTTTCTCATTACGGCACACACCACGACAATATTAAATCCAAATGATGAATTTACAGTTGGAGCCCTTGACGAGCCCCTGCACCTTCTACAACTTTTAAACTATAACATGCACCAGCTCATATTTCCAGTCTCCCCCAAACACTGCATTTACCCCAGTTCCACCCACCACTACGCTCCGACACGCCCCCTTCTGAGCTAACCCCACCTAGAAACATCAGAGCAGATCATCTCTTTTCTTTGAAGGGAAATTGTGGCCCAGTGGGTTTGGGGATCGATGGTTGCTGGTTCAATCCCCAGCTCCACTGGAAGTCTTAGGTGGGGTGAGAGAGCAAGGTTCCAGGGGGCGCCGCTGCTCCTGGTGTGTGTTTGTTCACTTGGACGGGTTAAATGCAGAGCACAGTCACTCTATAGCTGCTTATAATCTCTCACAGGTTTTTATGAACGTGATAAAGTAGAAATATCTCTCTTCGCGCACACTCTGGAGTCACACTCGGTGCTCCGTAATGCTCAGCGAATGTGTTGCTGTCGCACTAGCGGGTCGTTTTATTTACCACATGGAAATGTAATCGGATTGGTTGGTTGGTAGGTGGGTTACAACGCCTGCACGAACTAAACTTACAGCTTCAGGGACGTCACAACAATAAAACAAAAGCATCGTAAACGGAGAACCCAGTGAAGGTTCTGCAGGAAGCACCGTACCGGTCCTGCTGGTCGGGGTCTAAGGGCTCATAGGTGACTTTGTAGCACTCGATCCTCTTGAGGAAGTCTTCCATGACGCTCTCTCGGTCTCGCTCGGGGTAATCCGGGCTGGACACCTTCACATCCTGCCGCAAGATTAAAGCTGGGTTAGCTTTGTTTCGTTCGTTCGTTCCCTTACAGACGAGTCCCTGCAGAGCATCCCAGAGCTGCAGGAGACTCAGATCAGATCCAGCTCAGAGACGATCACAATAATAAACTTGCTAGTCATAGTGCAAGACAGAGCACCAACAGAAGAAAGCAATGGATGAAAATAAAGTAAAAATGTTAACGATAAAAATGGTTAAAACATTAACCTTAATCTACGATTCAAAACTGAGTTTTAGGATGAGATTAAGGTCCTCCTGTGGCGTGGAGGACAGTGAAGGGCTCGTGGATCCAGGTTCATCAGTTACTAAAGGTTAAGAAAGGCTTAGGATGGTGTAGCTGAGCAGCTTTTCTGTACGGACAGCGAGGTAGAGACCCGTGATTCAATCTGACTCCTGCACGAATCCACACACGTGCTGCAATGTTCCGCTCGTCCTCCCACTGCCTTTCCGTTTGTTTTTAGCATTTCCCTTTTACGTACTGATGAATAGAAATGTGTTTTGTTTTATTTACTTTTAATTAAATTATGAACATGGACAAGAATGAGGAGCTTTCCAGAACATGGAAATACAGAAAAACTAAATCATTTTTAAAATGAAACTAAATAATTAATCGCTGGTCAGATTTGTTTTTTATTCCTGTTTTATTCCTTTGATCTTTTTCATTTTGATTGCTTTCCATGAACCATTTCAGAGACCTAATTAAAAAATAAGTCCTGAAATAGAATGGTGCATGGGAATCTGCTCGCTACCGTCACCGGCCTCTGGTGGTCAGTCGAGGAATTACAGGTTGTGCTCCTGGTTTACACTCACCATTATATTTGCAGCAATGACTTCTGGGTCGTCACAAAGGGACTCGACGAAGAACACCTGAAACAGAACCGAACACGTGCACATCAGTGTCCTGATCTCAGGTCAGCTGTTAAAGCTCGCTGTTGTGTTTCAGTGCTTTGTTGATCGTCTATCAACCACAAGCTTGACGTAGTTCAGGGCTTTCCAAACAGAGCTACTCAGCAGTAATTACTCAAGACGTTTACTTTACAGTAGATAATACTTCAGCAATTTACCTTCGATCACATGTGATTATTAATTATTAATAATATCAATCTGTGCTGAAACACAAATCCTGTAAATGATGAAAACAAGGAAATTGATTGATTTGAGACACTTTCTTTAAAAACAAATTTTACTTCTACCAAATGTTCAGGCACCTGCTTTAGGGATTCAAGCAGAAAGTCACGTTTTGGTTTTTTTCTTAGCGAAACCAGATGTTTTTTTTTTAATAAATGCATCTCACTATGATTTTTAATAACCAAGCCACAGAGAAACACATCAGCAATGTTTACGTTTAAGCGTGAGCAGGTGTCATCGGGGGAACAGAATTGAACACTGATATACAGTAATAACGAATTGTGTGCCGTTGATCTTCTTTTGTCGCTCTCTAGGGGACGAGACCGAGGACAAGAGAACATCTGAAATCCAGACTCCAGATATCTGCTAACGCTGGACTCCCTGCGTCTGGTGATGGATGCAGAGCTGCAGGAGCTCGAGAAGGTAGAGCATCTCGAGACCGTACGGCACGAGAGCTTCCCTTTTGATTTCCAACGACCGTATAGATCAAAGAGAGCGCAATAACTTTTATTATATTAAACAAATGATAAATGTGGCTTTCTCGAAGATGAGACGCGGCTCTGAGACGGACCGCAGTTTTTACCTCACCGAGCCTCTGCACCATCCGTTTATCAATCAGCTCCGTCTCTCTCCTGCAGCGAAACTCAAGAACCAAGAGAGGATTCACGAACCTTGTAAGAGTTTTCTTTGGCGAAGTTCAGGATGAGGCCCCGTCTCTCTCTGGTTGTGTTTGTGGCATCAAAAACCTGCACGAACCATTTTCACTCTGTTTATTCAACAAATACACGTTTAGAAATTCTCATAAATACATCTATATACAAACTACTGATATAATCAATTACAACAATGTGAATTAATGACGATTAAAACACAGCAAATGATTATTAAACAATAGATTTGTTCCTGAAACGATGCACACTTTTTCTAAAGTGAGTTCTGATTTTGTCCTCAGCCATTCCTTTAGACATCTGCATCTAAAAAAAATCCTATCAGAGTTATTTTGGAGCCCGTCGTTTAGTTTGCAGACACTCTCTGAGGTAAAGCCTGAGGTTCACCAGAATCCAGAACACACAGTGCGGAAGGATGAAGCCGTGTTTCCTCTGATTAAAAATAAAGTTTGGGAGGATTATTGTAGATTTATACGTCTGAGAAAACACAAGAATAATCCGGAAACCCCGTCCGGTACTGCAGCATCTCACTCTCAACTGAAGCGGGGTTGCTATGGTTACAAGTGCAGCAGTTTAAAGCAAAAAGTTCACTAACCCAATCCCAATCAATCGAGAGTCCAGAATTCAGGAAGAGCGTGGTATAATCGTGCCGAACTCACCGCGATCTGGCCGCCCTCCTCGTTCAGATAAACCCTGACGTCCTGCAGAGCCACGATGGCACACTGTCTGAGAGGAAGCAGACGGAGCACATCAGAAACACACAGCTCCGCCGTTACTGGTTTTTCAGAATGTCGCTATAGTTAAAATAAATATTACTAAACATACAAACATTAAGTGTGAAAACAGAACCATTCATCTTCTAACCAGATCAATCCCTTTCGCCGTCACGGGGCTCTGCCGGTGCCAATCTCCATCTCTCTTTGGGCGAGGTACACAGGTTGCCAGTCCATCGCAGATTATTGTAATTATTTAATATAACCCATTACAGGTGTTTTCCACACTGAACAACTATCTAAACGTGTCACTCTTTTTTTATTTTGGAAAAAGTGATTAAAAACAAAGTGAAGCGGCTGAGGGGGTACTTCCCAGCAACACGTAGTGATGAATTCAGGAATGTATAAATGTCAGGAAATCTAATTTCTGGTAAAATGTCCATGACCATTTGTAAATCTGGTAAGTCGTGGAAATCTGTACAATTGTATTTATGCTCAGTATATGACCATCGGAATAACGTGCGGTTCTGCAGCTTCATTATTAACTGCAGACAGTTTAACCCGAGTCCAGGACAATCGATCTCAGTGAAGGGGGCGTGGCCCTGTGGGAAAGTGATGTCAGAGCAACCAGCCACCGATTGGCTGCTTTGTTTGTTTGCTAATCATTGAACTCGACTAAACAGGGATCTCACCGTTTCTGAATGATTAGTAACTCTAATTTCCGAGGAGGGATCTCCTCCGTCACCCAGAGACAAGCCCCTTCCTCAGCCAATCCGATTGTTTTGAGTTTAACACAGTTCTCTTTTAACCATTAAACCATGAAGGTAACCATTAAATCGCAGGAACAAGCAAAGGTTAACCCAGGAGAAGGCTCGTCTCCGTGTCCGTACGCTCGGTACTGAACATGGCAAGCAGCACTCACTTCCTGATCTTCATGGCCTCCTCGTTATCATGGCGGAAGAAGTCGTAGGATTTGTACGACTGCACGGCCTCTCGTCTGTAAACCCCCAGGTTAAAAACTGATGGAGAGACAAGGGTCACAAACACAAGAATGATGTGAGCAAGCGATGAGAACCTTTCTTCAGATAAACCTTTGCGCTGTTTTAACGTCTGGCTTGTCCTTCACGCACCTTTCGTTGGAACCCCGATCCAGTTGAGGTAGCGCGTCAGCTTTTTGGAGATGTACGTCTTTCCTCTGGCGGGGAGACCGACCAGTACGATCACAGTGGGGGAGTTGGTCATGTACGACGCCCATGCTAACACACACACACAACAGATGCAGCGTCATATAGCAGAGGTCTCAAACCCTGCGCCGTGGGGAGCTCTGGACTTTATTACGTACACATGTAAGCATTTGGCAGATGCTTTTATCATTACTAGTGTTTAGAATTCTATCTGTTATAGCTTTATATCAATAAACAGTTGCTGCTAATCCAGCATCCCTCCCGGTAAGATTGAGCGGGTTCTTTGTGGTGTGCTCAGATAAATAAAGCTATAGTTGAACGGAAATAAATCCCGTCACTGTTTAACATGTTGATTCAAGCTCATGTAAATCACAGTGGAATTTGAGCTGTAGGTGCAGAGGGCTTCAGAAGCTCGACTCGTGGCTTCTGAAGCATGTCTGCTCCTCTTGAGATGGATCCTCGCTCCAAATAAACACAGTTTGTCCTTTATCTTTATATTACTTAATAATAAAACATCCTTGACAACCAACTCAAAGATCACAACATCATTTATAGAAATAAATAAATAAATAAACAAACCAAACTGTAGTCGATAACTCACAGCATTTCTTCTCATTGACTCTGGGCTCCATCTTCTTGCTCTCTTTCGAGCGGTCCATGAGTTACATCTGCAGCACAGGTTTGGGTCAACAAAGGTCACCAAAGGTCATCAGAAGTTCACAAGGGGTCAACAGAAGTCTGCACTAGAAACACGTAAAACTGATTTATGTTGTTCTTATTATAAAACGGTTATAATTTAGCTTCTGTTCTATAAAAAATGTATTGAAATGTTGGGTAAATTCTGAACTATTGAGATCTGGTTAAATTGCCGACAAACTGTTGGATAAAAAAAATAATAATAATAATAATAATAATATTAATCAAGGAACATGTGTTTTTTATTTATCCTAATAAAATACAATGGCTATATTTTTTAACAATCCTCAAAATTTATCCTTGTGGCAACTTACAGCTAACGCTTACAAAAACATTGGAATAGTGAACGATTTGAAATATAAAATAAAAAGTGCCACTAAGAACATTACCATTTATCATGTATTCAGTACACAAATGTGGGCTACAAACACAGAACGTCGTTTACAACAATAAAATAAATAATACTACGAAAAACAAAGCTTTATTAATCTCCCAGCGAAACTAAAAATCATATTCGCAGCTGCGTTTACTTACCTGCATCTGAGAAAAACACGGGGATTTGTTTGAAAGCGTAATTCTTTTTAAAGCAGGAAACATTTGAGTGAGTGTCGTGTTTAAGGAAGTGGTTGTTTGCAGCAGATCCAAAGATTAAAGAGCCGCCCACAACAGAGAACAGTGATTAGCATTGAAGTCCATCGAGAGGATTAGCGTCACATGAGAAGAAAGTGGGCGTGGTTCATAGCGAAGATCTCGGGTGTGATTGGGTAGCAAGATCGATACCAAAACAAACGTTATCTATTAATCAAAATGCGTTGATCACAATCGCATTGGGATCAGATTAATTGAGCAGTAAAAAACGTATATAAAGGTTATATACAAAAAAATGATCACGATTAGTCGAGACGTTTCGTTAAAAACTAGCACGTTTTTATTTGTTGCTTATACACAAGCACCAGTAACACTATTAATCGATCGGTCTGTATTTTCTTATATAAACACGTTTCTCTTGGTCGATACCTCATCTTTGATTTAACGCCTGGTCTTGCAGGAAACTCTCAGGAATATCGTGATTGGTCATTTTCCATGCCGCTCAAAACCTTGACCCAATCCCTGAACAGAAAATAATAAAGGCGGAGCTTACTGCGCGGTACTTTGATTGGATACCACCGCTATCATTCAAAACACTGTAACGGTCGCTGGAGCAGAAAGGTTAAAGAAAGTTCATAAAATAACAGAAAACGTAATACAATCGTTTATAAATGTAATTATGACGGTATTAAATATATAATCTATACAGAAATTATTCTCGTATCACTTTTGATTACATGTGTTACACAACGTTGCATGTTTACTGTTTAGAATAGTCTATGGTTTTGAATACAGTATAACAAAATGATATAGAGATATAACCTAATGTATGTAGGTAGATAGACAGATACAGACAGACAAAATACACTCAAGGCTTAATACCTTATACCATGTTATACCTAATACGTTATACTATGCTAGTACCAAGCTGGAACTGCCTTAATCCTTGCACGATACTCAATGTACTGATGGGTAAATACCATTACACCACCAGCAGGAGCCTGAACCATTGACACAATGCAACATAGATCCATACTTTCATGTTGTTGACACCAAATTCTGATCCAAATCCAAATGCCACCGCAGAAATCGAGACTCATCAGATTAGCAGCATTTTGTCAATCTTTTGCTGTTCAATTTTGGTGTCCAGCTCTTAGCTAACAGGAGCGGAACCCTGTCGCAGTATCCAATCCACCTGTAACGAGTGCTTTTTGAGTTACTGCTGCTTTTCTAGCAGCTCGAACCAGTCTGACCATTCTCCGCTGACCTCTGGCATTAACAAGGTATTCTTTCATGCAGAACAGCCGCTCACTGCAGATATTCTCTGCAGAGATAGTTGTGTGTGAAAATACCAGTAGATCAGCAGTTTATGAAATACTCAGACCAGCCCGTCTGGCAGCAACAACCATGCCACGGTCAGTCACTTAAATCTCCTTTCTTCGACATTGTGAACCTCAGTTTCACCAGCAGCAGATCGTTTTCACCATGTCTAAATGCATTGAGCTGCTGTGTGATTGGCTGATTAAAAATGTACCTTAATAAGCAGTTGGTCTGATGTACCTAATAAAGTGGCCGGTGTGTGTGCAATGTTGGGTATCCATCTGCTAAATGTCCTGTTATCAACCATCTCTCCTCCATTACTAGCTTTAATCATCTGATGACACTACTTTTATAGATATCCCTGTTCAGTATCCAGCAGCTCCGTTTTTACATCTTTTTCTTCCTAAAATGCCTTGAAATGAGAGTCCATCTAACACGGCCGTATGAAACTCTATCCATGCATCTGATGCTGTGGAGGAGTGCATCGCATTGTTCTGCTGCAGGCTCCGGTGAAGGAAATGTTTCTTTCTGCTCCAAACTCCCTCAGTAATTTGCTAAATAAGGTCTGGCTCGGGTCATTGTGCGAGAGCTCTGCTGTTTTTCAGGATGTGTCTCAGATTCCTTCGCCTTGTATGGAAAAAGCTCCAGATGGAGGCGATTGGCTGTTCTGGGAACAGGGAGGTGTGGAGGAAAAGGCTGAAACCCTAAACAAACCTCCCTTTGGAGCAGCACTAGCAGACGGCACAGACCTGTTTCTCCTCTTTCTCAAGGTACTGACACCACAGGCTTTTCTTATGCAGACCAGGCGTGTTCCAGATCTTTGTGTTGCTTTAATTCAGAGCGTAACAGGTTTATTCTTGTTGAGAGGCTAATGTTTCTTAAGATTAGAACTGAATGAAACTAATCTACAGGGTTTAAAAAAAAAAATCATAAAGTACGGTAAAATTACTAATATAAATACTGTAAAAAAATTACTGATATAAACTTGTGAAAGGCAAGAAACCTACATTTAAATGTACTATTCACGTACATTTTAAAATGCAAAAACAAAACAAAATGTGTGTGTGTGTGTGTGTGTGTGTATATATATATATATATATATATATATATATATATACACACACACACACACACACACACTAAAGAAAAAGGAATTGTCAATTTAAATCCTGTAAAATTATTTTATTTGTAAATACCAGACAGTGCCTTTAAATTGGCAGAAATGTATGTAAATGTAATGTTTTTAGACTTTTGGTTTGTGTTGCTGCTATAGTTTTTTATGGTAACTAGACTTTCTCTAATTGAGTTGTTCGAATAACTTTCATCAAACACTTGTTTTAATAATCTTTTCTGACTTCCCTGTACTGACGCAGAAACTACACAGAATTATTCTCAGGTTTATTTAAAAAGGAAACACTGAAATCACATGGACCTCAGATTTCAGATCTTTGCTCAGTATTTAGTAGAAGCAGCTTCTGATCGAAAGCAGCATTGAGTGTTTGGTGGAGTTCTTCACGCCTGGATTTGGGATCCTCTGCCGTACCTCCAGAGGATCTTCTCCAGTTCTGTCAGGTTGATGGTGAAGGTTGGTGGACGGCCTTTCTCAGGTCTCTCCAGAGATGCTCAGCTGGGTTTTTGTCAGGGTTCTAAGGGAACCGTTCAACAACAGCTGTGTGCTTAGGGTCATTGTCTTATTGGAAGGTCAACCTTCTGTTTTCGACCAGGAGATTCCTGTAGTTCCCATTTCCCTTGATTGCAACCAGTCCTCCTGTCCCCAGCAGTACCCTCACACCATGTTGCTGCCACCACTATGCTTCACTGAGGGGACTGTACTGGACAGGTGAAGAGCAGCACATGGTTTTCTCCACACGTCCTGCTAACAATTAAGACCAGAGCAAACCAAAAAGTATTATTTCTTCTGCCGTTTTCTTTTTTGTTTCGTTAGGGGGTACTGTGTGTACATTAAATAAAGCGAGAGCTTGTAAACGCTCCAGTGACCCGGGGTCAAACACATTCTGGAAGAAGACAGAATAGACACCTGAAGGATTTCCTCCATTCTATCTAGTGCTTCCAGCTGCTTCTCCCTCAGAAGATATCTGTGATGCATGCTCCTTCTGATCTTTGCAGAACCAACCCCTGCACTCATCATGTCTGCTGCCAAACGAGCCAAGGGCAAGACGACGAAGAAGCGTCCGCAGCGAGCCACCTCCAACGTGTTCGCCATGTTCGACCAGTCTCAGATCCAGGAGTTTAAGGAGGCCTTTAACATGATCGACCAGAACCGGGATGGCTTCATCGACAAGGAGGACCTCCATGACATGCTTGCCTCGCTCGGTCAGCAGCTTGTTCGTTCACAGCGCTTCCCTCACTGGAATCTTCTCCTTTTTCTAAACTATTCACAAGAATAATAATAATAATAATAATAATAATAATAATAATAATAATAATAATAATAATAATAATAATAAAAACGCCTTCCATTTCTGTAGCCCTTTTCCAGATGCTCACAATTTTCAGAGCATTATCCACATTCACTCACTGGTGGTGACAGAACGTAGTCTACAGCCTCCTGCGCCCCCCCCCCCAGTCTCTCGCTCGCTCACACACGCACGCACTATTAACAACAATAGTTAATCTTGCTTTGATCGGACCTTTCTGTCATGAAGTATTTTTAAAAAGTTTACAAATTTCGATGCAACAATGACGAAAATGCAACGATCAAAAGTTTGTTTTGTTATTTTTCTCCAGGTACAAACTGGTGCCACTTCACTGTCGATTCTTGAGGATGTGAAGCTGCAGCGGCTGAACCCTGCTTCTATTAAACGTTATTTCATAACTGTTTGGTGCAGGGAAGAACCCGTCGGATGAGTACCTGGAGGGGATGATGAGCGAAGCACCAGGTCCCATCAACTTCACCATGTTCCTCACCATGTTTGGAGAGCGTCTGAACGGGACGGACCCGGAGGATGTGATCCGAAACGCCTTCACCTGCTTCGACGAGGAAGCCACCGGTGCGCCACACGCTCAGTTCAGCCGCACCCCACACCATCAGCATTCGAAACGCTGCTGGGGGCACGGACGGGCGCTTTACTTTTGTCTTGAGACTTTCAATATTTAAACATTTAAAATGTAAACATTTTAAAAGCTACATTTTTCTTGGAATGTGAACATTTTCATTAAAAAAAAATTAATTTATCTTCTAATGAAAATTTTATTGTTTTGATTTTACACTTTTACTTTTAAATCAGATTTTGTACTTCTACTGTAATCACTTTTTAACTATTTTATCAAATACTTTTGACATTTTATCTCAAAATTCAGAATTTTTGTAAGTACATTCCATTTCGTTATTTATATTCATATCAGAAAAACATCCCAAAGCATTCGAGTGAAGATCTCCACCCAGAACACGTGGCTTCCTGCAGCCATCAGACTTCCTGGTCTGCTGCTCTTAGGTGATCACGAAAGTCTGCCCTCCTCAGGTTTCATCCACGAGGACCATCTGCGGGAGCTGCTGACCACCATGGGCGATCGATTCACAGACGACGAGGTGGACGAGCTCTTCAGGGAGGCCCCCATCGACAAGAAAGGAAACTTCAACTACGTGGAGTTCACTCGCATCCTCAAACACGGAGCCAAGGACAAGGACGACATGTGAAGGCCAGCAGCTCCGGATCACGTAAATCACTGCAGTCCAGTCACCGCGCTCACGCTCGATCCTTCTGTTAAACTAAACCTCACGCACTCCTCCATCTTCTTCCTTTCTCTTTCTCCAGATAAAAACAAAAAAAATCACCAGTTCCTCCATCAGACGGAGAGGAACCTTTGTTCACTTCAGCACAAAGCATCCCTGAAACCATGAAGGAGCCCAAATCAAAGTAAAGATCCAGCGCCTCGATCTGCAGAAGCCAAGACCTCACACATCGCTCCATCTGCAGATGAAACACTAGAAGCCTCTGGATCCTTTAATGAAGAAACACCACGTTCAGATTTATTCCACCAGTGAATCAAAGCCTGGTTTTATGTGACGGAGTTGAAGAAGAATCAGATTGTTGTTGTTGTTAAATAAACCTTTATTTGGATTGTAAAGAGTTAATCCCACAACAATCCTACAATCTACAGAGTATCGCTGTACATCTCTATTCGTCTAAAACTCTTAAAAATATCTCCGTAAGTCTCTTGGAATCGATGCATATCGAGAGCAGTGTGTGTGTGTGTGCGTGTGTGTGTGTGAATCTCTGCGAGAGCAATTCGCCAGGGTTCGAGACACTCCTCCACCCGCTTGTTTTACATGTTGATCCTGTTTGAGCGCTGCTTCTGCTGTTGCAGTTAAAACCTTGGCTGAGTGGCGGCGTGGTTGGTTCGAGAACTGTGCTTCTGGTCTTCCAAATCTGCACATTGTTCTTCATTCACACTTCAAACCGAGAGCTTAGATCTCGGAAAAAGCTTTTCGTATCCTTCCACCCTATACCATGAAGCACCAGGGTGCCTAAACTTATGCACATGCCTCGTTTTGTTCAAATAAATCACTTCTGTCACTTCTCAGATAGGATTTCTGTCACTAGACTAATCTGCTTTCTGATTGGATCAGCCTGAAACTGTATCACATTGATTTTGAGGAAAATAAACGAGGATTATACCTCACAGGTGTGGGTACCTCTGTGGATGTTTTTAACTCTGGAGATTCACGTGAGATCAGTCAAACCCGAGGAGAGAGGAGCGTCTCGAAGCATCAGAACGCCGCTCTTCAGAAATGTGAAAAACGGTAAACCTCCGACACGGCGTTCCACAGAATAAAAACATAGAGAAAGAGATCTCCTTCACGTGTTGAGTCCAGTGTAGCCCTATTAAGATTCCGATTAGAGTCCGGTGGTCAAAAGGTGTCGTCAGACGATAGCTTCTCTCTGATATTGCTCGGATTTCTCTCGTTTGTGCTGAGATCCAGTTTCTCCCGGGAAAGCAGCTCGAGAACGAAACCAGCAGAGAACACGTCTTCCTCTCCTTTCCTTATTGCTCAAGACAATCATGTGGTATGCTAATGATCTGAGCTATGATTGGCCACTCATTCATCCGGCTGCTACTATTGGTCAGAAGTCAAAGGTCGTTTTAGTGTTTCACAAATAAAACAAATTTAGTCATTTTGTTTCCTGAACTAAAGCAGCAGCACAGCGACAAACGGCGAAAGCTCCGATCGGAACCTTTCCACGATCCTTCACTTTGATTGGCTGATGAAATCTTTAAGACTGAAAACTAATCCCTGACTGGCTTACAACATTTAGTATGAATGTTTGTTTCTGATTGGTCTAACCAAAAGTGTTCTTGAAAAGTGTTTGAGATTTTAAGAAAACGGTTGCTTCTGATTGGCTGACGAACCCTATGAGCTAAAAAATGCAGCTTCTGATTGGCTGACGAACATTATGAGCTAAAACGGTTGCTTCCGATTGGCCGATGGGCATTATAACCAAAAACGATTAGCTCTGATTGGCTTAGAAAAAACATACGCAAAACATGATCACAGTTCGAGCTGATTGGCCGATAAACTGTGAGGTTACGAGTCTATTGTTGAAGCAGACTGTATCTATTCACACGTTTTATTTTGAGCACCGGCCGAGCGAGCGGCTTCCAGTTTAAATAATTAATCTCTAATCCACCGGTGAAGGTCCAGAAGCTCGGGTCAAATAAAGTGAGGAGCGTCTGGGTAACGGAGCTTTTAATGTCAGACAAGGAAAATAATAATAATAAAATGATAACAGATCACAAACGATGGCTCTAGACGATCAGATGGGAATGAAATAAAGCAAACAAACAGCTCTTGGTCCTGAACATCGTTTTGCTTTTAAAACTCAAGAGGGACACATCTCCCAATTATATAACGGCTCTCGGGTAAACATTTCGCCATGTTCACCGGTGCTGCGTTTCTAACAGAGGCACTGCCCGACTGAATCAGATTAAACCCATCCGTGAAATCATCTTCATTTGAAACTTGTCCTGCGCTTTTCCCGATGCTTCGAAACAATGCCGCAGCCGCGTTTGGGTGGAAATCTCAGGTTTTCAATCGTGTTCTGAAGAGGACCAGGAGACTCAAGAAAATAACCCTAGCTCAATCCGTTTCTGGATTATGAGGGAGTGAAACTAAAATATTAAAATAAAACGACTTCCTGTGCTATTCTACCGAGACTTCAAGTATCCGCTGTACCGCTGAATCTTCTACGAAGAAATCCTCGAACATTCTTTCATGAGCAAAAGAAGGTGAAACGGGAAGACAAGTGCACACATGCCGAATCCTGAGTGCATGCCGTGGGTCATGTGACGCGTGAAAGGGTGCGTCGCGCTGGCGAGCGTCTCTGCATCCGGACACCAAATGTCTCGAAGTACTCCGTGAGACAATCAACTTAGCAACACGTAGAATCGAAACGAGGTTTTGTCGAAGAAACGTCAATGTGAGGTTCTTCCGCGGCAGGGCGGACGCCGTTCCAGCGTTCATGGTTTGTGTTTTTTGCTTGTTTGTCACCTGCGGTGGAAGCGTTCATCGTTTCGTTAGAGTCGCGTCTGAGCCTCGGGGACGTAGATCTCAATGCTCTCCGCGCTCTCCGTGGCAGAGTTCTGTCGTTCAGAAACGGCACGTTTTGCCGCCATCAGTCGTTTTCGAGCTTCCTGCCGCTGTTTGTCGGCCACCGAGTCCACGCTCTTCTCTTTCACTCCGCTGGGTTTCGCCTTCACCGTTTTCTTTGGTGTGTGAGCCGGACCGGACTTCTTCTCCTCCTGGGGACGGCAAGGTTATAGATTATTCTAAAATATAATGAGATGCACGTCAATAAATTAATAATTGAACACTCTCAGTTACGTTCAGGAACACATATGGCCTTATTTTGTTCCATGTTGGCTTGATTAATTAAGAAAGAGTTAACGAGTACCAACTTCTGCTGTGGGAAGTTCAGAATCCCAGAGGATCTGGCAACCCATCTCGAAGCTCAGCAACCGTTAAAAACAAATCTAAAGCTTCGAAATGCCATAATTCAATGTCCCTCATAGTGACAAGGGGAGCATTTCTAGGAACTACTCAAGTTTGTGTCCAAACCTCATCCATCCAATATATTTATTTCTCTACATCTGTCCGTATGCTAATGAGGAAACCAGTCCAAACCTTGGTTCGACAAAAAGAATTTTAATGCTACTGCTTTTTCCTCGCGAATGTTGTATTTCTAAACGTAAACCTTTTTTAGCAAAGGTCTGTGTCTACACGGTTCTGGGTATTGTTTTTGAGGAACGGTTGAAATGACTCGGTTTTTGGTGTTGGAGTGCCCCCTAGCTGTAGCTTCAGGTACAGGCAGAAAAACAGCTGAGGTCAAAGCATCGATGGCCTCATGAGGTGCTGAGCGAATGATGTTCCGCTCTATGTTCGGGATTGTGGGGTACCTTAGTTTGGGGGCTCTGGGTGCTCTTCCAGTCGTTGTCCCGGAGAAGATGCAGCTCATCAAACTTCATGCTGATGTCCTCGATGGAGAGCTGCAGAAGATCCCAAAAACCAGCCAGATCCTGAGCCGTGGGCCGCGGCTGAGCGTTCACATCCTGAAACAACACGGCGCTTTAGAAGAGGAGACGTCTCCGTGTGATGGGCGGTCTATCTATGAGCAGAACATCTGTTCCAGACGTACACAAGAACAATCGAAAAGCATTGAAGGTCTTCAGATCCTCAAAAGAAAACCTTAACTGAAGGAATAAAGGACAGAAGCAGAGCAGCAGCACAACGATATTTTAAAAAGATGGAATTCATTCCCAATTAAAGATTTCATTTAATTTCTTTGCACCCCAAACTCTCTCTTACATCACTTCCTGTCAAATAAGAGCCACGCAATCTTAAAACAATCTAGCAAATAAAGTGTCTGCATTAATTTATTAAATGAAATAATAACCTTAAATAAATAAATAAATAAATAAATGGTCCAAACTAAAATCAACACAAATCAATAAAAACCAAGGGATCCACTAGGAACTATTTCTCTCAGTCTAGATGCTGAGGGACAATAATAAACAGCGCACGCAGCTCCGAGTTGCTCTTCGAGTGTGTTTCCAAGATCAAGAGACGTGACTGAGATCTCGTCTGATGCTCGTTCCTTTCTCTTCCAGTTCATCGCCCTCACTTCCTGTTTCACCGCGGAGCACAGCGGTACTCACCAGGTTCTGCTCACAGAGGCCCTGGAACTGCTGGAACTTCTGAGACATCAGCAGCTGAGCGCTTCCCACCGCGCTGCGCACCTTCCCCAGCACTGCACACAGACACACCAAACCTGAAGGAACCTTCTCCCCGAGAGCCGGGCCAGCCAACACCACGCGTCTCACCCTCCTCGGAGATACGCTTGTCTTTGGTCTCCTCCTCCATCTGCTGACACCAGGACTCCATGCGCTGCGTCTCCGCCTGGAGGAGCTTCTGGAAGCAGCGTCCATCCCTGAGGCCGCCGGAGATCTGCAGGGACGGGTCAGCGCCGTTCAGGCTCCCGCCGGAGGACGACTGCAAAGAGGGATCGGGAGGAGGCAGAGAGGAGGGGTCGAGGGGGTCCTGGAGCTCCGAGGGCTTTTTACCCTCAGACTGATCCTGAGATTCAGTCTCCGTCGTCTCCTGCCTGGACGCCATGCTGGTGAAGCGACTGAGTCTGGAGAGAGAGAGAGAGAGGGGGGGGGAGAGCATCATTAGCGCATTACGCTGAAAATCAATAGAACAGATGCAGACGTAAACATCTCTCTCTTCCTGTCGACTCCACCCAGCAGCTCCTGAAGCTCAGGTTTCCTTCTCCATGAACATCATTTCATTCAGACGCATCACGATGGAGAGATGTGAAAATGGAGGGAGAAGGCAAGAGCAAGTGAGAGAGGAGCGAAGAAAAGGTTGGCGTGAGAGATGGAGAAAGAGATGGGTACAAGAGAGAGAGAATGCAAAAGCAAGAGAGGAGATGGAGGAGAGAGAGAGAGAGAGAGAGAGAGAGACCTGCAGTATTCAAACAGAATTAGCCTGAACTCCACCAAGCTCCTGCTCCATCTGGAGAAGAACGCTCAGTCCTCCTCGAGCATGAAGTGCTAGCTCGCTCCCTCTGATCCGCACTCGTTTATTTTAAACAGAGGAACGTGTTTCTGAAGCTGCAGGAGAAGGAAAGGAACTCACGGCCGGCCGTCCTCCACCTGAACCCCGATGGACTGGAACCTGGTGCTAGGGGCGATCTCCTCCTTCAGCGGCGGCTGCACACAGTCCACCTGCGGCACAAACACACGGCTCCATGCGTCACTTCCTCCAGAAACAGGACTCCACGGATTCACAGTTTCACGGCAGAAAGTACCAAACTATTTCTGTCCCCTTTAACCGTTTTATGGCTAGAATTTACCAGAAAAAGGGAAATAAATAAAGGTGTTGCTAGAGAAACGGTAGAGAATGCGGTGCTCTAGACATTAACCAAATATCGAAAGCTTGGGAGAACGAAGACGGCCAAATGCGAAAAGCAAGTAATGGAAAGGCTACGGTGAACAAATCACCGGCTCTTGAGGAACTAGAGTAGCTCCAGAGTCAGAGCCGCGGTTGCCAGACATTCACCAATTTTAGCAATGCTAACAAACGCCTCATTTCAGGTCAGGGTCGCCAGGGAATGATGGTCGTGAAAGTTACGTCTGCCAGATAAAATAGAAAAGAAATAATATTTTTGCTGTGTATTTATTGTAATTCACACATTGCTTTTTTACAAAAATAAAATAATTTGGGGTGAAAACCTTTTTCAGAGCGCCGTAAACGAGCAACACTCGACTGATCCCTGATTGGTCAGAAATAATATCTAGATAAATGACTGCCAGCAAGTTATTTACTGGCCACCAAACAAATGGTAAAGTAGGCGCCCACCTGAATGCCGATAGACGAGAGCTTTCTCTTGGGTGCCGCTTGCGGTTCCCCCGGAGCCAGGGTGAGGCTCACAGGTTCAGTTGTGGCATCTGATGATGGAAAGGGTGGGGCTATTGCAGAATGGGGAGGGGCTATTGTGGAAGGGGGTGTGGTCACTCTGGCGCTGGGCAGCTGAACTGGTTCCCGCAGAGCAGGGATGGGTGGCCGCTTGGTGCCCTTGGGCAGACTTCCTGTGCGGGAGCTGGCGAGGCTATCGGAAGAGTTGCTGCGTCCTGATTGGCTGTTGGCCTCGCTCCGCTGATCCTGGCTGTCCAGATACGTGTCCTGGGCCGATTCCGTGCTGCTCTGCACCGTTACCGAGATGAAGGGTTTGGAGGCGTTTCGGGGAGGAACAGGGGGAGGCGTCTTCTTACAGACGGCCGTGCACGTGGAGACTGGAACACAAATTCAAAGATTCCGTCACACACCTGGAGGAGTACGGAACGTCCGGTACAAAACCTTTCCACTAGAAACATGTTTGTATTTGCTGAAAAACACGTGATGAGGTGAAACCCTGAACCCACCCGCTCCGTTTGTATTCCGTGAGTGTGTGAGGAAGCCTTGGGTTGCCAAATATTTGAGATTCCCTTTGAAACTCCCGGTCACGTTAGTGATTAAAGAGTGAGCTGAAGAGAGTGAACGACATCTTGTTTGTTTTGTCGGAGAGTTATCCGGATTATTTGATTACAAACACAATGTTCTGTTCAAACACTGATTTCGAACAGAAGTAGCTTGAATTACATTTTCATGATAAATTGTATGTTATTCACAGAATTCTGCTCAGTGATGCACCAAACAGCTCCTGCAACGACTGAGGTAATCATTTCCCCCATAACCCAGCAGCTGCAAAACAGAGGTATAAGTAGTATTAAGTTTTACGACGTATAAAACTACATTTTCCCATGAGCATCCACCCACACAGACCATACAACAAGCCCCTCCCCTCCGCGCTCCTCACTTCAGGAGACAAAGACAAGCTTTCAGTCCTTCTGGAGATGGTTTCTGTCAGGAATGTGTTGAGCTGGGGCTGAGGAACACGAGGAACCCGCTGACGAGGCTCCGGATCGTTCAGAGCGGGCATCGGGACGAGGAGCTTGCTCTGCTTTATTCGATTGAGCCGCATCATCACTAATACCTCCTCTAGTGGAGCCACGCTCACAAACATAGTCTGAAGTTAACACGTCACTCCTTGCAGGAAAATAAAGATGTTTATTTAGTATTAGCGGCGGCAGGAACCATCTAAACATCTGCACGTCGTTCGCCACGCACTCACATTTCTCGGTATCACCACTAGGGGTACAGCTGAAACAAAGCCCAAATAAAGAGTTTATTGAGGATGTGATGTAAAGGAATTTAACACGTTCATGTGTTGTGTGGAACAAGCTGAAAGCTCTAATCTTTACGGTTTTTTTTAAACAGTTTAAGTGAAACGTGGTGGAGATAATCAATATATTATAGATTTATGTTTGATTTAGCAAATAAAGTGAATTCTAACAAACCCCTTTTTTATCTCTCCGTGGGATCTATCTGATGGAAGGTTAATAAAATTAAGGATGCAAAATGCCACCATTTATTTTCTGGCGCCGCTATTGGCAAAAACGAAGTCAAACAGATTATTACAATTTTCACCGATAAAATGGATCCCATAATAGTGAACCAGAGTGGTTTGGGTTTCACGCATATTACGGTATATGCTGCCGTTTCCTCGCCACCTCCACAAAAACCAAGGGGATGAAGAGGGCACTTGCCATTGGCTGTTGCCTTCCTCGCCTCTGCGCTCATCTTCTTCTTTGTCTTTAGGGGAGGTTGGTTTGGCCCCACCGAAGCAGCAACTCTCTCGCATAAACACACTCTGTTGGGAATGGTGGGTAATGTAGTGCACAATGGCCACCAGTCACCAGTCGAATAGAGCGGCATGCTATTCAAATGAGAATGAAGTGTTTTTGAACAAAGTTTGGATCTATTTTATGAAAATAATGTAGTGGTTTGCAATCAGGAGTGTCTTTATTCGTTCCGACAGTGTTTTGTTGACATTATTTCAGGTGTTTGTTTAATGCTGCGTTGGTTAGCTTAAACGCTAACAATAGGCCGCAGCAATGCTCTCGGAAACGTTAGATTTTTTAACAATTTTAAGTTGGTGATTGGGACGATGTCATCGTCTATCGCAGCATTTCACACTGTGTGTCCTCGATGCCAAAGTTGCTTGACGTCTCCCAACCGTATCGGTTACAAGGAGGAGGAAGTTATCGGTTGTAAAAAAAAAAAAAGTTATCATACAACTGTAATAATTGGCTAAACCATCCGAACCTCAAGCCGTGAGCTTTGTTTACCGTTGAATTCCTAGTTGAGCGAGAGAGGAAAACACGGAGGAAGTACTCCCCAGAAAAACCCAGTGCTCCTGAATATTTTATGTGTAATCTGTAACAAAAGTTTTTGCTTTAAACATTGTTACTTTCACCAAAGGCATCTTCAAAAGATATCCTGATATTACACATCCAAACATTTTAACCCAACAACCCTTTCTTTCCTGACTGAGAGCAGTCTGTTCATCTCTTTCTGATCATGTGGTTCAAAATTTCATATTTCACCGACATATCAAAGTGAATCTAAACATTAAATAATATTTAATATGTGTGTGACTCTATGCACAAAAATATAAATAAATGTAGATTTCAACTATTTAGATTTAATGACCGTGTCGTAAAGTTTCATTAGATGACGAATCCAGGAAAAACATTTATACATTTAACAAAATTCACACAATTTGATTTGTAAAGCTCTGAAGAGCATAGTGCCTCCATGATAACCACGCGTCCGGGGGAAATTAAACTCGAGATCATTTGTAAATGCTGAATCCCTTTCATATTTGGTGATAATATATATGTGGTAAATATTAACAGGGTTTATATTTAATAAAATACAACTTTCATCAAAGTCAGCCATGTTTAGATCTCTCCGGAGATGCTGCGGGTTCAAGTCTGGGTTCATCTCATTGATAGTTCTCTGGGAACATCCGCTGATAACTTACATTTTACATTTATGTATTTAGCAGACGTTTTTATCCAAAGCGACTTACATAGGTTTGGTACAAAGTGGATACTTGTCTGTGTGCTTGTCCGATGACCCATCGGAGCGTTCTGGAGCTTGTTTTCGTTCCCTCAATCTGATCTAGTCTCCAGTTTCTGTTGCTGAAGAACATCTACACAGCATGATGCTGCCTCCACCATGCATCACTGTATGGATGTGCCTTTTACAAAGGGGCATATCTATGTTCGCGCGATTCATTTGTGTTTGTATTTATTTTGTGATTCATTTGTGTTTGAAATGCATTGTGTCTAAGCACAAAATGTAGTCCTGATGCATTTTAATAACTTACAATCGATTTATTCGCAGATGTATGTATGAAAAAAATGTTTTCAATTCCCAGTCATAGAAAATGGCCTCTAGAGAACAAAATCCACAGCCTGAGACAGTTTCTCCGTGTCCGAGCTTCAGGAGCATCGCTGATGATAAACACCGGTGATGATGATGATGATGATGATGAAAGCTGTACTTCCGCGGCTGACTCTCGGTCGGTCTAGACACACAGCGATGTAAACACACCTCCGCATGCCACCGACACGAGCTACCGAGGAGAGCTAGCGCGCTAATACAACCAAATGATCATCCAAGAAGACGCAAAACGAATAAAGATCACGAAATCTGTGACAGAAAACCTCGTATTGTGTCACAATGTGATGATCGTGACCTCGAGCACATGCTGCCATGAGCCACGCGAGGCGTAACGTTAACAAAAAGCGAACACACCTTTTCTTCCTCTCCCTCTCTGAGCGCGATCACCGTCGACAGCAAACCTCCATCGCGTCACGTAGAAGCGATTCTTGAAAGCAATCCACGGAAATACAATTGATTTTATTGTTCAGTTTCGATCCCTCGCCTTCCGCTCACCGGAATACACCATCCACGTCTCGAGGAAAAAAGGAACCGATTCGGTAATCCTCTTTCGGCAACCGGGATTGGAGACAGACGCGCCAGGGGGGCGTTCATTTAGAACGTTCCCATTGGCTGACGCGAGTGCGTTTCCTGGCGCAGTCCAATCATAATAGGCAAAAATGCGTCAAATATTTGCCGCACATTCATTGGTTGATGGGCGGGACGTGCGTTTGCTGCTACCCAATCATAATTGATGTGTATGCGTCATTCAGAATCTCCAGCGGAGAAATGTGGCGCGCTTGCTTTCGCTCAAGTCGGGCTGTGGCTCGGTCACGTGGCAGGGGCCGAACGTGAACGCGCCTTTAAAACCGCGAAATGAATGAAATTCCGTGGGGAAAAATAAACCGCACAAAACTATTTATAAATAAAAACAATGCGAGGATAGAATAGAATATATTAGAATTTACCCTGAATGTTATTAGAACATAGACGTCGCCATCAAGTAGAGGCTAGCAGTTTTCTTTAAGAACACTAAAAAAATCTGACATCTGAAAAAATGGAAGTGAAAGACAGAAAAAAAGAAGGCCTTTCTTTTCACAAAATTAAAGTGCAACAGTCACGTAGGTTTTAATTCCGATCCCAATTCAGTAAACACACCAACACAGATCAAACTGAATCTGTGAAAAGTGTTTCATGTAAAACTAATTCAGCTTCAAAATTTCTAAAAAGCTGTAGCACTCCAGGAACCGGCTTCTGAAAACACTATATGAATAAAAAAAAACAAAAAAAAACAGTGGGATTAAACTAAACTCTTCAGTGGATCTGCACTGGGGCCCTTAACCCTTATCAGTTTCAGTATTGTGTGAAAGGCAGACGGCTGTGTACCTCGCAGCTGCCGGTTCCTGGAGCTAATCGGTGTGATGCCAGTTAATTCCTCAGAAAAGGGTTTAGTTTGTGATGGAACTTTAGTCGAGTCGGTCCTGATGAGACGAGGAACGTGAACCTTTAATCTTCATCTCCACAGGACACCGTAGGTTCACGTCCAGGGCAGAAGATTTGAGCACCTCTCTGAGTGTTCAGCAGCCATTTTTACAAATCTCGAGTCCATTGCATATTAAATACAAATGTAAAGGATAGAAATGTACAAGGCTTTGTCTCAATGCTTTTCAGGAGATTGCATCTATAGCTCCCAATTCAGAGTTATTTTAATAGTTCTTGGAGCTTTTTTTGCTCGTTAACTTTTAAAAGACCTCAGAATCATTCCGTGAATGAAATAAGACATGAAAAATTCATTCATTCATTCATTCATTCATTCATTCATTTTCCAACCCGCTTATTCCCTTTTTTGGAGTCACAGGGGTCAACCGTTGTCTATCTCTGGCACACATCGGGCGAGAGGCGGGGCTACATCCTGGACAGGTCGCCAGTCCATCGCAGGGCAACATTCAGTCACACATTCACACCGAAGGGGAATTTAGATCATTCTATTAACATAACCGCATGCTTTTGGGATTGTGGGGGAAACCGGAGTACTTGGAGGAAACCCACGCAAGCACATGGAGAACATGCAAACTCCTTCCAGGAAGGTTTCAGTATTTCAGTATCAGTCTCTAGACCATAACCAGTCTAGACGATCAGTGGATGGAGCTGAAGGTTGGGGTCTCAATACAAGAGTCTCCAACCCTTGGTGCAACAGCATCCCTCCTGAGAACTAGGCAGACACAGAGCCACGTGATGCCACAAGGCCGTGATTTGTGAAGGGGTCAAATGTGTATTTTTCTCATTAGTTTATAACTTTTCAAATGGATTTTGTCTGTCTGTGAGCAAGGCGTCACATCCTTCTTGTTCTTCTGAACCCCCTGATCCTGATCTCTGGCTGATGATTCACACGCCGAGCTCTCGCATCACCGCGGATCCTGTGTCACATCAGCGGAGAGAACAAAACAGAGTCTGCACAGAACCCAGCCGTGAACACGAGGAGTCCATGAGTCCGATCGCTATCACGACGATCTCACGCCGCTCATCATAGACTTTGCTCATGTCATATCAGTTTTTCTCTCATGCAAGCTCAGCGATATCCCACGGACACCGGATCAGAGCGTCCTGCAGCGTTAACCACTGAGATATGGGCTCAAATATATGACTTTAATAATTAATTAAACACCAGCATCACACTAGCGAATGAACACAGAAGCTGCTGCCATCGAACACAAACTGTGTGATTCGAAATGTTTATGTAACTTCAAAAACTTTCCTTAGATATATTTCAGTGACAACAAAAATTCAGACATAAATGGAATAAACAATCCAAATTGTGGGGAACTATTTACAGAATATTTGAATAGAAAATCTAAACACACACTTAAAATCCTCCAACACTATCCCCACTCGTACTTACAGCTGTAAATGTGTTTCAGACGTGCGATGCACAGTAATATGTTCAAAATATAAACGTATTTTTTGACTCAAGATAAATGTAATATAATTTATAAATTCGTAAAGTTGATTTCTAAATCATGAAAACATTTAGAATGGGTGAATAAAACCATGAATTAATCCGTGGTAAAGATTAGAGGAGGCCTCACCGGTGGCGCTGTTGCAGCTGCTGATGGAGGAAGTGATGGGCGGCGTCTCATCTGAGTCGACGGAGGCCGTGTCGTCGTCCTGCGAGCAGCCGGCCTGGATGGCCCTCAGGTAGCTGTGGCTGCGGGAGCGGAAGCAGCTGGGAGTCGGAAGATCCAGAGCCTCCACCGTGTGAGACTCCAGCAGCACATATGAAGCTCCGCCCATCAAGCTCTGCTCCACCTGCACGGAGGAGCACCCCGGGGTCACACTTGCTTTATGAAGCGCCACACCACAACACTACCCAAGCCGAGTGCAATGGAACAAAAGAAACCCCAACTGAACAAACTCACGAAATCAGTGGCTGGCATCACTCGTGGGATTCCTGAACTCTACAGAAATAAATTCTGAACGATGGCTGATGAATCGGAGCTGATCGTAAGTCACAAAGTCAAGAATTACGAACATTCCAGTGGAGTCTGAATAAATAAAGTGAACGCGAGAAGATAACGAGATCTCTCACGATGGGAAGCTCAAATCAGCTCTGAATTCTGAAATAAAGTGTTTGGAGAAGAAATTCAGCTTTCATTCCCAAACGCAAGGAAACAACGAAGTGGATTCAAAGAAAGAAAACAGAGTTGCTTGAATGTTCCAGTCAATCTCCTGGACTCCACCCCTGAGAAGATCATAAAAGAGAACCCTCGAGATTTACAGTGCTCTCAAATCCCTCCGGAGCGATGCAGACCTCTGGCCTCTCCGTACAAGAGGAGTCCAGGATCTGTAATCACCAACAAACGCTTTAAATAAAGTGTGTTGAATATTTCACTCTACTGATTCTGACTCTACAGAAATGTTCAGATTTCTTGGAATCAATATTTGGCTCGAACTAATGGCTGCATCTGGTGGAAGTGTTGCGTCTCGTAGAAAGCTAGGGTCAGGGTTCGGTAACCCTAACCTCTCTGATCTGGATCTTCTACACCACACTGTGAGAGATGGTGTCTGTGAGACCTGGCTGAGAGCGGCTCCTCGTGCCAGCGAGCCGCAGCAGGCGTCCCAGTGCTGCAGCGCGGCGTCTCCGGCACTCATCAGACAGTCCAGGTTATCCAGGCTGCGATTGGTGGGCACCTCACAGAGGGACGGGAGACAGCTGAGGGCACAGACACAAGCAGAAGATGAGAGCAGGACCCGATGACATTAACACCGCCGGCAAAACCTTCTCAATCACTTTCAACAGAGCGCGGCGACTTCAGCAGCCGGGGGTCAGAGGCAACGAATTTGAGTAAACGACACCCAACAGGAGAGAGGCATTCCTGAGCTCATCATCAGCCGCGGGTGGAGTCTGCAGATGCTCTTGGTCAATGTTTCTTTATTTAGGAACAAGTGGTTTTTCCTGGATTCACGGCTGCATCCTCGTTATTAGATGATACGGAATAAAAGCTGTCACGGTAACTCGAGGCAGTCGAGGGTTGATAACGGATTCTGATTCGTTCTGATTTTTGATGTTTGAGTTTCATCTGCTCAGTCGTAGTTGAGGGGTTCCTGCTCAGATTGGGGATAAAGAGGGGTACTATCCATCAGAGGACCTCACTCTAGCTCCACATCCGGCCCAGCTCTGGCCCACACGACCAGATCCGGATCATAATCATCCCTCAATGAATTACACGACACGGCATGGAAACGACAGCCCCTCTGAGAAACCCGCACCAGACTACTGCGTGCCAGAGCCAGATAAATGCCAGTCATGGTCCGAATCTCTTTTCTGAGCAGGAGGTTCACATCAGCACTTCAGGACCTAACTGAAGCACTCCAACACCCAAACTGAGGAGCAGCAGCGCTACACACTGTGCCTGTGGCTCTCAACAAACAGGTCTGTGATGAGAAGAAAGTTGTAAATGATGAGGTTCTGATATCAGTGACGGAATGATCTCGGGTTATTTCATAGTCAGTGGAAGCAGGAGTGAGGAGCGAGCAGGACTCTGGTGGAGGAGGTGCTCATCATGCTTCAGGAGCGTGCTCAGGCGGGAGGGTGAGAGTTGGGTGACCTTAGGGGGCGGGGCTGATGAACTGACCTGTGCAGGTACGGCTCTGACCGAGCGCTCTGCAGAGGAGCCCAGAGCACCGGACACACGCAGCGCCGCTCTCTGCTGGAGGGGGGGGGGGGGGCACAGAGAGTCTCTTAGTGAAGACAAACCAAAGCCCTGAAACATCTTCACATCCTTCAACTGCAACAGAGAGGCTGACTGAAACACGGCCAGCACCAGCGTCCATCTTTACAAACATTAAATACTTTGCTAAAATCATCAAAGTTTTATAGATTTATTCAAAAGAAAAACTCAGGTGCTTCCATTTCTTCTGATCATCCTTGAGATGGTTCTGCAGCTTCATCTGAGTCCAGCTGTGTTTGATTCTACGGATTGGACTTGATTAGGAAAGCCATACGCCGCTCTATAGAAGAGCTCACAATACTCAGAGCAGATGAGGATCACGAGGAGCTGCTGAAGAGCTCAGAGACAGAATTGTGGCGAGGCTCAGATCTGACCGAGATAACCAGAACATTCTGCTGCCCTAGAGAGGAGAAGAAGAACCCAAAGATCACTGTGCTCAGGACCATCAAGGCAGCCCTCCACCAGTCGGGGCTCGATCGTTCTGAACACAGGGGACCATGCGACATTTCAGTCTTTGTTTTTAAGAAATAAGCAAAAGTGTGATCAAGTTTCTCGGTCAGTGCAGGGAAAATGAACTGAGATGATTTTAACAAATGGCTAAAGAAAAAGTGACGAGTGTGAAAAAAAGATCTTTCAGTAGCACTTTTTCTCGTCTAATTAAGAAAAACTTCTCTTATCTGCAAACACTAGCCAAGCTAAAGATGTGTCGGATTTTGAGCAAGAAGCAGCTATTAAAAAGGCTTCTGCAGATTGAACAATGAATAACAGAAACTGTAATTCCTGCAAATATTGCTGAATAAATGCCATAAGTGTGGCTCTCGATATCCTTAAGAGCTTTCGATAACACAGAGATGTTGTGTAAAAGCAGAAGTCGGGTCTGCTGCGTTTCAGAAGTTATCACCGAGAGAAAAAGTTTACCGTTTATTTAAAGCGTTCCCTTTTCACGTACATCACTTGGAAAAGAAAATCTTTCATTCTGCGCCCAAATACAGACTTTTTTTTCCTCTGAATTGTAAGTTTTTAATCACGTGATGCGGACTGATCTGAGCAATCTGACTATAGCTTACAATTCGACTTTAATCTTAATAAACATGTGATAAAATAAAGCAATGATTTTTATCTGTTTTTAAACTTCACTTTTCCAGAAGAACTGGGATTTTTCTTTTGTGTTTACAACAAACAGCACTGAGCTTTTTATTTTTAACATTTGAATAAAGCGCCATTTTCTCTTTGGCCCCCTGTGGACCACTGGGTTCCAGTAGGTTCCAGTAGGTGTGTAGGATGATCTTTGGAAGCAGTCGTGCCCTGCTCTGATTGGCCAAATCTAAAGAGTGCTTGAGATGGTTGGAAACGAAGCTTTGGAGATGATGCAGTAGCTCGGTTCCTGTGCCTGAAATACTCTCGCTCTAAATATGCTTTGCTTCAGAAGAAAGGTTCTCTCTGGGAAGAGTCTAAACTCTCTGAACGTAACAACCGGATCAGGTCTGAGCGTGAGACTGACTTTCGTGGCGGCAGCGGCGGCTGCTGTTCGCTCAGCGAGTGCTGCGTGGCCTTCAGGTAGCTCTGTCTGCGAGCAGCGCTCTTGGGCGAGGGTTTGGGCGACGGGGGTCCGTCTGAATCCTCGCTGTCCTCCAGGTCTCCCATGGCTTTGACGTAGCTGCCACTGCGCATGCGTCGGCAGGGGATTTCGCCCGGGCTGCCCGCGCTTCTACCCAGAGAGCCGCTCCAGTCTCCGGATGGTACCTGAGCACACGACACAAAACATTTTCCAGGAGACTAAAACTCTTTTATTTAAAATAATATTCAAATGTAAATTATTTAGTGAATTCTTATTTAAATGTTACTTTGTTTACATTTATTTGCATTAATTATTACTAGAATAAAAGCTGAAGGAGCGAGAGGCCGCCGCGGAACAGGAAGACATCAAGAGGAAAAATATATATCTTATATTATATATATATTTACTTTAATAAACGTCTTTATTAAACGTCTAACCAACCCAAATAAAGTAGATTATTGTACTCTTAAATTTTATTTAATTGTTTAGTTAAGAATCTATTTTACTTATATGTTATTTTGTTAATAAAAGTATAATTATTCTTTTTGTGTTTTTCTTTGTATTTTTGTGCAATTCTTTGTATTTTAACTTATTCTATAGATTATTTATGTAAATTACTGCTCTGTGTTTAATAGCACTTCATTAAAATCGAACTGCAATTGATTTTTTTTACCGGCAACTTATTTATATTGTGTATTTAATTACTGTTTGTATTAATTTCTTGTAAGGTACAGTTATTTTATTTCTCATTTACTGTGTCTCTTTATTTAACAGTCTCATTTTATTGTATAAAGTACAAATTTAAAATAACATGTACATTTTTATTTTGTTGTGTTCTTACATTTTATTTGCAGCTTTTTTGATTGTGTGATTGAGCTTAAAGTTAACGTAACCGGATTACATTTTATTTAATTAAATTACATTCTTAATTATTCAAATGTTAGCTTTTTTTATGTTTAGTTTCCTGTTGTATTTCACATTGGAATCTGTTGCTGGACTCTGACCTGGAGGAAGTTGGCGCTCATCTGGTGCCCGTGGCAGGACTTGGACTTGGTGAGCGTTCGGTTGACGTTGTCGGAGCTCTTCTGCAGCACCTGTCGGGCCTGGCTGAGGCTCAGCGTGGCCCAGGAAGCTCGTTTAGCCAGCGTGGTGTGCCCCGGTGCCGGCGGATCCAGCTCTGCGCTGCTGCGGGAGGTCTTCAGGGAATGAGTGGCGATGGTGTTGTAGCCCTGTGGAATGGTCCGGGGCACCGCCTGACTGTCTGACACCGCTCTGCCCAGGGTCATCATGCTCAGAGGGTTCCGATAGGCCACCGCTAGAGGCCCAGGAGAAGGCTGAGGAGGCTGGTCGTCCTCCAAACCGTCATCTGAGCTCCAGAAGCCTGAGAGAGTGGGGCGCGCCCGGCGTTTGGTGCCTTCAGAAGAATCAGAAGATCACTCATGTGTTCATCCACAAATAGAAAAGAAAAACAAATATATGTGGCTCTGCTCATGGTGATCCATGAGTCTCCTCTCCTTTTATTGATGCAGTCGGCTACAAGAGAAGAGTCGTGTTCGTGAAGGGTTCCCTCAGATCAACTAGTACTTTTTGTCAAATACGGAACGGTATATCGTTTGTTTGTGGGCAAGCGTCAGATTATTTGGCCGTTACCTTCCGTCTTGGCTCGGTCTTTGCTCTTGCTGCGTCGACTGGTTTTAGGGGCATCCCCTGCTCCTCCGTCTCCCCCTCCAGAGCTCCCCATATTCGCTTTGACGGCCGAGACCTCCAGGCTCTGGGACTTGTTGAAGAGCTTCTGGACGGACTGCACCAGGTTCCTGATGCGGCTGGGGCTCTCGCTGCGCTGTTTGGCTCCTCCGCTGCGGCTGCGCCGGTGGAACTGCAGGGTGCTGAAGCCGTCCCGCTGCAGGGGAAGATGGCGCTCCAGCTGCTCCAGGAGATTGGCAGGAAGTCGGTTCATCTTAGCGGCGGCAGCAGAGGAGATGGTGGCCGTGCCGCTGGTGATCATGGCAGGGGCTGCTAGGCCCAAACCCAGACCCATGGACATGGAGGAGGTGAGGGTGTTGGAGCGGCTGCCAGCCGATGGCACGCAGCCCTGTACAGATCAGACACACACACACACACACACACACACACACACACACACACACTTCGAGCAATCAGAGCGCTCCCAATGCCTTTCACCGGTGATTTACACGAAGATCTCCTGGAGGCTGGCAGCAGCACATCTCTTTAGTCTGCCGTGGCCACAAACATCTACAGATGAATAAACCATCTTAAATTTATGAAGTTCAGCCAACTTTCCACAAATGTGGTTTCTGCCCTTTTTCTCTTGAGTGCTCCATTTATGTGTTTGGAAATTAAATGAGGCACCGCTTCAGAATCTACCACTGTGATTGGCTGATCCATCTGACATGTGACCTCTAAATCCTCAGAAAACGCTCTAATGCCTGTACCTGAGCGTAGGCGCTGTTCTCAGCCGGGCTGCCGTAGCTCAGCCGAGGGAAGGTGCTGCTGCTGCTCAGGGTGTTGTTCAGTGGCACCAGGCACTCGCCCGGAGCAGAGGACGCTGGGAAATGCTGGAGGTGGGGGTCCAGAGTCCCATAATGACTGACGGAGGGGGTGAAGAGGAAAGGAGGGGGGTGAGGGTCTGGAGGCATCAAGGCGCACAGGGGTTCCTGAGGTCCCGCGCAGGGGTCACAGCTGTCTGAAAGATGGCGCCCGCGGTTGGGCCCTAAGCCTTTCATGATGGCGCAGGAGGAGGCGTCCTAATTCATGCTCCTTGAGGAGGAGGGTGAACGGCCCAGGGGGGTGACACCTGTGGGAGGAGAACCGACAGAAACAGGAAATCAGTCTTTGACACGAACAATGTATTTAAAGATTTACAGTTTGGAAAGTAGCCGCCGCTGATACCAGAGCTCTCCAAACCACGAGTGCAGGCTCCAAACCTTCTCCTTCTCTTGGCAGCGAAGAGATGGAGGCTACTCTCAAACCACGACAGGGAACATTCTATTCGCCAGAATACAAAAAAAAACTCGCCGGAGACTAGAGCTCGGTTCGAACAAATCAATGTGAAGCACTTCTTCACTTCTCCTTGTGTTATTGTTCTACATGGAGGTCTGGTGGGCGCAGCACATACACACAGGGTTTGTAAGGTTTTTTTATATGTTGGTGAATCCACCAGTCATCACCAAATCCCTCTCCCCAGGAAGCCCATGGTGCATCGGTGGACAGGTAATTTCTTTGGTATAATTTGACATTTATTCAATGTTTCTGTTATTGTGTAAGACGTTTAGTGAATTAAATCTAGCTCCAGTCATCGGAGGAGGATGCATGTGCCCTCTAGTGGCCGAATGCCACAAATCATGTCTAAAACCATGATGAGAGGAGCAGGAAAGAAAGCCACTTCTCCTCAGAAGCATATTGTCCTGCCACTGAAGGTTTCTAGCAGGTTCCTCCTCTGGAGATCATCATGAGAGGCACTGGCTCCAGCTCCGGCTCCATTCTCTAAAGCCTGGGCTCTGCAGGCTCATGCTGCACGCGGCACGCTGCAGCTCTCATCTGGCGCTCGGTGGCTCTCAATGGAGCCGTGATGAGTCACAGCTCTGATACGAACCCTGAAAAGACCTGCTTGACATTCAGCACACAGCTGCACACGCTCGCTCTCACACCGGGAAGAAAATAAATAAATCAGGGGATAGATGCGAGCCGACCAATCAAACCAGGGCCGTCGCCGGGGTTAATGCATTTTAATGTGCCCATGCAAATGAAAGGAGAGCTGCGTGCCGCCACAGGAGCTGACAGATGTTTTTAATAAAGAATAAACACTTTAAGAGGTCAATTATTATCCTCTCTTTACTCTCGGTCCTGGTGCAGGGCTGACGCTTCTACTGAGATTTCAGCGAGCAAACTTTACATCGATGCAAGAGCAGTTTTATCTAGAGAACACTCCTGAAGCCCTGATGATGGACCTCAGAGAGACGCATGTCCTCAGCTCCTCGAAGGAAAGCAGTGGCTGCTCCTGGATCCATCCTAAACGCTCCATGTTTGAACCCTTTCAGACCGCACCTCCATCACTGTGCAGCTTTTGCTTCAGCGCTGGATGTGAGCTCCCTGAGAGTTCATTTCTACCATGTTCATCCAGAGGAACGTCATCAAAGCTCGGCTTGACTTAAAAGACTCCAAATTGTTTTATTCCAGATAAGAACTACTTTCCAGTTGTTTTAGTGTCAATGCATTGCAAAGTTTTGTTATTTCCATCTTTCCTCAGTTATGTTTGTCAGGGACAGTGGCCAAGATCCTCCAGAAGCTTGTGCCTAGATTCCCCAGGAAAGCAACAGTAGCTCCGTAAAGCCTCGTGGGCTGCGTCTGTTTCAGGGACCTGGGTCTGATTGCGGCGTGCGGTAAAAGGGGCTGGTGTGGATCGAGGCATGCACGCCCAGTCCAGCCACGCCCCTAAACTATTCTTCTCTACTGTTCATGGCTTCAATATTACTACGCCAACCCAAATGAGGCATAAGCACTGAACCATACCCTCAACCTAACCCTAACCCGTTAAACATGGTCAGAGTCGTGTGGTCTTCAGGTTGTTTTAAGAAACATTTGACTCCTCGCGTAGGGCGGATCGTTCACACACATTGTACTGTACCTGGAAGTGTGAGGTGGCCAATAATCTGCAAGGGGGTGTGGCTGGCATTACTGCATGCCGCAATCAAAAACACTTGGTTTCAGGTCTCTTCTGCACAGAGTAGGGAGGGGTGTGGGTGTGGCTATTTAGAAAGAGAGGCGGATCTATGTTTATGACTCAACCCTCAATAACCCGAGCATTTGAGATGGAGAGTGGTGATGGTTTCGTTCTTGTGTTTCCAAGCGTCTGGAACTTCGAAGCTCCACGCTTCGATCATTCAATCGTTTTCCTTCTAAACCAACGCTGTGTGATCATTAATGATTATTACGCTGCGTTGTCCCTTTTTCCCCAGGATTAAACATCTGAAAAGGTTTCTCTCAATGTCTCCATCCAGGCTCTCGTAGCCCTTTAATTGCAAAAAGCCCCTTTGGATAAAAGTTATTATTATTATTATTATTATTATTATTATTATTATTATTAGACCTGATAGTCACTAAAAGCACACGCACAACCCCAAAGATGCTTGAGGTTGAACTCTAAAAGCTCTCTGTGGAGATCTGGGGTTTATTTATTTATGTGAAGAGGATTCTTCAGAGTTTTGTTCAGGAACTTTAGACGTACAAGCTGCGAGATGTTTATTCAGTTGAACCATGTGGATAATGGAGCACTGTGGCCTTCCAGTTAAAAGGTTGTTGGTTCAAGGCTCACTGGTGACCTTTCTGGAAGGAGTTTGCATGTTCTCCAGGTGCAATCCCAAAAACATGCGTCAGGTTAACTGAATAATAATCTGAATTCCCCTTAGGTGTGGATGTGTGAGTGTCTGTTGAATGGAGAGCGGGTTCTCCTCTGGAGCCGATGATTAAACGGCACGAGGCTCCGGCCGTTCAGGAAACTCATTAGCAGCTCTTAGATGGATCTGAGGCTTGAGTTGATCTTCTCTAAATGAGAAGCAGGGAAGAGATTGTAGGAGCTGAAGATGAGAAGGGTATGATCCAGAGCGAGTTCAGCTGTTTCCAGATCAGCAGTTATTACCTCTGTGAAAGGATGGAGAGGTCAAAACGGTAAAAGATCACGAGTAGTTTTCAAATCATCCTTTCGCTCTCTTCCGTCCCATCACAGAGCTCAAACCCTGGGAGATCAAGCCGACCAGCGCTCCATTCACACATCTCCAGCACGAGAGTGAGCGGAGAATCCCCCGAAATAGAGACACGAGAGGGAGCTGCCAGGGGAACGTGGGAGAAAGCACTGCTCTGAGAGGGTCGTGAAACACTGTTCCCGCTCATGGCCCTGGCTAAGCTGAGACCTGCGGCAGACGCGGTCGTGCCATCGGCTTGTAGCGGATCACCAGTCGCTTGATGAGGAACTCGAACTGGTTCTCATCAGGGCTTCTTCTGGGACAACCATCAAACCTTCATCAGCCAGATCAGAGTTCACTGAAGCAGGAAGCATTCCAGAACTTCTGTAACTCACCGAAAGCATCTCACACCACTGCCAATCACATGCCAGAGACACGGTGAACACACACACACACCGCGTCTGCTACTATTGAGGATAAACCACTGAGAACTCTCCAATCTCAGCTGAGAAGCATAAAATGGCTGAAAGCAAAACTCACGCAGCGACCGGGATCCGCCTGGATCACATTCTGAAAGAGCCTTTTCCGAACACGTGATGAAGGAAGCCTTGTGCGTTCCAGGAATCGTTTCTATCATCTCATTTCTGCAGAGATAAATATGGATAAACTCAAGCCTCTGATCCATCAAAGAGCTGCTCCTCAGCACCACCCCAACAATTTCCAACTCCACTCATCTGCCGTCTCCTCTGACCAACGAATGTGACCAAAGATTGATCAGACCTGGATTTGCCACGGAAATAATAACAGCTGAAAATATCCCAGAAACCCCTCAGCGATGTGTTTTACATAGTTTTATAACTTCATTTTATTTGCATTACACATTACATTTCCCGACTCTGATGCAAACGAAGCTTCAGGTGCTTTAAGGATTTCATCAAAAAAGAAAGCGCTCTGGCTCTGCTTCGATTCCGCCTGCGTTCACCGTGAGCTCTCAGTTTCCGAGCAGGTTGAACATCGTGATGCGTCTGTAAGTTCTCGAGGTGAACATGTCAGAGGCCAGGAACTCTTCCGCATGTGGAACGGCCATTTTTGCAAAAAACTCCAGCGAGTCACAATTTACCGTACTACTTCATCACCTTCGCTTTCGGGACCAACATGTTGCTGGGCGTCCCAGCGCACTCCTGCATCCTGTGGCTGACCATGAAAGAGATGATCCAGGGTCAGTCCCTTGAGGTCTTTGTTTTCAGCACATCGCTCACGGACATCTTCTTCAACTTCTCCTTCCCCTTCGTTATCAAGCAGTACTTCTTTAACTGTCCCGACTGTAAGTACGTGACCATCTGGTTTGGACTGGTTCTGCTGGTGGGGCGTCCTCTGTTTCAGACGTTCACGTGTGTGGAGCGCTACGTGGCCGTCGTCCATCCCGTGACCTTCCTGAAGTTCAAACCCTACAGATACAGGATCTCCGTTTCCGTCGCGGGATGGCTTGTGACGGTGAGCTCGTGCCTCTCGATTGCACTCGGTGGGTTCAACATCTTCCACTTTCTCTTAGTGGAGTATCTCGCTTTACTTGGGACAAAGGTGTTCACTTGTTTGAAGGTCCTCAAGGCTCTGAAGCACCCTGGTCCAGGTGAAGACGTCAAGCAGCGAGAGAAGAGTAACAGAGACAAAGTCAAAGCATTCCGGATCATTCAGATCGTTTTGGCGTCTTCGTTGTTGACGTACGCTCCAGTCGTTGTCTGCCTCATGCTCTACTTTATTTTAGATAGCGACACGTTCCTTGTGACGTGGTCTGTGTGCTTGAGCTCTGGGATCATGACGGGGTTTGTGCAGCCGTATCTTTATAACAAAAGGATTTTAAAAGTGTGGCTTTGTGTGAGCAGCTAAAGTAGGCGTCGTCCACATCATAGAAGTAACCAGGGGTATAACCGATATGTCGTGGTGCTAATATATATGTATATACATATCACAACATTTGCCCTTGATATAATTTCACTAGTTACTTCTTGTTACGTCGAGGAGCTGAAGCGCATTTGCTTGTTGGAGCAGTGGAGTTTCTAGTCACTTCTGAAATTTCTTTAAAGGGCCACGATATGCAGGATGTAAAAAACATGATGTTTCCAGCGATTCTCATGCGTTAAACAATTATTAGGACACGTGTATTGTCAGTAACTTTTAATTGTGGGTAAAACGGTCATTTCTGAGTTCTAACTTCCTGTTTGAAAAGAAATTTCGCAGGAAGTGAAGCGTGTGATGCACAGCTTTCCCACAGATGAAGTCAAAGCTAAACTGTGGCTTGAAGCAAGCATTTTCTGGTTTAATGATGAATTCAGATTAATTTTCCAGTGACTGTTTAAAAATATATAAATATATAAACAGTAAACTGCTTGAATACAATTTCATTCTTCTGTTTATGAACGCCTTTATTTCAGCGCTCAGGATCAGAGCCTGCAGACACAGAACTTCCCGTTCGCTTGCGTTGGAGAGCGTTTACGCTTTAATTTAACAAATTATAGATTTTTATGAAAACATCATACTTTCACTTTTTATTTACTTTTACCTGATTTTCACAACATCATTCAAAGTGACGTGTGAACTCCTCCTCCACCTCCTCCACCTGATACAAAGCAGCAGCGAATGTTAATCCCACACGGCCTGAAATGAGTGGATTACTGCGCGTGGCGTACGGAGGAATGTTCCTCACCAAAACAGATTTATTTTTATAAATAATAATAAAAATGCACACATACACGCATGCAGTAAAATGACATTACATAATAAAATATATAAAAATTTAATATAAAAAAATAGAATATAAATTGTGGTTCTCGTGCCTTTGCCCTTTCGAATTTATAAATATATAAAAACACCCTAAAATTAATATTAGTAAATATCCCCGCTTTGCTTTTGAAAGATAAAATATCTTAACAGTCGTTAATGTGAAAGATAATTCAGAAAGAGCCTAAGATTTTTGTGAAACTCTGATTGTTTGAAAGCTTCCTAACGTAAATGTAATGTCACTCTGTGCGGCTGATCTTCCCAAACCTCAGCTCAGCTACGAGTCACCGATTGAAAATCAGATTGTGTTTGTAGAATTTATGGTAGAAAAGTGAAATAACAACTTATCATTCGCTGGTTTTATTTACTCTCAGCTGATCAATAAACTTCTTTCCTCCTCACTTCCTGTGGTCCACACCTCTAAAGTTCATTTCTGATCCAGTCTCTGTTTATTTGAACTAACCTTAACATTTCAAAAGCATGAAATAAAGGTTCGTTTCAACACTGAATATTTGGAAACTAGGAGTTAAAGTCAGATTTCAACACAACCTCATGAGGGAAACTACCGTACTTTACCACGTATTAGTAACTTCCTGTACATTTTCTGTGAATTTCAAGAGTATTCCCATGGTGAGGTCACTAGCCTCACAAGAACCGCTGCCTCACTGCTTGCGAGGTTCGTGGAGAGCACAGAAACAAGCTCAGAACAACAATCTCAGATGATGGATGAAAGAAAGGAGGCTTTCGGCCAAAAAAGTGAAAACTATGTAAAGTTTGTGCTTCACTTTCATGTAAAATCAATCACTCTGGCCCCGCCCACAAATACACTCCTTCCAAGCGTCTTCAACACATCTGTCTCCACACGAGTGAAATTGAAAAAACGTTTGTTGTGTTTCAACAAAATCCAAATAACACTCCCTTTGATGCATCCGTTTGGGAATGTCCCAGGCATTCCTCGTTCTTCCTCATTCTTCCTCGTTCTTCCTCATTCTTCCTCGTTGTTCCTCGTTCTTCCTCGTTCTTCCTCGTTCTTCCTCGTTCTTCCTCGTTCTTCCTCGTTCTTCAGTTAGAGAGGCGTGCTTTGAAGAGGTAAAGTACGGTAAACCAAAACAAAAGCAGTGCCTGTGTTCAGTGAAGCACATGAAAGGAGGTTTTGGAGAATTTCATTTGCATGAACAGAACTTCAGCTCAGGTGTGACACGAATGCAAAACCGAATGTAAATGTGTTCCAGCAGCTCAATCCTCAACACATCCGCCCTTCATCGGGAATTCTGGTGTCGGCGGTGTCAGAGGGCACGCTGTGTTCTCATGTTCAAACATCTAGGCGTAAAAGATGGAGGCAGGAAACTCGACAGCGTGTGCGAGGTCTTTCTTTGCAAAGAACTCGAGCCACTGCTACGATTTACCGTACTACTTCATCGCCTTCTCGTACGGTACCAACGTCTTCCTCGGGTCCCCAGCGCACTGCTGCATCCTGTGGCTGAGCTTCAAAGAAGCGGTGCAGGGACAGCCGCTGGACGTCTTTGTTTTCAGCACATCGCTCACCGACGTCTTCTTCAACTTCGGTTTCCCCTTCATTATCAAGCAGTACTTCTTTAGCTGCGCCAGCTGCAGATACGTGACCGTTATTGTTGCCCTGGTGATGATGGTGGGGCGTCCCCTGTTTCAGACGTTCACGTGTGTGGAGCGCTACGTAGCCGTGCTCCATCCCGTGTCCTTCTTGAAGTTCAAAGCCAACAGATACAGGATCTCCGTTTCCATCGTGGGATGGCTTCTGACCGTGAGCTCGGCTCTTTTGGTTGCCGTGGGGACCGTAACGTACAATCTTTTGTTCCTGGTGGAGTATCCCCTTTTCCTGCTCATAAAGGGCTTCACTTGTTTGATGGTCCTCAAGGCTCTGAAGCGTCCGGGACCCGGGCGAGAGAAGGGGAACAGGGATAAAATCAAGGCGTTCCGGATCATTCAGATTGTGCTGGCGTCTTCGTTGCTGATGTACGCTCCAGTCGTTTTCTCGCTCATCCTCTCTTTTTTTTTAGACGAAGACACGTTTCTTCTTTATTGGTCTTTTGCCTTGTGTCTGGGGATCATGACGGGATTCGTGCAGCCTTGTCTTTATCTCAAGAGAATTAAAAAGAAGGTCTTTGTTTTACCGAAAGTCTTCATCAAGTAGATCAGCGTCTGGTTCTGGCGCTCACATGTTTACAGCCTGGACCTGTGTGTGGTAAACATCTCTGCTGTGGATGAACAAAAGTAGCATATCTCACAATAAAATCTCTGAAACCTTGCTTTGTTTGTCTTGAATACTCCGGCTGCTCATGAAGGTTCCAAAGCACTCAGAGAAACGTGGTTCGATTCCGCTCAGCCACAGCATGTGTTCCAAACTTGCAAATCCACGGCAGAACACAGGGCCGCTGAAACCCACTGAAATGTTTGCTCCAAAAACCATGACACATTCAAACACACCATAAGAACTTCATAAAACATTCACAATAAACGACACAGTGCTTTAAATAAATGCTGGAGCTGCTGCTGTTTTTATCCAGTCACACTGATGCCATGAATTTCAAAATAAAAGTCCTTCACATACGCACTCTAAATCATACAACAGGAATCACTCTTTATGCCACAGTTATCGCTAGGTTAGGATTAGCGCATATAACCCATAAGAGTAAATGAAGGTAGCCGCGGAGGCTGATTCTGGATCAGAAGATGCTGGACATGATAGATCACAACGGCTGAACCCAGTAACACCCTAGCAACCGCGCCTCAGGTTTTGCATGGAAGTGCATTAAACTTTTTTTTTTTTTGTCATTAAGGAGCTTGTTTTCTTTGTCTAATGGCTCATTTGCATGTTTCGTATTGGATTTCACAGATGGCACACAGCCCAAAGCTAGGCATCAACCAATCAAACAAAGCAACAGAGCAGATCTTTCGTGCCAGAAACCAACCACAATCAGTTCCAGAGAGAGATGATCGTCCTTTTTACTTCGAAATGTTGCCTTACACACTGAGTGCAATTCATTTCCATTAGATCTCAGTCTTCCATCTTCTTGGTGCAACCATGACGACGAACATTTCAACCTGCAAACCTTCAATTTTCTCCAAGAACACCAGCGAATGCCTCAATTTACCGTACGATTTTGTCGCCTTCTCTTTCAGCATCAACATCATCCTTGGATTCCCAGCAAACTCTTACATCCTGTGGCTGACCTTGAAGGAGATCATCCACAAACAGTCTTTCGATGTCTTCATCTTCAACACGTCTCTCACCGAGGTCATCTTCAACTTCTCCTTCCCCTACGTGGTGAAGCAGTACTACTTCAACTGCGCTCAGTGCAAGTACGTCATCATCAGCTTCGCGATGATCCTGATGGTGGGGCGTCCGCTGTTTCAAACCTGCCTCTGCTTCGAGCGTTACATCGCCGTGCTGCATCCGGTGACCTTCCTGAAGTTCAAACGCATGAAATACCGGATAAGCGTTTCCATCTTGGCTTGGGTAGTGATCATCAGCTCGAGCGTGGTGGTTAAGCTGGGCGTCGTGGACATGTACGACCTGCTGATGCCTCAGTACGTCACGATCCTGCTCTTGGAGGTGTTCAGCTCTTCCATGCTTCTGAAGGCTCTGAGGCGTCCTGGACCAGGTGACAATGCCAAGAAAGAGGGAGGGAGCCGGGATAAAGACAAAGCTTTCCGGGTGGTTCAGATCATGCTGGTGTCGCTGGTGTTGACCTACGCTCCCATCGCTTGCTGTCTCATAATGTATTATATCTTAGAGTTCACAAGGTTTCTGGAGTTCTGGTCTTTCTGCTTGTGCTTCGGAGTGATGCTGGGCTTCGTGCAGCCTTTCCTCTATCTCCAAAGAGTGAGCAGAGTGGAGCTTTGTTTCGGCTCGTGGGTGTTTCGAGGTCAAGACCAAAGTTAAATATCATCAGTGTCACGGCAACGATTACAACAGGCTCTGATGTTTTCCAACTGTCAATGTTGTATTTCCAAGTGTGTAATGCTCACCGATTCACGACGTTCGGAGGTCTTTGCACGCAGAGTGGTAAAATCTTTGCGGCAGGTTCGAGAATAAAGAAGGAGACATTGCGATGGATTGAAAACCACCAGCACTGAAGTAACTACATTCCCTGCATTCCCACTAGCAGCAGGGACCAGAAAAGGTCTAGACGAGGACCACTCGTGGGCCATAACCGGCGGGCCAAGAGAAACACTACATCCTTAGACAACAACATCATCTCGCGGTCGGAGCCTGTTTCTCCGTGTGCTAGAGCCAAACAAATCTTTTGAGAATAATAACAAACATTTTTGGAACTTTTCCTTTGAGATCAATGCCAAACTAAATTGTATTGTACTGTCAGTGGTATTGAATTTTTTGGTTGAAGGAGAACAGAGATGAAGCTGGTTAATTTAAGGAGTTATGGTTTATAGCAGGGTTTACCATAGTCCGGATCCAGACCGGCATCCAGGTTAGTCCGATTCCGTCTGCCACTTCACTAGCGAAAGAACTATGAGGATATTTCAGGCTGTAGTCCTCCTTCTGTGAGAATTATTAGCTATTTCATAAAAGAATCCATCATCTTGAGGTGGAATAAACTTCAAACTGTTTGACTTTGATCAAGATGAGTTTTTGTGACCGATCCATGGCACAAAAGAGAAGAAAAGTCGAGAAGAAACACCTGAGTTTTAAAGACGAGTGGACGGAAAGTTTAGATTCATTTATACCCAATCATAATTTGTGGAAAATTTAAATCACTGCGAGACACAGTTTTTTCAGTAGCAATATCCTCAAAACACACCTTTGACCACAAAGATCCAGAAGAGAAAATATCCATCAGTTGTTCAACAGGATGCTCCTAAAGTCAGTGACGGTTCCAAAAGCCATTTATTCCGTTTAGAACACGTTTGAATGTGAATGCTGATCGAAAACAAGTGATAAATGTAAAAAAAAAAAATTATTAACCTCTCTCTCTCTCTCAACCCGCTTTCCTTTCTGTCTCAATAATATCTGTCTATTCAAAATGAAGGCAAAGAGGCCTCCAGAACTGCTTCTTGCTATGGATAAAAACAGGAAGTGACTTGTTTAAAAAGCATAGTGGAGTTGAGGGATTAAATAGTTACAAACCTTACAGTTGAGAGACGAGATCTCAAACACATCTCTCTTTACTGGTCGAATATGCTCAGAATCAGGGACAACTCTGAGCTGTGTGCGCTGTTTATTATTGTCCCTCCAGCATTGAGACTGGAGAAATAGTTCCTAGTGAGGGACAGGAAATTAGTATCACAGTATTTAATCAATTTCACTCGGTAAACGTAGGAAAGATCTTCAGCAATGTTTAACTCATTGGTACCTTACTTCCTCTGTGCTCCTTAGCTTTTGAAATTGGGAGCATGAGGTTTGACTATTTATCTATTTATTTTATTTAGTCCCAATCACAATTAACCCCAGAATTGATCGTGACACATTGTTCAGCAGTTTCCTTAGAGAGTGAACAAGTGCTGGGGTACATCGTTCTCTTGTGGAACAACATCCTGACATCGTTCACAAAGCTCGGTCCATCTGAAGGATCAGAGATATCCCCATCACCTCTGGTGCTTTTCACAAGGTGGTTTGAGACTCAAACGAGGCGCATTTGAAACTCAATATAAACATCACAAGTGGAAAATCTCGTGTGAAAGGGTGATGTTAAATCAGCACAGCATCAACGTTCCTCTGGAGAAAGAAAGAGCCCTTGCATGCAGCTTCTGGAACGTCTCTCGTGCTTCGTGGAAATCTCTTCTGCTCTCTTCTAAGCAAACCTGACAAACTGATTGATGCTCATCGCACATCTGTTCAACCACAGAACACAGATCAGGGCTGCATCCACGTGTACGAAAAAGATCTTTTCCTTGAGTTAAATCTCATTGTAGAGCCACCGAGATCCACCCCAATAGGTGGCGATACAACACTGACTTTAAAGTGAAATGTTGGCAAATCAGAGCCTCAGAAAGGGTTTGTTCTGGCTCCAGATCAGACGAAATGGCACTGAAGCAACACTGATAACAGCTGCGTGAAGCACAGATCTGAACCGGGAACAGAGTCCTGCAGCGCAACAGAACCTTCACACCATTCACTGCAGAAGAAGAAACGTCTTCTTTTTATGAGTTTTATATACCATCTATAAATATTTCTTGGTATAAACGACGGGGTTTATTCCAGTACTGGAGGTTGTGTATGACTCTGACCACACATGCACAGGCAAAAGATACACACATACACACACACCCTCACTAGCAGCTGCTGGAGTTTGGAATATTTTTGGCTCAATATTTTTCTGTGAATCGAGGTTTTGCATGTTAGGGTAGAGGCTGAAGGAAACAAATGGAGGAGAAGGTGTTCAAACACTGCATCAAGCAACTCAACAGGAAGCTGTGTAGAGGTGGGGGCTGTTCCCTCTAGAAGATTTCTCCTCACCCCTGCAGCGGAGCACACCTCGCAATCAAACCTCAATCACTGCTGTAAAAATCAGCTCATGAACAAGACGAAAGCAGCTGCGGAAGGCAGTGGTCTGCAGTGATGCTCTCTGAAGAATGTGTGCATGCTTTCTGACAAAAACAAACATGATTTGAATTCTGAATTCATGCAAAACTCCAGGAAAAAAACACAGAGAAAACTCTTAATCTCGAGTTTACTGCTGAGCTAATGTGGAGAACCTCACGCTCTGAGGGAAAGCATGACGGTGGGCTTGTGGATTGCATCATAATGCCTGCACTCCTTCCGGACCAGCAGCCCTTTATCTTATTATTTAGTCGTTGCCTCTTTTGCATCAACCTCATCCTTGGTTTTCCTGCGACTGAGCACGAGGAAGATCCTTCAAGGACAGTCCTCTGAGATCTTCATTTTTCACTCGGCGCTCGTGGAGATCATCTTCAGCGCCTCCATTTTCTTCACCATCCCCCATCACTTCTTTAACCGCGTGGCCTGCGAGCTCGCCGTGGTCATTTTTGGAGTCATTCTGCTGGTGGGTCGACCTCTGTTTCAAGCCTACATCTGTGTGGAGCGATACCTGGGGGTTTGTCATCCCGTGTCCTTTCTGAAGCTCAATCCCAGGAGATACCGCATCCCCATCTTCTGTATCTTAGTCTCTATACGTTCCTCTATAGATTCCACTTTTAGTTCAGCGCGAAGCTGGTTCTTCACATGTTTGATGGTTCTGAAGGCTCTGCTTCCCACTGGTCCAGGGGACAACAGGCATGGAGTTCATGGAGACAAGCTGAAGGCTTTCTGGATCATCATGATCATTACGGTGTCGTCCATGTGCATGTAGGGTCCCACCGCTGTGTCCTTCGCTCTCTATTACATCATCGATTCAGACCAGTTCCTACTCTACTGGCCCAGTTTCTTTGTTCATAAGCCTCATCATGAGGTTCATGCAGCCGTCGCTCTACCTCAGAAGGGTTGGGAAATTACCATGTTGTTAGATGTTTCTACAAAGGTTATACACTGATGAACGAAGGGAAACAATTGAGGGGAAATCGTTTATAAAATAAAAAAAACTTCTGTTTCATGTCTCTCAGATTTTTTGTAAACATGGCAAAGAAGCTGCTTAAGATGCTCTTTGAAAAAGCAATGTTTGGTCAGATTGTCCCTTTTTTGTCTTGCTCATTTGAACTCTTGTGTAGATAGCTACATCTCTCGATGTAGTAATGGTATCAAGAGTGAAGGAGCTTTATCGTTCTGGTGGTCTGGTGATCCCTAACTTTCTGTTCATGACCCTTGGATTGTTCTTAATTATTAGTTGTGTAAATGGATGCTTACCTCCTATTGGTCCATGTGACCACCACCTGTTGCCTTTCCTCAGGAGGGGAGAGCACCAGGAAGGTGTAAGGCTGGGACTGGAGAGCTGTTTATGAACGGAGCACTTTGAGCCCAACCATCCGACTACAGCAGCAGAGAAAGAGCCACCCTCCTGCTTCTGGACGCCTGAACTCTTGGTGCCCCTCTCCTGACCCTTGCGAAACTGTTTCAAGCTAGTTGTAGCTGCATATCAGTTTAGGAGGGAGGTGTCACGGCTGAGCTTTGTTGATTTTCTATATAGCAGTTTCAGTGTTGTATATATTTTTTGTTTCATCTGGTTTCAGTCTCGCACTGGTGGCACAATAAATGTTGTTGGTCAAGATACATCTGCCTCAACCTCATTCCAGTTGTTACCCACGGTGACAGGGATGTTTACCACAAAACATTGTACCAACAATTCGTTGAGCACCCAAACCAAGCCCGGTGTTTATAAAGCTGACTTTGGTGATGGACGCGTCCCTGATGGACATTTGCATCCCTGCTTTGGATTTTTTTTGGAGTCTTGAAATTGATAAATTGATGTTTGCGTCAATGCAAATGTAGATCCATCAAAGATTCCGGCTTTCCCAGTTCAGCCACATCTGCTACGGCCGGATCTGCCCGAGCAGTTTGTGGAATAAATCACAAGAGTGACTTTCTGTGAGTAGAAGTTTCTGTGATCGACAGATGGAGACCTCAGAGATGACGAACGCTTCCACCTCCACACTTCACTCTCACATGACGAACATCACCCTTTATAACATTTTACCGCCGTTCTTCATCAACACCGCATTCGCCATCAACATGTTCGTCGCGCTTCCAGCAAACTGCTACGTCCTGTGGCTGAGCGCTAGAGAGCTGATGCAAGGAAAATCCAACAAGATCTTTGTCTTCAATGTGACCCTGGCGGAAATCATCTTCTGCTCGGTGCTCTGCTTCGGCATTCCGCACTATTTCTTTGGTTGCATCTGGTGCAGGTATCCGCTGCTGTTTCTCTCCCTGATGCTGCTGGTGGGTCGCCCTCTGTTCATGAGCTTTATCTGCCTGGAGCGATACCTTGGAGTCCTCCATCCTCTGATCTTCCTGAAGCTCAAGCCCATGAAGTACAGGCTGGCCGTCTCCGCCCTGGGGTGGATGGTTATTCTCCTGTCCGGTGTGATCGGCACAACGGATGTTATTCCACACTACATTCTGATCGTGCCAGAACTGCTCGTCTGTTTCATCGCTAAGCTCTACAGCTGCCTCATGGTCCTGAATGCTCTGCTGCGTCCTGGACCCGGGGAAGATGGCAGGAAGAGGAACAAAGTGAAGGAGGAGAAAATCCAGGCTTTTCGGATCATTCTGGTGGTGCTGGTCTCGGCGATACTGACTTACGGCCCCATCTTTACCTCCCTGATCCTTTACCATCTTCTAGATTACGACAAGTTTATCTTTAGCTGGTTCGTCTCCTTGGCCTTTGGGGTTCTGAGTGGGTTTGTCTATCCGTACCTCTTCCTCAAAGGAATCGGAAAACTTCCTTTCTGTTCCTCATGAGACGTTCCTCCACACTGTGCGGACATCTTGTTTCCAAAACTGGCTAAACCTTGTGACATCTCCTCCCGTGTCGTTTCTCATAACCGCTTGACACTCCCTTGACCGCCTCAAACCGGCCATGAGGCTTGAAAAGATTTCCAGTGATGTCAAAAACAAGACTGTGCCGCTTGAGAGCCACCATTAATTAATTCAGCATGGCCCGAGGGAGTCAAGGGCCCTGCTGGAGGAAAGGGCTGTATTAATCACACATTATTTGCATTGGTATGCAATCGGATATCTTCAGGACATGGACACATGCATGATTCCGAACGGGAAAAAGCCTCGCGCTATGAAACGGCTCTGTACCGGGGAGCGGTCAACATTCGGTTCATTGACCCAGAGCTGCTTTAAACGAGCAACTATAGAATGACGCGTGCACGCATGATCCGTTTCCCTACAGAGTTCCTGTGAATGCTGGATCAGTGCAATCCTCCTGAATCGATCCCAGCCATTCATCATCACCACAACGTCTTTCTGGCAGCATTTTAAGCAAATCATCTCTCGGGGGCATTCAGTGTGTTCAAGATCAAACCAGCAGTTAGAAAGAGTGCTTCAAATCAAGAGCACATCCCCGAGGAGCACCTGCGAACAAAATTCACTTATAAATAGAGCTCTGGTTTATTTTTGCTTTGCTTTATGCTACGCTCGTAGTTCTACATCAGTTTAATCCTTAAGACTCACGAGCTTCTTCAGCACAAGAAGGACACGAAATCATGGTGAATGATTTTTCAACCTTTTCTTGTGTCATTGTGGGCAGCACATCTCTTCAAAGTGGCATTTTAGAACCGATATTTAATTCCAGCGCATACAGGGATCAGCACAGGGATGAAATGGAGCTCATGCGCTGCAGATGAAAAACTGCCGGAGCCTAAAGATCTTACAGATCTGTTGTGACTTTAGCTTTAAAGTTTGCTTTGTAAAGGTGACTCTCTGCCACGCTTGGGTTCAACAGAGCACAGCATTCCCATCTGTCCCCTAGAGCACAGACGTACCCTTCACTTCAACGTGGACCCTGGGGATGGCTCACAGAGGTTACCCCAAAACGACAAATGCATATTCATCATACCACTCTACTGAATAAATGCATTAATCGTTCTTTCTGCATTTCAATCCATCCTGGATCTATTCTGTCTGTGATAAATCTATCTGTTGGTGGATCACAGCACAGATAAATCACTGTCTTTAATTAAACCTATGTGTGCGTAATAGTGAAAGCTTAACGTAAAAGTATTGGTTTTTGGCTTCAACACTCAAAAATGTGACTCGCTCATCTACTGACTGTAACACGACTGACTGTGACGTGAATGACCAGCACGGTTGACATAGTGCTGCATTCGACACAATCCACCTCAAAAATCTGCTAGAGAGACTAGAGATGACACAGGTGTCCAGGGAATCATCCTCTACAATAGCGGTGAAATATGGAGTGCCACAAGGATCAGTCTGTAGCCCAATACCATTCTTTATCAAAGTAATGCATCCAAATGAACATAAATCTCTGAACACTCCATCCAGGCCCTCATAGAAACCCTACAGCCTCCGCTGCATGTACAAGTGTATGTGACATTGCAGCCATACACAGCATCCAAGCACAGGATAACCGGCAAAAGAGTGTAAGAAACTTGGATGAGCTCCACAGCCGTGACTAAAGCAAATAGGGACTTGAGCCGAATGCCCTTTTAACCACAAAATGACAATGTTAATGTTACCATAGTAACTTGTATGTGATCTTTCTCATACCTGTATTCCACGCCCCCAACCTGTACATAAAGCACCTTTAGAAGGGACTCAAGAGTCTCGAGAGGGAGACGCCGATCTTCCACAACTGGAATCTTTCGATTATTAGTAGACACGGTATGAACTTTTACTGCTCTGCTGATGATACTCCGCTCTACGACGCTATTCTAAAGTTTGATAATCATATTCAGAACGCTGAAGGTAGAGTCCACAACGGAACAAGGAAGTATGATCATATCACAACGATCCTCTCCCCCCTGCACTGGCTTCCTATAAAACACGCCATTGATTATAAAATACTGCAAGTACTTGAACGCTCAAGCTCCAGCCGATCTGAGCAGACTCGATCTTTCTGATCACAGAGCGCAGGCTATCAGTCGTTCCTATGATAAATCACCAGAGGAGGAAGAAGTTCTCACATCTAGCAACAAGCTCTGGAAGAAACTCCCTGATAATGTTCAGATAGAGTTCAGATTCACTCTCGCAGTTCAAAGCAAGATTACAAAGCAACCAAGCTTTTGGTTCAAATGTTCACGTAAAATCTAAACGAAATTGCATTAAAACACTGCCGCACTGGCCATACCTCTTTGGGTGCAGTAGCTTCCCTGTGTAGCTCCCAGCATAAATTGGAATGGCTAGTGTGGGTTTTTCCTCAGGGAGCTCAGGTTTCCCTGACATGCACCCTAGGATAATGAAATATTTGAATCTAAAACTATTTAACTGGATTTAATAAGCGCTAGATAAAACATTTCTCTTGACTATAACATGGTTGACATGTTATAACACGGTTACACTGTAACTAGGTTACCAACATCGCCCCAATATGAGAAATATTCAAATGTTAAACGCAGATATATCAGGCTCAACCCTAAAAGGATACTAAAACCCATTATAAGTTTTATAGTTTTTATATAATACTCAGGCACTGTAATTGCTACATTGTGGATGTGATTTCTTTCAGCTGCTGCAGATGATATGCTTTGAGAGGTTCTTGTAGTGTAATCTCTTTTATTCACTGCATTGGGAAGCCATTTAAAAGAAAAGGTTTTATAAGATTTTCAAGTGTCCTATTTGAGGCTCTAGTGAAGCACTTCCTGTTTGCATCCCAGACATCATGAGATTCATAACCTGCGATGCATGAAGCAACAAACAGTTTGTGGCACACATGGTCTTGTTGTTCTGCTCCAGAAAAACCTCCTCAGAGTAATTTACAGCACCCGCCGCGCTCTCATTCTCTCGCTTATTGCTTTTTCCTCCTGTTTTTTCTCAAGCTGGATGATGTGAGGAAATGGGCTGCAGGAGGGGGCCGGGTTTGTCTGGCCGCGCTGGACTTGACCAAACGCACAGGGTGACAGTAGTCTGTTCACTGCTCTGCTCATTATTTCAAATTAATAATAATAAGAAAGAGAAATGACCAAAATGGTAAGAGACGTGCATGGGGCTTCCGTTTTTAGATTTGCTCCAGATCAGAAAATTGGTTTGATCTCGGACCAAAGATTGTCCCATAAATCGCATCTCTTACTCAAGACTTGCTTTTGTCTGGCCACTCTTCCAAACAGGCCTCATGGTGATGCAGAGACGGTTGTCCATCTCTCTCTACAGAAGAATACTGGAGCTGGGGAGACCATTAGGTTCTTGGTCATCTCCCGGACTTCTCCCCCATTTGTTAAGTGTAGCCAGCATCCCGATGGTTTACAGATAATCTTGGAGGTCTAGAGATAATTCCTTTATCGTTGGCTTTGGTTAGTGCTCTGTTGCGTTCCGTCACCACTGACTCCCGTGTGTTTTGAGTTTAGAAACGGGATGAAACAGCCTTCATTGCTAATTTGGTAATAACATATTTAATGCACTCAGCTTGAATAATCTTGGTGTTAGTAAAAACAAGAACATGGGAGAACCCGTCAACCCCAGAAGCATCTGGGTGCAGTGAAATGCTCTGGAAACATTTCCACCTCTTCAACACCATTGACCACCAGTCCCATTAACACCAGTCCCTGCAAAACAAGTTTTTAATTTAGGAGAACCCAAATATTCACGGGATATATCTAATTATATCACTCTGTCATTCATCAACTCAACAAAAGAACCATGGGTAAAATAAAATAGAAACAATATAGAGGTGCTCTATGAAGCGAAGTTCATTCTAGTGCCTCACAGCTGATACCGGTTCATTATTAAAGAAAGCAACATACCAAATATTACTTTTACACTTATTTCCATTTCTTTATTATTCATCAAAACAAGTGAAACATAAAAAGCGGCATGAGGCGTTGAAAAAAGTGTGTCCCAGTCAGGCGTCGACTCTAAATTATGTAAACCTACCCCCATGTCTCTATCATTTACCAAAGCTGAGATTTGGTTGCTAGGGTAAACAGTTTGGTTGCTATGGAGTGTTCTGTGATGATAAAATAATGTAAGCTGGTACTACGATAGTTATAAACAAGTACTTCCAGTCTGAAAAGATATAGCATCCCAAGACAAAACTTTGGTGGCTGTGTCTTGAGCAGACAAGGAGATGCGTTTGCTTTTCACCAGGAGACAATTAAAACGAGTTCGATGCAATATCAACACATTGGCTTTGACATGATTAAAAACTCTCAGCTGTGCTTTATTATTTGTCCCTTTTTATTTGCTCCGCCTCCATGGGGATCCATGAACTGAACCATGAGCAGCTACAGGTTCAGCATTACTATTATTATTATTATTATTATTATTATTATTATTATTATTATTATTACTATTATTATTATTATTATTATTATTATTATTACTATTATTATTATTATTATTATTACTATTATTATTATTACTCGACGACAGCGGTTGATCTGGTGCTTTTCTGAGTGACTGCATCGTACTCGATCAGGCGAGGAGTTCATATGAGGGATGGATGATCAACGGTTCAGCTGTGGCTCTAAAGCGAAGAACTGGTTAAAGTGAAGCAGTGACATCCACCACGTGTTAAAGAAACCAAATCTAGTTTATGCCACGGTCACTGGCCAACGTAATCATAATAAAGTTATTAATAATGCATGAATAAAATGATGAAAAACCTGCAGAAATGGTTCCTTGTAAACTTGGGAAACACTTCATCAAGAGTAAATCAAGAACGGTTTTTATATTTACGGTGTAATGCAGTGAACGTAACAAATATAACGTAAAAGCATGAGTTTATTGAAAGCTTGTTATTCTTGATGAACCACGTCCTTGTAAACATCAATATTCATCACTTTTATTTGAGCAGCAGTGCATCAGGGAAATAATTACTTTGCTTTGAGCGTCTCCAGCTCTGATTAGCCGCCTGAGCCCGGCTGCAGCGATCCCTCTTCCTCCGCTGGACAGAAATCAATAGAGGGATCGCTCCGTGCCGCTGGCTCCTGCCGGATTCTGCTGAGCTTTTGCAACAGATTTAATGCTGCAAGAGCTCGCAGTCAAAGATCAGCTTCGGTGCCATCCATCTCACAAACAATCGCCGCAGCTTCTCAAAACAAGGCCCATCTCTTGATGGCACACATTTAATCCAGAGCAGGTCGAGATGCTTTACAAACCTTCTGAGACGAAGGGTTCAGGTCGACTGCGCAGAAATTCCAATTAGGCGAAGCTTTGAGCTCCTTGTTGCTTTTAGAAATAATTAACCACAAAAGCCAAATCAGCAGCAGTTTAATTGGATTCAAACAGAAGTGTTCTGCATGATCTACAGCCAGAAATCAGCATTTAAGACAAAAGCACGAAAACAAAACATTCTGGTGAAAGATAATTAACAGTCTAACCGTGAACGAATCACAAAAGCTCTTGGAAAGCATTTCCCCTTGCGCTCTGGATTTTCTGTGGCTCAGTTTGGATGACTTTGATTCCCAGGGAGAGCAGAAACTGACTGGAGATGTGTTCATTAAGTGACTTTAGACAAAAGTGTAAACTGTCGATGAACGGAAGCTTTATTTCCCGTCTGCTCTGGAACAAAGAGGAGCTTTCCTCCAGAGAACGGCTCTAATGCTTCCAGGAGGTGTGTAACAGGTCTCCTTACATCAGGTTTCATCAGCTGCAGCATTCAACAGGAGCTTCTCCTCGGCAGTACAAGCGCTAGAGAACACTGTAAACATTGGGTTTGGGTAAAAAAAAAAAAACGTGAGATTGTGCCAGAAAAGGGAAGGCTGCTGGTTTGAGTGGCACTCAGCTCAAGCTCCAGAGATCAAGAGTCTGATCCTGTGATTCACATGGGTTTTACCATCAGTAATGAGAAAGAAACAGAATGTCTGCGCCCGAACCCTGTTTCTGATTGCAGGAGAGGTTATCTAACCGTGAGTTTTTTCCTTCTATCGTTTCTGTTCTGCACACTTTTGATCCGAGTTTTACTTGGGTACAAATGATCTCGTAAATGTGGAAGCTGTAAATAAAAGCAGGGGTAATTGGTGTATGGGAAACGGTTCTGGATTTGGAAATTCATCCCTTTTTGCCGGCTGCAGATTCTTGTAAAGTTTTCTGCAGTTTTAAATGCCAGGACTGTTAAAGCTTGAGAGATTTAATTCAATCAAAATCTGGCACTGCCAACACTCCTCTGCAGTAGGACAAAAGCGTCTGCAGCAGTTAATTTGTAATGCTGTGTGTACTCTGAGAGCGGTCGATAGATCCAGTATCGACGCCGTCTAACCAGAAGCTAAAGAGCGGAGTCTGAGTCTCTCGCTCACATCCTCCGACACCGAGCTGCTCGAAGGAAAGTGCTGAATCATTCAGCCTGAGGAGCAGCAGCACACGACACGGTGACGACAAACCTCCAGCGCTCGACCCACAGAGAAAGAGAGAGAGAGAGAGAGAGAGAGAGCAGATTTATGACAAGAAAAAACAATATTTCACATTTGGAAATGTATTCAATCTAATTATTATTTCCCAAACCAAACCATCAGCAAACCACAAAGCCCTTCACTACTCATCACTAACGTGCGATTTACTCCTTCTGCCTTTAACCCCAGAACTAACCAGTTTCGTCCATTTCCATCCCTGAGTTTCTGTGATCCATTACCTGTTTACACACAAACCTCTTCAGATAAACCAAATGCAGATAAACACGGCATTCAAAGAACCAACAAACCAGCAGCGGCGTTCAGAGGCCATCAGCAAGCTTCTGCAAAGCCTGACAACTCAAGGACGGCAGGAGAAATAGAACGCAAAAATAAATCATTTCTTCACATGTAGAGCCGTTCTGTTACAAACATGAGAAATACCCGCGCTCGTCAGATGAGGCAGAAGGGAGCGGAGGAACGAGTCCTCCTCACATGTATTTGAAACTTCTTTCTCTGGGTTTACAGAACTTCTATTGTACTTTGCACTTAGGAACAACAGAGCCACTCCTGGCCACATAGTTTCATATTTCACCGGCGCCTTCTCTGTTTGCCATTAGCCGACAGAATTTCTTCGACAGATACCAACAGAGAGCATTGCAGTAGTCTCTGTTATAAAAGCTTGAGCAAAATCTCAAAATGATGCTTTTGATGTCCTACCTGGCACCAGCTCTTCACGTGTTCAGCATCGGAGCATCCGGGAGGCTCACGGTGTATTCAGACGCTCTGAAAGAAAAGAAGGAAGGAAGGAAGGAAGGAGGAAGGAAGGAAGGAAGGAAGGAAGGAAGAAAGAAAGAAAGAAAGAAAGAAAGAAAGAAAGAAAGAAAGAAAGAAAGAAAGAAAGAAAGAAAGAAAGAAAGAAAGAAAGAAAGAAAGAAAGAAAGAAAGAAAGAAAGAAAGAAAGAAAGAAAGAAAGAAAGAAAGAAAGAAAGAAAGAAAGAAAGAAAGAAAGAAAACACATCGCTCAGTTTCAATCCTTTCATGTAGAAATACGAGCGTTAAGTGCAGGGAGTTCTGTAATAAAAACGAGAGAAATACGAGAAAGGACTGCGCTGCGTACACGGTGGAGAGCACGGGAGTAGCAGAAGCAAGGGACGCTTTTCACAGGTCTGGGGACAGCACTATTCCGCTGCTGGAGTGGGATAGAATGTTTTTATGAAATAATGGATCGATGGCTCTGCTTCTTTATTTAAACGCGTCTGGTTACTCCAGCACTACGCTCAGAGTTAAACGCTTCTCCTTCGTTCACTTCAAGCTCTAAATGACTCCGGGTTTCCCAGGAGTCTCAGGGAATTAATTCTGATCCGTCCTGATTAAATACCCTTCAAACATTTCCGTCGAGGATTCCATGCACCTGAGGCTGCGGCGGATGAGCTTTCAATTAAAAACTCAATCATTTTATTTTTTAAATAAATTAAAATACAAAAAAAACAACAACTGTAAAACAAAATAAGTAAATATTCGGGAGAGAAGGAGAAAGCGGGAGGGTTGGGAATGACGCATAGGTTCGGAGTCGAACCCTGGTCCCCTCACGTGAATGTACACCACCTCTCCATTGTATTTGTGAACTCCGAGCACAGCTCTACTGTATTTTACCAGATTGATACTTTATTTAAAAAATTCAAATAATTTATTTGAAAAGTTTATTTCAAAAGCACATTCCATAGACATCAGAGATTCAAAGTGCTTCACAGAGAGTCGAGTTTAAAGAGACAAAATACTTTAAAATTTGATGTTAGAGTCTGAAAGGGCTTTTATTTTGAAAAATAAATGGATGTGTTCACAGCATGATGAGCCACAATCAAGCAAAATAAAATCAAGGCCAGGTTACATGCTTTTATCCAAAGCGACTCACATTACAAGGAATGCACACTAAAGTGTCGGCTCTTGCTTTCCCTGGCGTTCGAACCCATGACCTTTCCGTTGCTAGCACAATGCTCCTCTGACAGAGCTGCAGAAAAGCTCAGAGTTTTATTTCAGCTCAGTCTGCCACACCATGAAAAAAGGCCCAAAGTAAACTGGTCCACAGTCCAAAGAGCCTGGTTTCCTGTATTTATTTATCGAGACGGTGAAACACATGGTTTCAGCTCTTCTTACAGGATCAATAACGAGTCTGAGCAATGAACTAGCATTTTACACTCATTATTACCAAATGTACGTCATTCTGCAATGGACTGGCGACCGGTCCAGGGTGTACCCCGCCTCTCACCCAATGTGAGCTGGAGATAGGCACCGGCAGACCCTCGGGACCCCGAAAAGGAAAAAGCAGGATAGAAGATGAACGAACGAATGAACGTCATTTTTATAAATTAAGCTCATATCTGTCCCACAAAAACCTGTGTTGCCCCAAACCCAACCAGGACACTGGTGATCTCTGCTGAACTACAGGTGGATTCCATGTCCGAACGCTTCATGAGGAACACGGTTCTCCTGCTTTCTCTCGCTCAAACTCTCGAACAGAAGCACACGACACAAACCAAAGTGTTCATTTCATTTCACAGCTGCAGAGCTGTAAGGTTTGTGTCTCAGTGAAGTCTCCGTCAAGCTCCGCCGCTCGCGTCTTTAAGAAAAGACCCAATTTGAAGCTCAGTGTGAAGCAGTGGTAAAATATTCATGAGCACTTCCTCTCAGCTTTTCGTGCTGCTCGAGCCGGGATTGTTTTTGAGACAGGTTCAGGTAGCACCTTCGTTATCCGTGCACACAGTAGAGGAGGAGAAGAGAAGCGCAGTGGTGCAGCGGTTAGCATTGCATCCAGGAACAACAATGGAACGCAAACTTAAGGAGCCAGCCTTCTGTGAGCCCGACGCTTGTAGAGCGAGTCGCCTAAAATACTCTCACTGCTTAACTTAGATTTAAAGCAGAATGTAAAATACTGATCTGCTCTGGCTGCACTCACTCATATTTCTTGTTTCCAAGCTCTTCACACATTGTGTATGGGGGAGGGAGGGGGGGGTTATGAACTACAGTGATTGACACTTTCTCTTTCTTTCTTGTGCACATGCACTTTCTGGTTTAAGGTCTGTCAAATAAAATCTGTTAAGGGCTAAATAGTCCCCCGTCCCTCCTGCCTCCTCCATTCATCGCTTCATCTGTTCTCACAGAATCCCATCTACTTCCTGTCAGAGCCAAAGTCTCCGTGATGATCGAGTTTATTTACAGTCGAAAGAAAGACTGGAGCACTGCAGCATCGGGTTCATCCAGGAGCTAATGTCTACTTAGCGCTCGCTCCCAGACTCTACAACAGAACTCGACGCTCGGGAGGAGCAAGATCATCTGCAGCAAAGCCTGCAGTCAGAACGATCCCTCTCAGCATCCCGGGAGTCTCACGTTTGAAAGAAGGATGAGGAGAGCTAACTGCAACGTTTCCTAGAGGAGAAGATGGTTCATCACAGCGAAACCCACAGAGAAATACGTTCCTTTTGGAGGCGACTGGAGGAGCTCGGAGGTGAACTGATGGAGGAGCCAAAACTCACACGGGGTTACTGTTGAGCAGGAAAACTCAATGTTTATTCCACGTCTTCTCTCGTTATTGAACATGTTTTATTTAAACCCACAAGAGTTTCCCATCCTTAAAATACACAATATTTATATAAATATATTTACATCATGAGGCCCACAGACATCCCGTTGTTTTCAGATGTTGTTCCATACAAGAACTAAACAAGAGCAAAAGAAAGATGAGGATGGATGAACAAGAAAAATATATGTATTACTATATATATATATATATAATATAATATAAGATAGAGAAAAGAGAATTCTGGGGTGTTTATGTGAATCACAGTAACAGCTCAAACACAATTTCCAGAACTCCCTCTCAGATATGGAAATCTGTGGAGATATGTGGATGCCACTGATTTCTCCATGGCAACCAGGTGGTTTACCTTAGCAACCTTATACACAGTTCGATATCTCAGCTTCAGGGATGGACCTGGGGCTCGGTTTAGATGAATCAAACTAGGAAGTTACACAAACGCACGAATAGAAAGACCAGGTCACATGGTTCAGGCAGCACAGTGCGAGTGTCACCACATAAACCCCAACGTCTGACAGCTCCAGACGAAGCAGAGGCATCACTAAACATGGGCCTGAGAGACGGACGCTGTGCGCGAGAGCCTCAGAGCGACCGTTTGAGGACAATGCGGCAAGCAGCTGCTATTAGCATGGAGAGAGACAGGAGAGCAGAGAGACAGCGAGACACACATACAGATGAGGCTGCGGAGAGCGCCATTCACAGAAGCTCTCCGAGGATCGACGCTGAATGCACAATCACTGCCTGCTCTCTGTTCATGATGAAGCCGAGAGAGAGGAGAGGAGCTTGAAGAGGATAGATCTGTGTTTTAGAGATTACTCGCAGATTACTCGATGCTCAACGGTCAGGCTGTTAGGACTCAAGGGTCATTTCCACTGGCTGAAAAAAACCCTGAACCAAATAGAATCAGCTGAATATTTATCAGTTTAAAGATGATTTATAAAAACATCAATAACAGCAAGGCACCGTTGTTTTACCTCCCGGTGCATTCTGTGTGACGTTCTACTGTTCTGTTAAAACATCCCTTTCACTCTGAGCCGGAGGACAACATTAGTGACGACGACAATGAAGAGGATCAGCGTCGAGAAGGAAGGAGTCTCATCATTGAAGCAGGTCCCAAAAATCCAAAGCCCCTGTCTGACGGCAATTATAGGATCCGAAACGGGATCCTCCCAGCGGCAGATCTCCTCTGAGACTGGGTACATGTGCTGTCAATCAAAGAACAAACGTAATGTTCGCTCTTTATTATCTTAAATGTTTATCTTTATCTTTATTTTCTTAAATTAGTCTTCAGCACTTCCATTATCCTCCTTCTCCTTCTGAGTCCAAATTTAGACGATCCCGTTCTAGACGGTCACAACTGAAGCCACCAAAGGTACAAACTGGTCTGACTGGTGCCACTGAAGGAATGCTGGGACATTTTCCAAGATAACACACAGGGTCAAACTTTACGAGGCTGTAACTCAAACTGTGAACTTCATACAAACAGGCCACACAAATACCAAGCAAAGAAGGGAATGAATAAAAACCACCAAAAATATCTCCAAGATGAAACCAAATAGAAAATTGAGAGTTTGTTTTATTCATTCTCCTTCTTTCCCACTTGTTCCATTCGGCATCACAGAGGTCTGCTTGCTGAGGTGATCTCCAGCTTGCTGAGGTGGGGTACACCCTGCACAAGTCTCCAGTCCTACACTGAAGAGGAATTTCGATTATTCAATGAACCTGACACATGTTTTTAGGATTGTGGGAGAAACTAGAGGAAACCCAGCAGAGAGAGAGGGGGGGGGGGGGACAGAACAGAGCTCCTCAAAGCAGAGTGTCTGGTCCAGAACGACTCCCGACCCGCTTCAAAACACTTCTGCTGTGGATTTAGCCTCTAGTGGTCCGTCGAGGAACTGCAGCTCTAGTCACTTCCTGTCACGCTTGGTTTCCAAGCAGAAAACCTGACGTGAATAACCTGCGCAGACTAATAATGCTCCAGAACAGATCCTCCTGCAGCAGCGATCTGTCCCACAGAGGCGTTTAGCAAGTGTTCAGGGGTCAAAGCGAGTAAAAGCTCTTCAGAGCCTCCTGCTTCTGTGTTTTTCCTGATGATGAATCTCCAGCAGCCTCAGAGCGAGTAGAAAACTGGGACGCGACCTGCTATGAAGCTCTGCAGCGCAATCACAGATCTTTCAAGACCATCTCAGCTGTTCTGCTCCACTTCAGCAGCTCCAGGGAATCCAGCGAAATGGAAAGGCTGTCACTAATCCTTCAGCCTCTTGCTGCAATCACACAGCCTCCGTTCATCCTCACGACACAACCAGAAGAAGATCTGCCGCCTGACCGTTCTGTTGCTCACCCAGCTGGAGTTCTGGAGGTTCTACTGCACAGCGGTTTCCTCCCAGATGCTGTAGTTCCTCGGCTGATCACTAGAGGCTGACTCCAGAAGTGAGCAGCCATGTTATAACTGCTAGCGTTAAAGCTAACACGCTGTTTCCACCCCCGACTTCTCAAGGTTTATCACTTGATCTAAAGCCCTGAGCTGGTGAATGCTCCTGTACTTATATTAAACTTTTATTAGATTATATTAAAAGCCATTCTATCTCTCACATTACGTCTCTTCAACCAAACTTTTGATAACATACATTTTGCTGATAATTATTTGTACGGGAAGTTGCTACCAGTGGCTCAGACAGTTATGCTCCACCGTGTTGCTATCGAGTACGTTCTCCTCGCTGAGTGACACTCGGAGGGAAAATGCCCTCAAGGGGACGCCACCGAGCTGGTCGAGACAAGTGCAGCACGGAGCATCATCTCCAAAGCATTCTGCTGATAATCCTCTTAAACACACTCGCCATTAAAGCGTTGATGAGCTGTTGCAGTGAGGAGTGGACTCTAGATCTGCTGAATCAATCACCGCGCGGAAATAAAGCCACAACCAGTAGCTTCACAGACTCATGAACGACAAGCAATATTTGCACTCCAAGCCAACACCAACGTTTTACAACCAGATGTCTGAAAACATTTGATCCTAAACCTGGGGTTGGCAACCTCCTTTTTGCATTCATTTGGATGTTTTGCACACCTCCCCTTGAGGGTCCGGGGCAAACAGGTCCATGCAACACAAAAGATGGTGTCAGTGCTGGCCAAACATTTAATTTGATGCTTAGATCTTCAAAGAGCAGCCATGCATTGGTTTCTGTGTTCTTGCTCTTCCAGGGGAATTTAAAAATCCGTTTCTGACCGAAAAACCAACGCGAGCCTTATTCAAATAAACCCAATGTGTCTAAACGGCATCAAGAGCATGATCGACGACTTGAAACGAGTCAAAGATTTGCTTGCGGTTCGTTTCCTTCTCCCTTAATAATCAATTCTAACACCCCCTTTAAGTGATTTTTCATTTGAACGTCTTTGCCAAAAATCAAGGAAAACAATGAAATCCCAGATGGTTCCGTGCTGTTGGTTTATGTTTATCTTACTTTGGCAGAAGTGAAGTGGTTTTGATTCGATCTCCATCTGTGCAAACTGACAGGAATTGACTTGATGCTGATGCTGGGGAAATATGATAAAAGCAGCATCTGATTCGCTGGAAGGAAGCTTCATCTCTGTTTTCCTCTCCTTCCTCCCTGATGGGATTTTAAACACTGATTAAACGATAAGGAGCTAAAAACCCGGCTTCTGGACGCCCTCTGAGAATCAGTCACAGTTAAACTCTGAATAAACAGCTAGAAACCATTCAAACAATCAGCTGGACGCAGATAATTAGCAAACCCGGAATGTTTTTCACTGGGAGCACTGGGAGCTTTTCTCCAGAGAGCTTTAATTGGTGGAAATGCAGAATAACAGACTTTAATTCTCCATAACCGATGTCTCTGTCTTTGGAGGAGATGTTTCCACATCCACTCTTCCTCCTGTAACTGCTAATAACCGAAAGCTTGAGCGCGTCTCGTGTTGCTGTATTTGCTGAGAGAAGAACCGTACTCCACCGAACCGAACCGAGCCGAGCCATCGCTCCCATCTGCACAGAGAGAAATCCCGAGCAGCATTTCCTCCACCAGAGACGTCAGAAACGGAGATATCAATCCTGCCGTGGGAATTATTTCTGATTAACCACAATTTCTGCGCTCAACCACCAAAAGCTCTGGCCGAAGAAAGGTCACCCTTTGTGGCTCCTCTGGCTTTGATTACGGCACACATTCGCTGTGTTTCATTTCAACAATGTCCTGTTCCACCAGATCTCACGCTGATGGTGGGTGGTGGAGTCTGAGCGCGGCACAAAGCTTCTCCAGCACATCCCAAAGATTCTCAATGGGGTTAAGGTCTGGACTCTGTGGAGGCCAAACCATGAGTGAAGATGATGCTCGGATGAATCCTGGCATCGCCATCAAGGAATCAGACAAGAAAGGATCCGTTGCTGGAATCAACGGAGTCAGCTGACCTCATTCTCTGAGCACTTTCAGCATGTGTCGCTCGGCTGAGACGCACAGAGCCGTCACCACCGATCCCATTTGACATCCATCAGCTCACACGACTGCTCGTTTCCACAGCGACCTCACAAAGCACACGTTCAGGAAGCCTGGAGGACATTTCCAGCAGAGATTTTGCTCAGAAGGTCGTGCTCTTCACTGGAGATGATCTTCGTTTGTCTGTGACTCATTAAAGGTGTAAAAAGGTTACTGATAGCAGAACCCACGAGCCTTACCACCAGAGGAACCAGCAGCAGCGGACCAGAGAAGCTTCTGAGAGGAACATCAGCGTAATCCACAATCTATAGATGTGCTACACAAAAGTTTCTGCACCCCGTAAATGTTCATGATGTTCCTTTAGAAATCAAAGGATTAGAAATTTCAGAGAAATACATCACAACTGGATCTTCACCGTATCTGAAGAGGTTTCTCCAAGTAAACCTTCTGTATGTGATTTGAGAAAAATCCCTGAACCGCAGTGATGTCACTTCCTCTCTTCTATTCCTTCTCTAGCCTGCGCATCATTGGTAAGATCCTTGATTGTTGCACCTTCAAGTGAAATGTACTTTTTTTTATGTTTCTGTGTTTCAGGAGATACGGAACATAAACAGTCGAGAATAAAACACTGCATCGGAGCGAGTCATTCAAAGCTCTCTCGCAGGAAGTGCTGCATCCGTTGTGTGTGCTCCGCTAACTCTCCGCTGCTCCTCGGGGAAATCTGAAAGAGCGACAGCATTTCTGCACTTCACACAGATATCTGGAGATTCGCTCTCAGCCACATGCACCTTTGATTTTCCGCTCATCCGCGCTCTGGGCATCGTGAAATCGTTTTTCTGTAGGTGCTGCATCGAATTCAGCGATGCACAAACATCATCCTGTGACTAATGAATCGAGTGAGGGATCGATCGGAAAATGTCAGCTTCAATGTGAAAATCTAATCAAGATCTGGATCAATGAGGCTCACCAAATTCTGGATGATCATGAAACACGCTGAAGAAGCAAAAGCGTCTCGCGGTGGAGGTGAACTCAAAAGACTCTTGAGAACGATCTAATGCGACTCTCGAGAGGAATCGACAGAGAGCTGCGGCCTTCAGTAAACACGTGCCGAATGTTCCCTTCACGCTCCGCACGCCAAAGACCCCTCTGAGCTACAACAGCTTGTGTTCCAGACCCCCAACAGCCCCTGAACCCCGGCGAACCTCCTCTCCATCTTTACGACTCATTATGTGACTCCGCTCTCACGCTGGGAACAATATTATCAGTCGTTCAGGAAGTGGCCAACGGACCGATGCTTACGTCTGAGCTGCCGGCTCTTCAACCAACCAACACACAACGATCCCTCAGCCCCAAAAATAGACAGATGTGGTTTTGTGAACAGCAGATAATATTGTTTATATAAATGTATATATATTTATAGCTTTAGGTTCATTTCAAACAAAAACAAAACTATTTTAAAATGAAAATGCTTTCAATACTTCTGGCTCCATTTCTGCAGGTAATCATAAATATATATTCAGTAAAAGTATATTCAAATAAACATTTTCCCTAGTTAGAAATGTAAAAATAGCCCCGTGTGAGTGTTTGCCGTTGCAGAGGATTCTAGCATAAACATTTCAAGTATATTCATGGACAAGAGAAGAAATAAAACATATTTAATCCTAAATTGCAAAAAAATGATGGGAATCTCCTTGTGGAAATGTCACTTTGTTATTACCACAGAAAATAACTTTTGAAAACAGATAAATCTACTGAAATGTTGCAGAATGTAAATGAAAGGGAAAAATGAAGACGTTTTTTGAGGAAGAACAGCGAGCAAAAAAAGGAAGAACAGTGTCTTTAAAGATGAAATTCTGACAGTAACGCCTCAATGTGAAAAGACGGAGCCTCAATCTCAGACCTCGAGCGAGGCTGTCAGCGGAGTCAGGAGTCAAGCTAAATGAGTTTTCCCTCTGTTTTAATTACTCAGGAAATGAGAAGAAAATCCTGCTGGCGCTCGAAAGAGGGATTACGGAGGAAGAAGCAGAACGCTGATCTGGCAACGCAGCTTTTCTCTGAGCCCTTCCTCGATTTCCAGATTCATTATCTTTACACTGAACAGAAAAAGCTTATATGTCTTTCTTAAAAGCGACGATAAGAATTTAACTTTTCACCTGACAGTCGTACAATCTTCCTTCTCAGAAAAAAACATTGTTTTTCTTTGCTGTAAAAAAAATTGCATTTCAGAGTGTCCTAAAATAAAGACTTTTATCATGAAATGTCCATTTTTGTAGTTATTTCCTGTTGACACCTCTGTGAGCATTTGACGTAGAATTGCTCACATTTATTAGAAAAGAGAAATATCACATGCTCCTCAGTGTTCAGATCTTTGCCGTGAGGCTCAGATCATCCTTGAGATGGTTCTGCAGCTTCATCTGAGTCCAGCTGTGTTTGATTCTACGGATTGGACTTGATTAGGAAAGCCATACGCCGCTCTATAGATTTAGCATTTATGTATTTAGCAGACGCTTTTATCCAAAGCGACTTACATTGGGAGTAAACATCACGCAGTTTGGTACAAAGTGGATTGATCAGAGACATACACATAGAACACAATCAAGCTCGTACAGAAAATGAATTCAAATCAGCGCTTCAGAGGGTTTTTTTTTTTAATATAAGTTAGTTAGTTTAGTTAGTAAGTGCTTATGTCAAGTTAGTAAGTAAGTAGGTTAGGTTAGTAAGTGCTCTCGAAAGAGTAGAGTTTTTAGCTGCTTTTTGAAGGTGTAGAGAGATTCAGTTTTCTGTAATGGGACGGCAATGGAATTCCACCAGTCAGGAACTGTGAAGGAGAAGGTCCTGGTGAGAGATTTTTTGCCGCTCTGAGATGGGACCAAGAGACGTTGGTCATTTTCTGAACGGAGGAGTCTGGAGGGGACGAAGAGCTGGAGGAGTTTGTGGAGGTATGAAGGAGCGGAGCCTGTGACTGTCCTGTATCTCAGCGTCAATGATTTGAACTTGATTCGAGCTTCGAAGAAGTTCGAAATTTGCTATTCTATAATTTCTATAGAAGCGCTCACAATGCTCAGAGCAGATGAGGATCACGAGGAGCTGCTGAAGAGCTCCGAGACAGAATTGTGGCAAGGCTCAGATCTGGCCAAGGTTACTAGAACATTCTGCTGCCCTAAAGGTTCCTGAGAGCACAGCGGCCTTCAGAATCCTTAAATGGAAGATGTGTGGGACGACCAGAACCCTTCCTAGAGCTGAGCTATCAGAGAGAAGAGCCTTGAGGAGAGAGGAGAAGAAGAACCCAAAGATCACTGTGCTCAGGACCATCAGTGCAGCCCTTTATAGCAGAGAGGACTCCAAGATTGTGAGAAATCAGATTCTCTGGAGAGACCTAAGAATGGCCATCCACCAACCTTCACATCAACCTGATAGATCTGGAGAAGATCTGCTGGAGGAACGGCAGAGGATGCCAAGTCCAGGTGTGAAGAACCCTCTGCATCTTTCCCAGAATGACTCAGCTGCATTCGCTAAGAAGATGCTTCTGCTAAATACTGAGCAAAGATCTGAAAAGTCAGGAATACTGGGCTTTGAACCCGTGAGCAATGCCACAGAAATTCTTTAAAATAAATCTGTTGCAAAAATGTGAACAATTCTGTGTTTTTCTGTCTGTACGAGGAGAAAAATGAATTCTTCTGAATCTGAAGTACTAGCATGCAGCGTTAGCCAGTAGTATGCAGGGATGCTGAGCAGCAGGTGTCGTACTGAGGAGAGAACGAAGGATGCAGCCGTTAAATACATGAGATTGAATCTGAAGAAGAATAAAATATTTGAATCGAAACGGTCTCTTTCTGAGACGCTGCTCTGTTAAACTCTTGTCTCATTGGAGAGCGAGCTTCACGATGAAGAATGAATATTTCATACACAGAGACCTTCACAGAAGCCCATGAACAGCAGGAGAGGTCAGAGGCCAAGCACGACAGGAAGCCATTAATATCCGTCAAACCTTCACAAGAACACGGGCAAACCTCCCGACGAGAGCAACCCCACAGCTTCAAATCTAACCGTGATGAACAAACAAAATCCATCTTTCAGGATTCTCATCAGCTTCTGTCTCCCAGTCGGCAAACCCTTTGCGCTCGATCGGTAGACCACCGTGTCAGAAACCCCTTTAGGCGGTTTGTTCTCTGTGCAGCTGACTCCGATCCGTGATTGAGGCCACGCCTCTTTGTCACTCGCAGTCGACTTCTATGCCTTTGCTGGTTTGGTTCGTTTGATACTTTGCTCCTCTTCTCATTTACACTATTACCCACAATTCCCTGCACATGTACTCACAACACTTTCTGGCCAGATCTCCGCTGACGTCATGACCATGTTTGGCGGGAATTTAAGGATCAATGCAGAATGCAAACAGGAAGTGATGAAAGCATCACCTCAAACTGAGAGCTTTGCATCGATATCTCAGCTGAGAACGCTGGAGCTGTTGTCGACCAAGAGAAACATGTTTTTATTCAGCAGCGATTAAACCGTCGTGGTGAAACCACTTCAGAAGAAAGCACCTCTCTGCTCGGGCTCCATCACAACTGCTCAGTACGATCTGGAGGAGCTCAGCAGCTCGTTGTTATTTATTCCAAGAATCGGTGAAAGCAGCTCCTTTGAGAAGTTGGCGTGGCGTGGCGTGTACGGGGACACGGCTGCTCAGGCAAACGGAAGGCCAGATGCTGCCCTGTCTGTTGAGCCCCCTCATCGACAACGGCTGTCTAGGAAGCAGAAATCTCCCGTTAGTAACCGAGGATCAGGACTCGTGTCTCCTGGAGATGCAAGCACCAGGCTTTCTGTACGTACCTCATCCTCTCACTGCCCGCGAGCTCACGGTTAGTCACTTTCCTGTGAAAACCAATGCCCAACTGAACACAGAAGGAGGCAAAGATGAGCCTCATCATGCGAGGTCTGCCTTGCTCCATCTCCATCCTCTGTGTTCTCCTCCACCAGCTCTCAAACCGGAGCCCAAACAGATGCATGCATCTCCATAAAGCAGCGAGGGCCGGCGTTCAAGAGCGCATCCGTCATCTTTAGCGCCCGCGGCACAATTACACAATTAGGAACACCCCGACAGACTGCGCCGCTGTAAATAGACCAAACATCTGGTTTGTTACCACACACAGCTTCAATCCGCTCACAAACTAATTAATTACCCGGGGAAACTGCATCGTTAGTAGCTCCAGGAGAACAAATCCCCCCCTTAGGTGCTGCCGTCCATAACGTCCAAATCTGATGCTGAGAATCCCCGGCCGGCAGCTTATTTGGCCAAAACATTGGCAAACCCTCTCATTCAAAAGCACGTTTCCAGCAGAGCACTCATCACATCCAGAACCTCAGACGCTTTCAAATCTCACTAAAACTGCCCTCATTTACATATTTTATGCTTCATTAAAGCTGTGCCCTCGTTTGCTCTCTGCTGCTCCGCACTCACAAAGATCAAGCTTTACCAACAAAACACCGGCCGTTCCCCTCAAACAACGAGGAGAATTAAGAGAAATAGCAAGCTACAGTAAATAATTAGCCTCATTTTCTTAATTCATCCTTCGTTTTTCTTAGTTGTACTTTCAATCGAAGCAGAAGATCATTATAAAATGACGACATGGGAGACTTTTAAAACTGGAGAAAGAGAAGCAACACTTCTACAAACAAGTTATCAATTCTTTTCTTCTGAAGGAGCGGCGTATTTAGACTTCGTTTACAAGGAAAGTCGATGAGAACAAACGCTCGTAGAGCTGTAGTTTCCCAGGTTTAAACTTGGAGAGGCGTGGTACGTTTGTATGTCACAGAGCACCAACGACTCGTTTCATCAACTGTTTCATAATAAAGACACGCAGAGAAACATCCCACGAGCATCACCTGCAAAGAAAAGCTGCGATCTGAGCCTCTCTCTCTCAGTAGTTATTAACGTAATCTCAGCCGAACTTCAGATAGAGGTTCCTGTAGATCCTAGTGTCCAGAACAACTTGAGCTTAGAGCAAATATGAAGGCAAGTATACACTACAACATATTCCACTACTGCATCAGTTCCTCTGATACAGGGGGATAAAGACGTTTATTGTGCTTTATCGATGAACACAGTCATGAAGCTTATGGTCACTGCAATTTAAAGAGATTAGAGCAAAATAAAGAGTTTTTAGTAAATCAGCCATCACAGGAAGAGGCTTGGAAGTCATCCTCGCTGCACAGAACACAGAGGAGGGGAGGCGTGCAGATCTGCAGTAATTGGGTCAGCGGTCCCCTCCACGTCTCTGATGGATTCAATTAAACTTCAGCAGTCTGTTCCTCCACACTTCCTCTCCTTATCTCCTGCCTCAGTCTGCGAGGCCCTAAATTAATGAGGAGCTGAACTAGCGCTAGCGCAACCGAGCCACCGCCCGAATAACAGCGAGGCTAATCTCCGGCAGATTGCTCTCGATCGGCTAAATTTGTACCAAAGCACCACATTTACAGCGGAATGAGCGACGAGTTCACGTTGTGCAGCTCTCTCTGGGTTCAAGCGTAGAGAAAGACGTCGCTGGAATTAGGTTATAAAAGAGTTCTGAGAGGACAACGTGTACTGTAGAAAAACAACCGTGAGGGATCTGAGCTGACATCGAATGTCCCCGAGCACAAGCGCTTCACAGAGGCCAGTGTTTCTGGTGAGAAGCCGAGCAGGAACGTGATGAACGTGAGAGAATGACCTGAAACCAGAGTTGAGAAGGTCATCTGTTCCTGAAGAGAGAGGGGGGGGGGCACTTCTCTGTCTATTACCCCGATGCTTCCATGAGTAACGAGCTTCAGATGTGGAGATGATTGTAACGGGTGAAGGATGTTTAAAAGCTAATCGCTGTCATGAAAACAAATGATTCATAATAAAAGGCCTTCAAATATATTTAACCTGAATGAAAAACTCGTTCTAAAACACGAGATTTGAGAAGAAGCACATTGTTCATTAGCTGTAACCCAACGGCTCTGAAGGCGTGCCTCACACATGACGACATCACGGCTCTGTCAGGGGGATTCATGCGTTTCTGACTGTTTCTAGTCCTACTCTTCAGAACACAACGTTATTTACCCGAACTCTGAGTCGCTTTGGATAAACACAAAGATGTTTACAGAGCAGGGAGGTTTATGAGAACATTTAAACGTGTTCTGGTGATTCGTGCCCTGTGATGGACTGGCGACCCGTCCGGGGTGTGACCCCGAAAGGGAATCAGAGGGTTAGAATATTAACTAATATTTGTTTATCTATTATTTTAGACGTATATTATCCAGTGAGGATGGGGGGAACCTCAGTGCTCACAGATCTCCTTCCTCCTCATCCTCAGCTGCCTCACTGGGAACATGTTTGTTAGGAGAAGAATAAAACTGTCATTTTCTCTACAAAAGCCCCCCGGGCTTCTCTAAAAATACATCTACACTCAAGGACAGGAGCACAAGCGCATTACTTTAAGTTACGAGCCGCTCTCAGTCATCTTTATGAGCTTTCAGTGAGCCCCAAACACTGTTGAGAAACGGCTTATTTTAGCTCGAAAAACTTGAAACGATTATTTCACAGAGATTTTTGCATTCGAAGCTCTTCCAGATTCCATCGTTAATACAGCGCTAAGCAGCGAAGGGTTTATGCTGCAGCTTAATAACTCGAGTCCTCTGTGAAGATCAAGAAGATCCGTGGAGAACAAGCCGCTGCTCTTACTGTACGGCTGCACCGGCGCTCATCTCAACGTTTCTCCCGTGCCATCTTTAGTACATCTTCTCATTAACGCGTCGCTTTCTTGAGGTCACTTTGTGTTTCACCATCTCCCTCCAAACACAGCGAGACCAGTTCAGAGCTGCAAAGGATCCAGTGTGTGCGGTCTAAGGAGAAGCTCTGGCCTCCAGCGTCTGAGTTTACAGGGGCCTCCAGCAGACCCTCAAGAACCATCAGGAGGAAGCGTTCAAGCCGTCCTGGCACATGACCAATGACCTGTTGCTGGGTTTGATCGGTGCTGAAGGGCACGGGCCGGTACTCACCGGTACCACTGCTCCGAGGGCTGAGAACGCAGCTCATGACTCGTGCTGGAACAGTGGAGCCTCAACAGTGTTTGATATTGTGTTTGGAGAGCGCTGGTGAATGCTTTATACACGTGCAGGTCTCAAGAACTTTTCTAACAAAGCCAACTGTTTAATGTTCTCATGTATATTTTAAAAGACTTTAGTTCCGCATAATTCATTGATTACACATTCTATTGATTACAAGAAAATGTGATACTTCTGTCTGTAATTATTAAATCCAATGATTCAATTTAGTAATTAATTTATGTGAGTAGGTTTTCGGGTAATATGTGAGGGAAAACAGCCCGAGGAAAGATCCGGTACTATTTGGATTTTAAAGGAGATTTAACTCGTATTCGGACGCACAGAGAGGGGAGGAGCTATCTCACAATCAGGAAGTCTCAGTGAAAGAGAGCACCGGCACGTTTTCTTGTCCACTCCAAGCACTGGTCATTCATAGAAGAGGAAGGGTTCGAACAATGAGGACATGCTTTGCTCCCTTTCGGCCATTTTATGAACAAAAAATAGAAAGTATAAAATGAAATAATATAAAACTGAAAAAAAAAGTCCAACTTCAACATTTCAACCATGTTCTGTGTAAAATACAAGAGTCGAGAAACTCTCCATCGAGTTTCTAAACGCAGCCAGTGCTTCGTAAACCCCACAGCTGCTGGGAACAGAGAGCGTCACTGGCTCATCCCAGAATTTCACATGCGTGCTATAGAATTAAACTGGTTTTGCCATTACTAAGGGTGCAACAACGCAGGCCTGGTATAATGCGCTCCTGCGTGATGGACAGCTGCCGCTCCGCTGCAGAGCATCATCTCACTGATGGAGAGGAGCAGGAATAATGAACAGAATGAGAGAAACGAGAGTAAATCTCAGGATTATTCTCTCCGCCAATCTTTCAGCACATCTCAGCTGTCTGCGCCTGTCAAAACAAAGAGAAAACGACAGACGCTCGGCTTCACAACATTCACTTCCCGACTGAACCGGAGACAAAGCTGCTCGTCTAATTTCCCAAACACAATCAGAAGCGGAGTGATGGAAGGGGCTGAACGGTGGCTACGTGCTGCGGCTCCAGGCGTTCCCAGATCCAGATCGCATCACGATCCCGAGCTCAAACACAAACACGTCTCTCTTACCAACATTTCTGACCTGAGCCCCAGAGAGCTTTACCTGACTCCGTCCTGCATGTAGAGCAGCGGATGATGCTGAAGCAGGGAAACCAGAACCCAAACATCCTGCGACTTTATAAATATTAGCTACAGCGATAAAGAACCCGTGCAGGAGCCTTGGAAAGAACACAAGGAACCGCCGGGTTCTCCGGAGACTCATGGAACCGTATGAACCAGATCAAGAGGAAGAACACAAGCACACCTCAGCAAACCCTTCATTAGCTCAGGGGCTAATTAGCAAGCGACGGGTGCCTTGGGTTCATCTATGATCAGGACGGAGGAGAAGGAGACGTGAACAGGAACTGACAGGAAGTTACCCTCAGACAGAAACACACAGATCTGCTCCTCCACAGGAAGTGCACCACACCAAACCAAACCACACCTTCTGAGCTTTATGTTCATTTTAATCTGCACTTCTAGAGATCTTCAGCAGGCATTATTAATCTTTATAAATGAAATGATTAGATTTATTCGTGATGTGTGTGTCATTTTTATTTTTCAAAATCACTACATTTCACTTTTGTTTCAATCTCTTTCCCCCGTCTCCGCAGCTCATGAATGAATCAATCATTTCGTTACACAGAACATGATTGAAATGTTGGGTTTGACTTGATTTCATTGTATTTCAAATCTATATTATTTCCTTTTAAACTTTCTATAGTTTTATTTTTTACACTTTTTTCAGGAAATGATAAGAAAAAGCAACACAGCGGTTTCAAAAGAAACCATTTTTTACTTTTTTTAACTTATTTGAAGATGTGAATTGAAACGTAGGGACGGCACTGTGGCCTTACAGTTAGAAGGTTGCCGGTTCGAGGCTCGCTGGTGACCTTCCTGGAAGGAGTTTGCATGTTCCGGAAGTTTCCTATGGTTTCCTCCACAATCCCAAAAACATGTTCATCTAAATGATTCAACTGTGAGTGTCTGTTGCCCTGCGATGGACCTGTCCAGGCTGTACCCCCGCCTCTCGCCCGATGTGAGCTTGAGATAGGCACCACCAAACCCCCGTGACTCGGGAAAATGAATGATTCAAACGTAGACCTTCAGTTTCTTACATTAAATTCAAATTTTAACCAAATGGAGTTTTTTGGGCTGTTTTTGTGCTTGTTACCAAATAAAGGCCTTTGATTCATTTACCAGGAGCTTCTTTTATTTGTGAAGGAAAACTAAAAGTACAAGCTGGACATTGGTGGGAACCTTTTACCTGGAGGAAATGTTAATATCTGGACCCCGGTGGGTTTTACCTGAATGCTCTGCGGCGGAGAGATTGGAGCTGGTCTGATGTTCCACAACTACATTGTTTCTCCTGAATCTGGTTTCTTCTCTCCAACACCCTGGCATTTCCAGAGGAGGGTGATCCCCTTCTTACAAAGAGGGACCCGACCGTAGTTTGCCCGTCCGGGGGAACTCTCTCTGTCCTCCACATGATGCTTCAGATGTCAACCCAGATGCCCCAACACCCCCCCCCCCCTTCCGGGACCGCTCACACATTTTCCTTTACTTCCACAAGACTCAGCTTTATTTTGTGACATGATGCAACCCTTGATGGTTCCCACAGAGATTCCACACGGGATCATGTTGAGAAAAGGAAGTAGCATGATGCTAGCTGGGGTTTGTAAAGCATTGAAATGAAAGTTGCTCAAGCTCTGAACAGAAGAGCACCAGTGCATCCTGGGTAAACGCATTGAACAGCTCGACTGCTGCCCTTAAACCTCTCCGAATGATCGTCTGACCTGCACCGAGCCCCGCCGCATGTATAATTCAAACACAAGACATGCGAACCTTCTACAGAGGACAACATGATGAATGATGCATCGCCCGTCTGCCGGCGGCTGCTGCTGAAGCTGAAGCTGAGGGTTTCATCACTGAGACGGTCCGGGTTATCTGCCGTAAGATGGCAAGCATACAATACTCAGCTAAAGTTCCAAAAGGGACGAAGCCGGTTTTTATCCAGATGCAATCGTTCAGTGAAGCTAAATGATGATGATTGCTCTGTAATTATAGACATAATCAATCGATTGACACGATCGCAGCGCTAGAGCGCTCAGAGTACTAAAGTCTATGTTTGCTGACACGCTGATTCACACAGGCTTCAAACGATGTCATCCGCTCGCTCTGCTTCACTGAACCTGCTCCTCCAGATTCAAATCGACACAAGATTCCCCAACATATCGCTCAAAAACCTACTGTGTTATCAGTAGCACAAGTCATTGAAGAAATAAAGACCATGTAGCTAAAGGCATGCAGTGTGTGCTGCAATCGTTGTTATGGTCATGTTTACGGCGTGGTGTTGCTCAATATCTTGGATCCAATCTGTGTGCCACTGTCACGAGAGGAAAAGGTTCATTTCAGAGCTGAGGGACTCAACATCCATCCCTGTCGCCGTCACACCTCTAAAGTGTTTCATTAAAGGCGCCGGTCCTCTAAAACGCGAGAGACACCTCTGAGTTCACACTGGTCACCCCTCGCTCTCCTCCTCCTCCTCTCCGCTAGCATTAGCTGTGAACACTGATTTACTCATGGCTCGACACACCCCCGTGCTCTCTTTAGATTTAAAACTCCCAAAAGCCCAACCAATCAATCCCCCGGAAGTAGAACTACAGAGCAGCTGCTCCCCGCCCGGATTTCCACTGAGAAGCAATGTTGCCGTCGGGTTCCCGCCAGTGTGCGGTGGATGAATCCCTAAACCTGTGTTCAACCTGTGGATCAAACGCTAACCGCTTGTTGCTCACAGTTTGGGAAAGAAAGAGAATCTATCAGCGCTCGGCCTCTCAGGAGATCACAGCAGCAGCGAAGGACGCCCCGGAGGCCTGTTAAACACAGCTCGGAAATCCAGTAAAAACCGCTCCTCCGCTTTGACCTTGGGAGCCAGAGAATATACAGCGAGGGTCGGAGGGATCTGAACAGAAGCTGAGGATGTGTGAAACAAACGATGGTGAAGATGAACACTGCACCCCCGCCTCAGGCGCGTGCCCTCGATGGACAGGCGACCTGTGCTGGGTGTACCCCCGCCTCTCGCCCAAAGTGAGCTGAAGACCCCCGTGACCCCCATCAGGACCGCTCCCAGACACACAATCTGTTCATTATCCACCTTTGATCCGGGGTTAGCTAAGCTTGTATTTATAGCAGAAGAGACTTTTGTTAGCATTCTAGTTTGTTTTTGTTAGCATCGAGAAAGTTCTGTGCCCACTAATGTTAGCTTGCTTGATGTAGACAGATATCAAGTAAAAGATGTTCACCTCCTCGTGGATTTCCCCAAAGTCAATTTATCGGTGTGAGCTACCACACAGCTTCCAAAGCAGCCGGCCCACTCTGAACTGTATGGTTTGAGAAACAGAATTGCTAAGCTCCTCCCAGGAGTTCCGCTTTAAAATAAAAACATGGGACAATGGGGTTATGCAAATCGTCACCCCCTACCACCACCATCAATGCACATTTGGTTTTGGGTTTTACATAAAACGCAAAAACAACCCTCGCGTCGTTCAGGCTTCAGTACTGTGCTCAAGAGGATCTTAGTTTGGCATCTGTACCATGTGATCACCTCTCACCATCCACAACGAGTCACAACAAGTGTATGAAGGGAATGAAACGTTGGTTCATTAATTGACCACTAGGGGAAGTCAAAGACGAGTGTACAGCCTGCCTGCAGCTGTTATTTAAAAGCCAATATACTCCAAATTCAATTTAGAATTACTCTTGTAAGTCATAGAGAGTCTAGCAGATATTGCAGATATTGCATTAGAATCCTAAACTCTGCCGTACTGAGCTCTTTCAGCTCCTCCTGAATCTCTGCTGCAAGCATGGCTTCCATTCCAAACCATGAGGAGCAAACATCTGCATCTCTCTCAGTACGAGCGATTCGTGTTTTGTGAAAGGAGGTGTAGGTTCAGGTGCTGCACTGTATGTTTACTTGATCATCAACTTAAAGAGAAGCGTTTGAGATGCTGCAGACAAACCATGAGCACCTGCATGGGGGTCAGAAACTGCTGCGAGGGCCCATGCCTCATGCATCTGTGAGAACACGAGGATTCGTTATAGAACGTAGCACCAGCAGTAGATATCTAGCACACAGACACGGAAGGGCCCGACATCACCAAGAGCACCGCACAGCACCTCATCATGCTAAACCATCTGGAGATGTTTAGAGTCTGGGTTTGCTGGCTGCAAGACAACGGTCTTTCTCTGACAGCATTTTTGTGTGGGGGGGATCATTGAGTGGGGTTGTTTTTCTGGTGATTAGCTTCAGAACAATTCCATGCTCCCAACTTTTAGGAACAGTTTGGGAATATTTCCTTCCTGTTCGATTATAGCAAAGCTCCGGAGCCCAGTCAAGCTCCACGGAAACATCGAGGAGGCTTCCACAAACACTCTCCTCAACCTTGAGGAGTACCTTCCCAGATTTCTGATGTTTAAGCTGCACAAGGTCCTCAATGTCCTGAAAACTCTTATGATCATGTCACTTTAGGAGCGAGGATTCAGCCTCCACTAGTCCTGGATTCCCGATCCCAGGATCTTTCCAGACGTGTTTTGGTTCATCAGACATTTCAAGTGATAAGCAAAGCAAAAAAATACATTTAAATTCAAGTTTACCATGCGCTACTGGAGTGGATTACTGCATTCACCTCTGAATTGGTCAAGGCTTCTTCCATTTGGAATCATAATAAACCTGATCCTTCCTCTAAAGACGAATTAATAGAAGCCTGCAAACAATGTCCAGAGCCCAACTTTACTTAAATAGCCCCAAACATTTGATATCAGATAATGAGGCACATCAGTGACGAGTGATGAACGAGGAAGAGGATGAGTAGAGCTCTGGCCCCCGGCTCTCAGACCGACCACCGCATCATGCGTCAGCCCCGACGCAGCAGACATCAACATTCATGACAGACAGCGAGGTACCGCGAGAGAGAGAGCCGGCGTCACTCACCGAAACCCCGCGGCCGTCCTCAGGGAAGGGCCCCCGGCGCGACTCCCCCTCCGGTAAACCGGTACATCCTGTTTCCTAGCGGAGCCGAGGAGAGCAATCCGTGACAGTCCGTCCGCTGCCGAGGAGGAGGATGATGAAGGCGAGAGCGCGCATCACATCACTGAATGAGGAAGACGGGTTGCCATGACGATGACGGGGAGGAAGAGGAGGATGCGACGCGCCGCGCGGAACCCACACCGACCACCGGATGAATGTTAAGAGCTTCAGTCTGAAGCACGCGACGAAAACACGGGGGTGTCGCGAGATGACTGGACATCCCGGGGAGGCGGGGGGGAGTAAAAGAGAGAAAGAGAGAGAGAGGGAAAGAGGGGAGGAGTGTGAGAGAGAGAAAGAGTGTGAGAGAGAGAGAAAGTGTGTGAGAGAGAGAAAGAGGGAGGGAGGGAGAGAGAGAAAGAGAGAGAGGGAGAGAGAGAAATCAGAGAGTTTACACATTCTTCAGGGCGTCACAATTGTTCTGATTAAAGCAGGTCTGAAAGGTGCGTTGACTCATGAAAACTTGACACTTTCACCTCCAGGTGTCAAAACAAAAGTCAGAGTTTGTTGCACATCTTTGAGAATATATTTATAATTGTAACGTGAGTCCTGAACACCCTGGAATGTGATTTATTATTTGCCAATATCAGCTGTAAGAGTCTGCTTTCAGTTACTATGCTGCCCCCCGGCTGGAGCCTACTTCCAGGGATCAGGGGTGCAAACAGAATAAGTCCAGACTAAAACATATTTATATTTTCAAACGCTCACAAATAGATGAATATTAAAAAACACAATAGAGAAGAATGAAATGAGGTTTTCCTCTTGATCTCCTCCTGTGCTGCTGATGTTTGAGGATCAGTCCTGAAGTGTTTGCTGTTAAGGGTTTCCAGTGCAGCAGATGTTCGGCCAGCGCTCCATGGGCGTGGCATCTGCCGCTGAGATTGCCTGTGCCCTAACAGAGCTCTTGCAACTGCCAAACATGATGCCAGGTGCTGCGCGGTGAAGCTTGTGGTGAACAAGGGAAGGTGACGGATGTGAGACTCCGAACGCTCACCTTTCCTGTCGCCGTCTAGTCCTTTGAGTTTGGTTTCCTGAAATCGAAAGATTAGATGAACACAATGTTTTTTCCCGATTTGAACAAAGCGCTGCACGCGACAGCAGCAATGGAACGGCTGAGTTTAGTCTGCTTTCTGTCACCGGCAGCCAGCATCTCGCCCGGGGTCCTGGGCTGTTTCCTTGTTTGCCTGCCGCGTTGTGATGCCCTGGGCCTAATGGGAAGAATCGGGAAAAGTAGCTCCCCGAGATGATGCGCTGAGATCATCCCAATAATTCATTCTCACAAGTGAGAAACTTCCCCAGCATTTCATCAAGCACAAGCCAACAAACGTGAAGGAGAACTCCAGCACGTCTCGATCCACTCCAGAAGTTCAGCAAAGCAGCTTTTATTGAGACATTCTGGAAGCAAAGAGCTGCTGTAGCTTCTAGAGTAGATCTTCTACAGAGATCCTTCACCACAAAGGAACAGATTGGTTCCCAGAAACCAGGCTTTTGCATGGCCCAAGTATCACGATGATAAGGTACATCACTAGCCCCGGTCACAGACGCCTAAGGACCACACCCCTCTGCCAGACTCTGGCCAACTCTCTAACCCCCTTCTACGGGAGAAGAACAAGAGAAGAAACAACGAGCCTCTGATGAGATGAAGAAAACATGACAAACAGGAACGCAAAACAGAAAAGAGCAAAGGTGAGGATACACAGAGAAGACAGGGGGATGAGAGAAGGCAATAAGAAAGAAGATAAAACAATACGGCAAGAGAATAAGAGAAGAGAACACAAAAAAGAAAAGAGGGTAGGAGAACAGAAGAAGACCAGGCCAACAGAGAGAGATGAGAATACAATAGAAGAAAAAAACAGAACATGGGGAAAAAAAGGAAGAAAAAAATAACAGACAAGGGTTAAGGCAAACAAGAGGAAAAGAGCAAAATAAAGAAAAGAGAGTAAGAAGAAAAAAAAGAGGTCAAGATGGAAAGGAAGATGAGGTGACAATACAAGAGAAAAGGACAGATGAGAGGAAGAAGAGAAGAAGAGAGATGGGAAGAACAAGGATAAACCAGGACCAGAGCATTGGTGGATTTCCAGTTCAGAGTCTCAGACCATCTGAATTTAGCTCTTGGGCTCCAGCTGCCTCTGGCCGAGCGGCGACAGAACGCACCGCTACACCACCGCGCCGCCTTTTCTGTCACCTCGGAGAAGCTCATGGCGGCTCCGCTGATATCCAGCGCCCTGCAGGGGGTTAGCACTGAGCTCCTGCTCAGCCGCTCCTAAAGGGCGAGAGGAAGACTAGTAAAGAAGTCGAGAGCAGGAGTTTGAATGATGGAGCTGAAGGTGTTCATCAGAGCTGGACGTCACCATTAAACCAACCACTAACATCATCTTGAACCATCTGATGGATCTTCCACACTCAGAATCTACAAACAGCAATATATACAAGAAACAAACAATTATACAAAAACAAAAAGTGAGCGTACAAATCTAAAAACGGTCCGGCGACACACAAGCGAATGAAACTAGAGAAGGAGACGATTGCTCTGCGAAACCAAGAGCATCATCTTCTGATCGAGGAAAGAGCTTCTATACAGAGCAACCACACACACACGCACGCACACACGCACGCACACACACACACACACACGCACACACACGCACACACACGCACGCACACACACACACACACACACACACACACACACACACACACACACACACACACACACACAATGGGGTTGAACGTTTCATGTTTATGAGAATCACATTTGAATCGAAGCTCTACAGTGAAGTTGTGGAAGCTGTGGAAGGGAGAGAAGACTCGAGTTCCTCAAATGAGTTTAAAACTAGTTCAGATGATCTAGATTCAGATTCAGGATGTTTTTTAGGCCAAACATCAAAAACCTGAGCGTCGAGGTGCACCCAGATCTCAGCTGAAACCAGCGGGGAGCGAGCATGTCACACACGCACACGCACACACACACACACACACGCACGCACATGCACACGCACACACACACATCCAGACACTCAAACACACCCTTCTGCAATGCATGTGATGGAAATGAGGGTGAAGGAGTCCGGGCTGACGCATCGTATTGTTTCTTCAAGGGAACCGTTTCAGGATGTTCTTGTACTTCTTTGCTCTGGGGAGAAAGGATTAACGCTCGCTGGTCCTGGATCAGATTGGGCCTGAAGTAATAGGGTCTGTGCTCTGTAGATCCGTTTTCTTCTGTACAACCCAACACATGTACAGATGAACTCAAGCACGTCTCGTTCCCCTCCGGGGGTTCGTTTTCGTTTCATTGAGAGCGCTCTACATCTGTCGCTGGGTCTGGAACCAAAGAGCAGCTGCAGCTTCTAGGATTCATCTTCTACAGAGATCCAGCTCCACAAAAGGAACGGATGAACGGATTGGTTGATTGAATTGTTTGAACTTTACAGGGTCACAACACCCCCGAGACTCAGCAGCTTCTTGCACACTTCGATTGGAAAACTCTGGGGAAGGGGCGTGGTCAGCTGCAAATGATTTGAAAATTGGTGTGTGCTCACCTCTGCTCTCATCGACACAAGAGAAATCGAAAAATACCCTTTAACCAGAGTGTTCCACAAAATAAACCACTCAGTGATTGGATAGTCCTCAGCAGCTCCTCATGAATATTTACAGTCCATGTGACGTAGCGAGTGCGACAACATTACTTTGCTTTTAAAACAGAGAGTGCCCTAAAAAGACAAAACTAACCCTTTTATTGTTGAAAACAAAGTAAAAGGTTGAAGTTAGTCTTTTACAAAGACCAACGTTTACATGAAGTTCTCTCCAAACTAGTGTTCTGCACGGGACACTTGAGGAAGGACGTGGATCCCGGGAACATGCTGCACAGGAACAAACACGTTCAGCTCGGTTTCGTTGGTTAGAATCATGCCAATCACAAACCAAAGCATGGACACACACCGTCAGAACTCAACCACCTGAAGGGCCCTGGGAACCCAGTTCAGAAAGATGAATCCAAGCTCGCGGTTTCCTTTAAATCCAGAGGATTATTGTGATGCACTGAAGCAGGAAGTTCAATCCCAGAACTTCGAACGACCGTAAACCAGCAGATTGCTCTCTCTCCCTCCCTCCCTCCCTCTCTCTCTCCGTCTCAGTGTGAAGGAAGGAATTTATGATATTCCTGAGCGCTGGGATGAAGATTTCAATCACGGCGGATCTGTGGCTCCTGCTCTGACCTTCAAGAAGCTCGTCACTCTTCCTGAAGTGAGGGATGAGATGAGAGTCTTCACGGATGCAGACATTCATGTGTAAATGTAGACGGGGAAGGACGCGGCACTGATTGAACTGAAGCAACGGTTACCCTCAACATGTTTGTTTACAATCGACCATCAGAAGAAACCCAATCTGCGCTGACAGCAATCAGAAAGCAGTGAAACATGGAGTGCCTCAAGGATCAGTGTTGGGCCCAATGAGGTGCGTGCCTCACGAAGTAAAACAGCACATGGTAAATCTGTGCTGTTCCGTCAGAGTGAGCCAGGTGTGCCCGGGTGACATTCATGAAGCCGCGGCCGGAGAGAGGGAATGACACGTCAGATCAGCACACAACTATTAAAGATTAACGGCAGACATCCGGTCATGAGTTCAAAGGCACGCAGCTCGTCCCGAAGCACTCGAATCCTGTCTGCCACACAGTGCATCCAAACCAGCGGAGGCTGAATGTGACTCGTGTTAGTTCTCATCCTCAGGAAACATCTCTTTTTTCTCATTTTCAAACAAATTCAATGTTGTTTTGGCCCAGTTTTAAAATATGTAAATCACTCTCTGCCCAGTTGTTGGCTCACTGTGGTCTGTTGCTGAACATCTTCCGCTCACAGTGGGTGCTAGCGAGGGGTGCACCCCGGAGATTGAAGGGTAGGATGTGGAGCTCATCAGCAGTCGCTCATATCGGACGGCTAAAGAAAGACTGAGGGAACAAATATTGTTTATTCTGTGGCTGGTGAAAACGATCTGTGCCCCGCCGAGTGCTGGCAGTCCTCTCACACCCGGCGCTGGGAGACACTACACCCATTACTCCTCTCCACGGGGCACATCAGGCACAGGGGCGTTTCTGGCTTAAAATACACTAAAAGGGTCAGAAAACCTGGTGCACTCTCACCACGCCTCCTCAGCCAATCACAGCCTTGGAAATGTGCTGACATCAGCGGTTCATGGAGAGAGTGTTTCTATATCAGAGCAGAGTCACATGATCGGCAGCACTGTGCTTGGAAAATGATCCTGATGGGAAATGCGTTGCCAGATTGAGTATAAAGTTCCAGCCCAACCACAGCTTAATGAAGATCGCTGTTCCTTGTAAGAGGAGAAACGAGGGAACATTACCTGCAGATAGAAGGATCAGGAACCGATCAGGAACCGATCAGGAATGGAGGAACAAGCTCCAGAACTTTCCTCAAACATTACAGAGTCCGCTGGGAAGGAGTTCTAGCAGTGATTGAGTCTCTGGCGCAAAGTGCAAGCCTCACATCACCAAGTGCAGCCAACACCTGGAGATCTGAGTCTGGGACGTTCGTAGAGTAAAAGTAACAAACATAAAACCTGGTGGTGAACTAACAGCTGAAGGGACATGAGAGATGGTGTGCTTCAGAAGGTGAACATCTCGATCTTCTGCTCCTCACGCAATGATTGGATTGTGATTTATTCTTGAGTGAATATGTATCCGAAGCTCCTGTCGTATGAGGCTTCGAGCTTTGATGATAAAATAATAACGGTATGAGCGGCAGCTGGCAGAAATCATATCAATCTCAGGGATCCACTCGGAGCGATTCTGTCGAGAGCAAAGCTTTTTATCCAATCACTGTAATCCAGTCACTCTGTCATTACTGTGATGATAGACCCGAGGAGATCTTCACTGACCGGAGGAGCGTCCACTGTACTCTATAAACCTCCATCAGCATCATTAGAGTGGAGGAAGCGTAGCCGCAGAGAGTCTCTCAGAGAAGATCCACCGCACACGACTCCATCCAGCAGCTCTCTTCCATCGAAGAACATCTGTCTCTCTGTCTGTGGATAAGAGACACTTCTGTGAAGAATAAAGGATCCCACGGCTGCACTCATGTACTTTACAGAACACTATTGTGGAATGTTTATATTAAATATATTTTAATTGTAAATAAAATTGTAGAAATTCACTTTGAAGTGTGTTCAGTTTACTTTATTTGCTAACGTGTGCCACTAAACACGGCTCTAAATCTCCTGGAGCCCTCCTGCAGAGGAACAAGTAGAACGTTCTGGAACGACGCCCTCAGTCCCCAGATCTTAACATTACTGAACATTTCTACTGTGTGATTTAAAGCTCAGACACCATCAAACCTGACTGAACCTGAGAGCAATCCTAAACACCTTCGATCCAGACTCTAACTGGAAGCCAGAGAAAGCTTTGTCTCTTTTTTATTGTCTCTTAAATTAAAGTACATTTATTAAATATAAAGCTCGTGGTTTTTAAACGTGCTTCTTTACCTTCCTCCCTCTCATGACTTCACTGGTCTAGAGAAATTCAACACCAATCTGACGTCACAGCGCCACCTCGTGGATTACTGCGTGCCTCACGGGAAGAAGCAGAAAAGGAAAGAAGAAACTCTGAGATAATACTGGGATTCAAGTAAACTTCACTCAGCATCTCCCTTTGCTCAAGCTGATCCCAGAGCAGCTCAGTAAAGAGAACCATTCTCAGATAATGAACCAGGCTTTTAATAGAAGGAAATATCTTTACTTTATCCAAGGAACCCCCCAAAAATGAAGAGGTATGTGCCAAATAAATAAATAAAAAAGCAAGGGGAAGTGGATAAAAGAGTGAATCCTGTGGGTTTTTAGCTCCTTTCACATTTCAAGCCTGAATCCTAGAGTTTATAGAGAGGCTCTGGAGGGTTTGGAAAGGGCAGAACACGGCCCTTTATTGCTTTATTTCAACCTGTTTAAAAGAAAATGTAGAGTTTGAGCTCTGAAACTTTTTGACTTCCATGAGCTCAAGTCTCAGATCCTCCATGAGACCAAGCTGCTCTGTCTAAGAACGTTTGAGGTGCTTCCAGAACGGATCTAGACTCACAGATTCTCCTCGGGGTTATTTTAGGAGCGCGGTGACAGACTCATCCCGGACCCCTTCTCCCTCCCTCTCTCTCTCTCTCTCTCCTCTGAAACCCGCTCTCTGAGACACACACAGGAGCTCACGGATCCTCAGAGGAGACACTGGGGTAAGAACGCTGCTTTTCTTCTCATTTATTCAACTTTGCTTATTCAAGACTTTTCTACCAAATGACTTTGGTAAGTGACAGACTCCGTTCCGTTACTCTACTAATGTGTTTGGAATAAAACTGATGGCGATGATGATTTCCTCACATTAAAAATATGATTACTAAATGCTTAAAATCCACAAAAGCTAATGGAAATAGATTCCATTAAGGGGAAAATCCTAAGTATCTTTTGTTTTATTGAACAATGTGTTTTTTCCCCCAAAATGCCATAAATATAGTATTGTTCAGAGTGAAGTGAACAGAGGCAAAATGAAGGATAACTAAGAGTGATTTTTGGAGCAGTTCTATTTTATAAAATCACATTGAGATTCATGAGGTAAATATTGTGAATGAAGGATGTTTTCATTCGTCGAGATTCATTCCCAAGCTTCTTTCACTGCTGTGAGTCAGAAAAAAAAAGAATAAAAACAGCCGACGTCTTTAATCTCAGATTCATGAAGAGCGGGGAAACACGACCGATGGCCACTGGAGAAGCTTATTTCTGTGTAACTCAGAACCTTTAAACTGGCTTTTATCAGTTTTATCAGTATATTTTTGAGTGGAGGATCTGATGGGAATAAACCAGTACAGCACTGGAGCTTCAAATGTTTGGTTCTTTTGTCGTTGAATCACACGGAATGATGGGTGAAGTATAAATCAATGAAAGATAATGTGACGCTCTATCATTTATTTCTTTCCATTGTTTGTGTTCAGTTCCCTCCGGAAATACTGAATTCTGAACGAGTCGCGACACACACTCGAAATAAAGCAGAAGCTCCTCAACATTTCCTCCAGAAATTCCTTCCGAATCCACATTTACAACCTTCAGAATCTCATGCTGTATTTAAAAAAAGATGTCTATTTAGAACAAGCAAAAAACTTTCCAATGTTTGTGAAAGCCGTGCATGAACCCATGAGCACCTGGAGTCTCATGAAGAGAATCAGATTGTGGAGGTGTGGACTCCAGCGCCTTTGACAGATCTGTGAGTTAAAGAAACAACCTGAACGAGTCGACATCCACGGCAGAGCGCCCGAAATCTCCTGCTGCACCACGTACGCTGCAGAAGGATGCTCCAGAGCTTTCTGTGCACTGATGAAACTACGAGTGGAACATCTTTCATGGCGTCACACCATGGAAACATCTTCCCGACTGTCTGGTGGAGGAAACCTCATGATCTGGGGCTGCTTTCCTGCATCCGGGTCAGCTCCAATCATTGAGGGGAAGAGGACTCCCCAAGTGTATCAGACAGATCTCCAGGAGGATGTCTGCGCAGCCGCGGACGCTCTGTAGAAGGTAGTGGTGCAGCAGGACAATGGCTCAAAACTCTGGAGCAATTCCACAACAGAACGGCGCAGACCAGAACCCGTTACAGAAGCTGCAGGAAGAATGAGATGCACCTCCTCTGGAACGAGCTGATCCACAGCTACAGGCAGCTCCTGCTCCAGGCGTCACTTCTCCACAAATCACTTTGAGTTTTTTTAAGTTGTTCTCAAACAAATCAGGTAACTGCACGGCTCCTCAGGGAGCCACTCCCTTCCTTCTCTCCTCCCTCCCTTCCGTACTCGCTTCCTCTTTCACACAGGCTCTCCTCCTTCTACCCACCACAAGGATTTGTTCAGTCATTGTTTTGTTCAGAAGCTTTTTACTGAAAGGATCTTGATTTCCTGAATCTGGTGATGGATATTCCACAAATGCTATTTGGGCACAAGTGTTTTCAGCAGTGACTCCTGACAGGAGGAACCCGGGGCGGTAAAAGAGTCAGAAATAGCCTGAGCCTGACATGAAGAGCACAGGTGGAGAGAGAGAGAGAGAGAGAGAGAGAGAGAGAGAGTAATTGTGATTTTCTTGGCTGCTTCAGCTCATGTTTGCTGGATTCTTGACGCTTGTTTAAAGGTGAGTCTGGGTTACTGAATATCGTGTGAAGGTAATTAGCGACTCGTTATCAGGATCTTATCTCTTCTCTTTAACCCTCCTCCGTGGCGAGTGGAACAGAAACTCATCCGCGAGTGACTAGGACATCGGTGTCTCACGCTCTGGAAGAGAGCTTCTAACATGAGAATGAGAATGCTGCAGAGGGGAACAAAGCAGCTCCTCTAGAGGAGAACTGAAGCCTCTGGAGGAGTTTGTTTGTATTTGTTTATGACACGATGAGAAGCACATTACACAGCGCTGTGTGTCTGAGACTCCTGCTTCACTCCTGCTAATGGCCTTCGATCGCTCCCATGAGCTCCTCTGCTCAGTGTCAGCAAACACACGGCGCGGGGAAGGGAGTACCACCAAAACCTGCTCCTTTCACTTCAAAACCTTCATCCATGATGCGCCATGGTGGACTGGAGATCAGAGGAACCCTGTCACGCTGACAGGGAGAGAGAGAGAGAGAGAGAGAGAGAGAGAGAGAGGAAAGAAAATGGATGGAAGTGATCCATAACTAAAATAAAAACTCATTAGAGTGAAGCTTCCGTAGATGCGGTAAGGGATACAGCGGTGTGAAGCAGCTCAGGTCATCACTGACAGATGAGTTCCTCTGCTGAAAATAGCAGGAGCTGCAGGAGGCAGCCGGAGAGCTGTAGCATACCCAGCATGCACTGCATTACTCTCTGTAACATTAACATCCCTGAGGATCCTGATTTCAACAGCACGGAGGAATTATAGTCTGATCTTGAATCAGATCGCACGTCGTTAATCACTGCTCCTCAGCGTGAGGGAGATACTCTGGATAAATTCATAACAACCAGCAGCTCCAATTGTTTTCGATGTTTTATAACGTGAGAGATTTTTGAACGCCAGGCTTTTAAAATCTCAACTTCTCCAGGTGTTTGAACAAAAATGTGGTTATGAGCGAAAGTTTCGTTCCTGGTGAAGAACAGCGAGCAGAGAAAGTTCCCTCCCCCTAATTAGCATTTACCCCGCCCATCAGCATCGTCACATCACACAAAACATTTATTAAAAGAGGAAATGAAAGTTGCTGTGACAAGAGATCTCTGAGTGAAAGCAGGGTCTGTGATCCGGTCTGGATCTATTTTATTTACCATGAAAATCCGCTGCCACGACGGTGATCGCAAACAGGGGGGGGGGGGGGGGCAGAGAAAGAGAAACCTCTGTCTGCCCATCAGAAATGTCCAATATCAGCTGAACGTCTGCTGAGGGTCAGTCAGAATCTATAGGATTCCTCGTTCCAGCTTCATCGATCCCGAACTCAACACTGGTGAACCCCCAAACCAAGAACCGGGGGTGTGCCGTCACCGGCGCGGTCTTTACCTTACCACCATTGGTTCTGAGGAGGTGGTGCCCGTTGCATTAACACTTGATGTCCCCTTTAAATGCACTTCTTAATATAAATCACAAAAGATTTTTAAGATGCGCCAAAATCACAGAACTTTAGGATTCTCAACACAAACAGACTTTGAGATTAGAAACAGAATAAAATCTTTTCAACTTTTCAAAACAGCTCCAGTCCCCGAGACCCTGGGAGTCGAGCAGCCGCCGCGGTGAGAAGCCGATGGTCAGGAATCTCGACAGATGCTTGGTTCGGTCCGTGTTTGGAGAATTAGTTAACATTCGTCCTGGTGTTTCTGTCTTGTTTTCAGAGCCGGGATTAGCTCCAGACATTCCCTGAGAGACGGGAGAGAAACTGGACGCGACCGTGAGCCGACACCAGAGATGTGCCCTAAGTGATGGAGATCTGAGGAGCTTCATCCGTCTCTCAGCGAGTCTATAAAGGTCCGGGTTCCACCGGTTTAAGAGAATGTTTCTGGATTTATTAATGTGTCGCTTGTGTTTATCTTGTGCTTCAGTTAACGCTCAAACAGGAAGTGGGTGCTCTGTGTGTTCCGAACAGGTTCTTCTCTGGTGTCTCTGAGATCCAGCTGCTCCTGCTCTGTCTGGGACACTTTATGAAGCGAAGACAGCCATTTTGGACCCATTCTTCCTCAATTCGGGAGGCACACCCAGAGTCTATCCGGCACCTTGACAGCACTTCGGAATGATGGGAGAAATGCAGAGCCCCCGTCTCACTGCGTGCACTGACTGGTCCTGAATTTGAGGACCGCTGGAGAATGGCCTCCAGCTCCCCGTCAAGAACCCAAGAGTCTCCGAGTTCTCGTCCACCAACCCCCTCCAGTTTCTCTCTGGAGACGATGATTCGTCCGGCGCGGGATGGCATCGCAGTGTCTCTCCGCTTGGTGGACAGCACTGTGAAACCCTCTCCGATGGATCCAGCTCTGTCCGGGGGGAATGCGGTTGGTTGGGTTTCCCCAAACACCTGGGACAGCAGGCGTAAATGCTCTCAGGTCAGTCCCAAAAACGTCTTTACCAAAGAGCCCCGAGATCACGCCTGCGCTCCCCCACTGCGATCGCAAGGTGTGCGCACGGTGAGATTTGCAGAGGAACCCTGCACCCCCTGGAGGCAACGGAAGCAGGGGACCGAGCAGAACTGTCGTTTCATGGAGGAGGCCAATGGAGGGCCGGCTAGTGTCCGGCACCAAGGTGAAGGCTGCGAGGATCAAACCCAGACGATAGCGATCGACTCCTCTTCGCCGGTGGTTGGGACATCTGAGAGATGCCAGATCATCATCGATGGGCAGGGGGGTGAGGGGGACAGGAGCAGCACTCTGGAGATGGTCCCCAGGCTTCATGTGGTTCCAGGGAAGAAGACCACGGCGTTTGGACTTGTGTCCCCCAAGCTGAGAAGACGAGTAGTGACGCAAGGTGTGGGTGATCCCTCCATCTCTCTCCTTTTCTTTCTGTCTATCTATCTGTTCAAACATCTATACCCTGTTATATGCCTATTCTTCAATCAAACAATCCATCTCTCCATCATCCACTGATTCATTCATCCACCCATCCTTCTATCCATCCATCTACCGATTGTTCTAAACTTATTCCTTAAAAGACGTCCCACAAGATGCAGAGCCTAAAGCCCCTGCTGCAGTTGAGGGCTCAGCCGACACCGGGACAGAGCCCCAAGCTCCCAGACCTCCAGCAGCTCCCTCTCTGACAGCTGATGACCTGCTGACCTCAGGAATCATGTGCCTCACAGGTGCAGCACTGACCTTTCCATCACACGGCGAAAAACTCATACATTTCTTTGCATGCATTTCATGTGTGTGTTCGCATGGCCCGCCATGTAATCTAATGTGGCCCGCGGGAGCTTAAAAGTTTGAGTGTCAAAAAAAAAAAAAAAAAAAATTTAAAAAAAACTACATTTCCCACAATGCCTACGACTGCAACGGTGTTTCCTCGTCCATACTCACGAGTGAAACTGCAGAGCTGCCAACTCACGCATTTGAGTGATCTCTCACGCCACACCTCCGCTTTCTCACGCTAAAATAAATTTCAAGATGTGAAATGGGCGGAGCTAATAGTTTATCTGCGATCTGTTTCTTGAGCCTGATGATAAAAGATGGTGATCGAAATGCTTTTTTCCTTTATTCACTTGGACAGTTTGATCCTTCATTAATGGAGTTCTGTTTTCGGTTTTCATAAGTTGACAATTTTTTAATTTAATACAAAAGGATTTATATTAGAACAACAAGCATACAATTGTTTCTATGTAACTGAATTGTCACTTGAACTTGAATAAGTTTTAAGTAATGACTTTTGTAACATTAAGCAGTAGTTACATTGATTTTACATTACATTGTTTTACATTTATAAGTTACATCTGGCCCTTTGAGGACAGCCATTATACTAATGTGGCCCTCTGTGAAAATGGGTTTGACCCCCCTGCTCTAGAAGATCCCCACCTTCTCCTGTCGTCCTCTAGTTCTAAAATCCTCCAGATGACAGAGTTTACCAACAGCAGAGTGGAGCGCTCGCTCAGAGCAAACGATGATCGTTTTTAACGTGACGCTCTCGAGCTGCAAACCGTTTCCTGCGTCTATCGATGCGCTCTCAACGGTTGTCGAGCTCAGAATCTGGGCGAGCTTACGCCGCATCATGAACTCGCAGAACTGTGACGGGCTGTGTTTGCAGCATCACATTCCTCCACCTCCTCCGACCCCACCCCCCGCTGTGAAGGAGCTCATGCTTTTTAAACTCAGAAACCATTTCCATCTAACGTCAATGATGTCACTACTCTGACCTTCTGTTGACCTTTACGTTTACTTTCATGTTAGAAAAACCTCCTAAATACACCCCTTTGCCGGATGTGCTGCAGGAGGGCTGGATCGCTGCGGTCGAGCTCTTCTGGAGGTCTGTGGAGATCATCAGCTCTGGGCGACAGAAGAGGTTTCCGGTCTGGAGCTCTGCAGACTCCTGCTGTACTTCCACAGCATCAGCAGGTACCGGAGAAAGAAGAACGCTCACATTTACAGACGCCTGGGAATAATATGAAGTGTGTCTGACAGCAGTCGATCACAGCATTCCATCTCAAAGGTTTGAGAGCAGCGCCACCTGGGTGTCATTTTCCACCGCTCCTATATTTCACTAAAAATAACGAAGCAAATTGAAACACTACTTTCGTTGCATGACTAGCTTTGAACACCTCTGCATGTTCTCCATCTCCCTGGAAAACACTGCCTCGCCTCGGATACGAACATCACATCCTCCTTCAGAAAGCTGGTGCTGTCAAACACATCCATGAAAAGAAATAAAACTCTTCTCTTACACAGCTGTAAAATACAACGTCTTTACTGGAAATCCATGCTTGAAGCGTTTAAATAATTAAAACGACAGCGATTCAATTCCTGAAATCGAAGGGTTTTGCAGAACATTTGAGTTGTGTTGTGATGTTGAAAACGGAAACACTGACAGAATTTCACCTCAAAAATAATCAGATTTTCCAGTTTTTCACAGTGATATTGAAGCTGTGTGCCTTCACTTCTAACCAAACACTGGGTGATCTTCAGGAGATCTTCCAAGGCATTGGGGATGACGGTGGTGTTTGATGCTCGGAAGAAGCCGCTGCACCCAGAGTTTTCCAGAGCGCTCGTGATGCTGCACGTGAGGACCAACCCAACACATCGAGAAATGTTCTTTATTTTTTGCTTTATTTCGTGCATTTAAGCCTTTAATCATCTTAATAAACGCAGCAGCAGCATCAGCAGCATCCAGCAGGGATTTAGTTCTTCCAGACAGAAGATAATCTAGCAACATTCAGAACAGATTGAACCAGATCTCAAAGTCGATGTGTTTTCTTGTAAAAGTGATCTAAACTCCCTGAGAGAGAGAGAGAGAGAGAGAGAGAGAGAGAGTGAGAGAGAGAGAGTGTAGTGATGGCTCCTGTGTGCAGGGGCAGCGCCCGGGGGCTGTTCGCTGGCTCCTGCTTCTGGTGAATAAAGACAGCAGCCAGAGTTCAGAGAGACCGGCTGGAGTCGCGGTTGGTGCTCTTTGGCTTTCTACAAACACAGTTATTATTATTATTATTATTATTATTATTATTATTATTAAACAGTGAGACAGTGATCTCTCTCCTCAGACCGAAGCCGTGTGTTCGCTGAAGGCTTTGCTGAAGCTGGTGGAGGCCAGGGAGCTGAGCACGGCTCTGCACGGATCGCTGCTCTACAGTCTCCGGGACTGGAGTCCGGTGCATCAGGTACATCCCGTCTCGGAATACTGAGCGGCAGTGTTCCTGGACGACTCTGAAGCTGCTCTCTGATCATATCCGAAACGAAACGCACGTGTCAAGGGATTCCTGATGAAGATGCAACCTGTGTGTTACAGAAACTCTTTCCGTTTGTGTCAGACCTGCACGAGGCGTCTGTGCTCCTCTCCGGAGCCATAAAGACACTCGAAGGAGTTCTTAAAATCGACTCCGTGCCGGTAATCTCCATCCTGCTCTTCCTTCATTAAAGGAGTTCCGTGCTGAATTCTATTCCGTTACAGTTCCCTGACTAATCCTTTAAAAGCATGATTATTTTGGGATTCGCCGTGTAATTAAAGAGTGTGCTTTTTATTATGTAAATGAGTTCTTGAGTAACGCACGCACCGTGTGGGAAGCAGGACATCCAGCAGTGCATCGAGGAGCAAGCTGCTCTGATGAGGAACGTGCTAGAAGACGCTCGATTGGTCGATCTGCAGCGAGAGGGCGGAGCCTTTCTGACACAGCTGTGGCGGGAAACTGATGCCAGGTCACCGCACTGCAAACAGATCCGGTAAAATATTCAGGTTTAAATGTAGTGGATGCTAACATAACCAGAGCCAAAGGGTAAACGTGAGCCGAAACAAAAACCAAATGTTGAATCACATTCCGAACAGAGCGATTATAGTTTACAAGCAAAACCACAGTCCGAAGAAAAAGAATTAAAACTAAACTAAACAAAGCAAGCCATGAAACAAAACATCACAAAAAAACTAAACCAGAAAAGTGCCGAAACAAAGTGAAGCAAACGAAATCAGAAACAAACTAAATACAAGTAAAAACACCACATTTACTTTAAATCAGAGAAAACTGGCGCAATGTAAAGATTACCATGAAATAAAAAAGTAAGCTCCTTAAATGAGGCAAATGTGAGGCTCCAGCTCCCGTGCTGTAGGGGGCGCTGAGCTCAACAAACACAGACAACTACTTGAGACAAAGAAAATGGAAATGATTGTATTAATTATAATAAACACATTTCAGCTTTAACGTAAAAGTAATAATTTTGTTTAGAAGAGCCACCAGCGGAACCCTGGGAGCCTAATTAAGGTCTCGCTGTAATCACGACCGCTGTGATCCTCCACAGAGAAGCGATCGACAGAGTCAGGCTCCTCTACACCTCGATGGAGGAGCAGGTCCATGTTCTGGCCAGGAAGTCCAACACGTCTCTTCAGCAGATGCACTTCCTGTCGCAGCTGCGAGAGATGGAGGCCAGGTTCATGCAGGTGCAGCAGGAAAGCCTTTGAAGAAAAACAAGTCTCTTGTAGAAGATCATTCTCTCTCTCCCTCTCCGTCTCTCTCTCTCTCTCTCCCTCCCTCTCTCCCTCTCCCTCTCCCTCTCTCTCTCTCTCTCTCTCTCTCTCTCTCTCAGATGAAGCAATGGTTCGAGGCTGAGGGGACAGCTCAGGTTCTTCACGCTCGAGCGGTGGATGAATCCAGTGACGACGGAACGCAGCAAACCCTGCAGAACTTCCAGGCGTTCATCTCTGAAGCAAACGTGAGTGACTCTGAGACGGAGCGAGACTCCTCCTCCTCAGCATCGCTCTGACAGACGAATCTGGTGCCTCCTCAGGACCAGAGGCAGCGATCGATGCAGCTGGAGGCCGATGCGGAGGGTGTTCAGGGCCCAAACTCCCCAGAGTCGGAGACGCTTCGCAGATTGACCTCCGCGTTCAGATCCGGTGTGGAAGATTCCGTGTCGAGAGCCGAGCGCTGCTGCGAAGAGCTCGAGATGCTGCTCTACATCCGTCACTTCAGCCAGAAGGTACCGCCCCCACAAAACTTTCCCTGACGCTGGTTATAACCGGACTCTCGAGGCTCTCGCTGTCTCCTCAGAGAAGAGGTCCGGCACCAGAGGAGGGCTGCAAGGATTTCTGGTGTTAAACTGTTCTCCAGCTGTTCTGGAATCAGTTTCTGATCATTTTTGGATCAGCGTCACAGACCTGCAGATGATTCTTGCCGGTTCTCTTGTATACGGCGTGTGGGCCAGATATGGCCTGAATCTGGCACGGCTGGGGAGTTATTTTACTGTGGCACAAGGGTCAGATGTTACGTTCAGATTCAGTTTCGTATGTTTTGCAGTAGAATGTTAAAATTCGATCTTTGTTTTCCTGAAGAAATTCCCGAATTATTCCGAGTGTGGCGTTTCCTCCAGGCTCTGGTGGTTCCGGCCGGATCCCTGAGCACCGTTCTTTATCGAGATTTCATGTGCCTTCACTTTGTTTTCACATTTTAAAGTTGAGCAAACATTTCCAGGCGTCGGCGGTGGCCAGCGAGTGCCAGGAGTTCCTGGAGCAGCATCAGCACCTCTCTACTATCGATGAGGAGCAGAGGGATCTCCTTCTGCTGAGCCTGGAGGAGTTTTCTCCACAGCTCTTCCAGAACGTGAGGATGCAGGTGCAGGGATGCTTTCAGAGCAGCTCCAGGGCTCTGCAGATCTGGGAGGAGGCCTGGTTCCGGTGCGAGGAGGCTCGGGAGCTGCTGGAGGAGAGACTGAGGAGATTGGAGGGAGATCAGTCCGACGACTGGCCTGAGATCAGTCCAGGTGAAGATGAACAGTAGGGTTTGAGACGTCTCCTCTGAGCTGTGTGTGCTGCGTTCGTTTGATCAGGAAAAGAGGAAACTCTTATAAAGCAGTGTTCGCCGCGGCCTGCAGAGAGCGCTGTTTTCAGTTCATTATCTGAGGGTCTTTAATACGGAACCTTTCAGAATATTCTCTGAGTTTCAATCAAAATACGAGTTTGTGAGGAACGAACCCATGTTCATAAACTTGTACAAGAGTGCGCTTGCACATGTGGGTGGAGCTTAACCGAGAGTTTTATCTGATTGGTTGATTGGTTTCAGACGATGCTTAGTCTATATAATTGGTTCGTTCATGAAAATAAACTTTCCGACTCCCTTCTTGAATTACGGTTGCGGGAGGAGCGCCTCACAGTTACCATAGTAACACAAACCCAAATGTAACTTTTACAAACTGAACCAGAAACTTTACAATAAACCGAGCGACGTGAAACCTCCCCCTTACTCTCCTCTAACTATAGCCCAGGAGGAGCCGGAGAGCGTTCAGGATGTGCCAGAGACTCGTGCGGGCGCGGCTCGAGACAGCATCCATGTGACCTGCTTCAGCTTCAAACCCAGCCCCAAACCCCGCAGGAGCAAAGGGAGCCCAGCGCGGAGCGGCCACAGAGCCAAAGCCTCCAGCAGAAGAGAGGCTCAGGAGCAGAAGCTGCAGACGGTGGGGTGCCAGTGGTTCCCCTGGCAGAGCGCCACCTACAGACGGCCTGAGATCCACATCACAGAGCCCATAACCGCGCTCCCGGAGCATTCTCGACACGGCGGCATCGGCGCAGAGGGATCGGTGTCGGCGGATGGATGGAGAAATGAAGGAGGAAGCTCCGCTCCAGCTCCAGAGAACCCCAACAAAAACATGTGAGTGATCAGAACCTCCTCCTCCTGGTTTGGGATGCGATTTACTTTAATGTCTGGCTCCTCCCTCATCTGAGGGTTTGTTTGGTACCCTCCAGGTTCCTGAGAATCTAAAACTCTGGTGAGGTTCGTTCTGCTCATTCCTCAAGAGCTTGCTTTGTCGCTTCTGTTGTCTGTTTATGTTTTGTTTGAGCTCCGCATCCAGGATTCCTCGTTATAAATACTCCATCTCATCCTAGTCTGCTAGAACCAAAGACCTCCAACGTGGTCAGACTCTCTCTAAATCTATGAAAATGCTGAACTCCGTCGAGCTGTAACTCAAACTCACACGAGGCTCTGATCCTACGACACCTGATTTCTGTGTCAGGAAGCTCCAGCGCATCGTGGAGGAGCTGCTGCTCACCGAAGCCGAATACGTCCGCTCTCTGGGGTTCATCCTGACCCATTACGTCCCCCTCCTGTCCCGGCCGGACATCCCACAGGACCTGCGCGGTCAGAGAGGACGCATCTTCGGGAACCTGGAGAAGCTCCATCACTTCCACAGCCAGCTCTTCCAGCAGGATCTGCAGGGGTGCCCCACAGAGCCGCTGGGCGTCGCCCGCTGCTTCCTCAAACACGTGAGTGAGACAGAACATCACACGAGCTGGAAGAGAACAGAGAAACCAGTTAGGACGATAAAACTGAAACACTTGTTTTTAAGCAACCCAACGATATTCAGCTGTGAGGAGCCGCAGTTACTCCAGACGTCTCTGAATATAAAGCACGTCGTATTGTTCTGTTCGGCTTTATCTGCGGCTCACGTCGAATAAAGCAAAGCTGCGCTGCACACAGTGCTGCAAACACAACCATCTGCACTATTTTAACAAGTGTTTCACTGCGTCAAAAACTAGCGTCCTAGCATTAATGCTAATGATTGTCGGATTCGGACAGAGATCCAAGTCCTCCTAAATAGTTGCTAGGGTAAACAGTCTGGTTGCTAGGGAAGGGAACTGATGTCATGTTACGTTCGCTTTGTCAGCAGGGTAATGCAAAGCCAAAAAAAACCTCCTGATACGGTTGCTAGGGTAAACTATTAGGTTTGGCATTCCCTTTATCAGTACAGATCTGCTCTAATGCATGCAGAATCTACCTCACTGTTGCTAGGGTGAGAATTATGGTTGCTATGTAAGGTAAAAGTTCTGGTTGCTAGGCAAGGTTCAATGAGGGAGGTCATATAAAGCCTTCGTTCTCAGCTCGAGTGTCCATGATGGGATTTTCTGTAGCTGAGAAATCCATTTTCTTGAAACAGAGGGAGAGCTTCGGACTCTATGCGCTGTACAGCAAGAACAAGCCCCAGTCTGACGCTCTGATCCAGCATCACAGGTACTTCAAGGTAAGATTTCAAAGGCTCTGGACGACGAGTCTGGGGAGATGTCAGCTCCAGTAAAGAAAAGCAATCTCTCTCTCTCTCTCAGCGCAAGCAGCAGGAGCTGGGCGACAGCATGGACCTGTCCTCGTACCTGCTGAAGCCCATCCAGAGGGTCAGCAAGTACAGTCTGCTGCTGCAGGAGCTGCTGGACGAGTGTGTGACGGCTCAGGAGCGAGAGCAGGTCCAGGGGGCGCTGGACATCATTCGCTTTCAGCTGCGGCACGGGAACGACCTGCTCACCATGGACGCCATACGAGACTGTGATGTCAGTCGGCACAAGTTATACACATCTCCCAGATTATAATCTGACGTTTCTGCGGTGAACAGAGCATCGTAAGAAACTAAAGCAGGAGTGTCTGCAGCGTGGGGCGCGCGGACACCACCTTTGTCACTAATTGATAAAAAAATTAAAAAAGACAAAAAAAATGGCCGAATATTTTTGAATGATTGATCACAGAAGTGCCTCATGATGTTAAAACAGCTCCAGCAGAATATTTTCACTTTCATAATCCCTTTCCTTCTCCTGTGAAACCATTTCCAGGGAGCGGCGTGCCCCGCTTTCTAACTTTCTGTTATCAACGATCTTCCTTTCTGAAATCTATTTGGTTCATTTTCAATTTAGTCCACTTTAGAAACGAATAACGTCAAAGGTCCATTGGTGAGAGCATGGCCCATCTTCTGGTGGAACATAGCATAGATCTTTGTAAGTGTGTTTTTCATGCTGTGGTCAACAGTATAATGACAAGAAAGGCCACACTTTGGGAAGGTCTGACCTAAACATTTCTTGAATTATAAGTAATCTCTCTGTCTCTGCTTCTCCAGCTCAATCTGAACGAGCAGGGCCAGCTGATTCGACAGGATGAATTCTGGGTCATTTTCCGTAAGAAACGGTCCCTCCGCCGAGTGTTTCTCTTCCAGGAAGTCATTCTCTTCACCAAGACCAAAAAGAACAGCTGTGGAGATGATGTGTACGTCTATAAGCTGTCCATCAAGGTTCGTTTGTAGCTATTTTTCAGATTTGTTGTCTAGATTTCAGTTTGTTATTCTTTCTGAAGCTGAAACACTTTAAAAAGTAAATAAAACCTCAGCCTAGACCTTCACTGCAGTCATGATAGATCTTTATGGAGATAAACACGTGTCTTCCAGACCTGTGAGCTCGGCATGACCCACTCCTGTGGTCTGAGCGGACGCAGTTTCGAGATCTGGTTTCGACGGAGACGATCTCAGGACACGTACATCCTTCAGGCCGAGACACAGGAGGCCAAGGAGGCCTGGACCCGAGACCTGGAGCACATCCTGTGGGAACAAGCCCGAAGCAGCAGAGGTCAGAGCATCTGCAGCGTCTCGTTACGTCCTACAAAGAAACACCAGCAATCTCTCTCTCCTTCTCTCTCTCCCTCCCTCTCTTTCTCTCTCTCTCTCCCTCTCTCTCTCTCTCCCTCTCTCTCTCTCTCTTTCTCTCTCTCTCGTATTGAAACTGCTTTTACTAAACAAACCAAAGAGTTTGTTTGTTTTCATCACCTTGATTTCTTTGTGCACCAGAGATGAGGAGGCAGGAGAGAATGTTCATGGGGATGAACTGGAAACCTCTCGACGTTCAGCCCAGAAGTGCAACCATCAATCATGCCACGCCCAGTGATGTCACTGGGAGAGGTATGTATCAGCCAATCAGGAAGCTGAGCCCCCATTTTTTTTAACTCCCACCTATCGAGATGTGCCGTGAATGCTTCACCCTAGATCCCAACGCAACAATGTTTGAGTGATTCCTGTAAATACACGGCCTGCCAGCTAAAGAAAAAACAAAACACAGTCTTCCTCGAGGCCATTCAGGACCTCACTCTCTGAGAACTTCCTGTTACTGCACCTAGACCTAGACCAGCTGCACCCCAGATCATAACCCTGCCCCCAGGGGATTGTACAGTAGGCGGAGGATGGGGGCATCACTTCATCTCCCTCTCTCCTTACCCTGATGCGCCCATCACCCTGGAACAGAGTCGATCTGGACTCATCGGATCACATGACCTTCTTCCGTCGCTCCAGAGGTCGATCTTTATGCTCCTGAACAAACTGAAGCCTTGTTTCCGTCCCAATCCCTCTGTTCAGCCCCAGTCCGTCGACTTCTTCACAAATGATCTGACTCTTCTCATGACCAGGCGTTCGTTTCTTTTACTCGGTTGTTTAGGAAATAAAAAGCAGCTCATTGCAGCAGATGGGGATCAATAACAGGTTGCCAGCTCAAAGATTATCCCCCATGCAGAAAGATCATTAAATCCAGGGGGCGTTGTTGTTTCCCAGGCGGTGTAAGAGTACTTTGACTCTAAAATGAATGCGTTTCTCTTGTTCTGTTGATCATGGAAGGAGATATTCTGAAGAAACTTGGAAGCCCTCGTGACTGAACCACAGGAATTTCGATGTAAGTCAGAGAAACGGTTTCCAACATTTTTCAAAATATCTTCTTCTGTTTGACGACTAGGAAACGCAATATTTAAAAACTTAAGTCTTGTCTGTAATGTCTTGTCAGAACTCGTAGGAATCCTGAAAACGCAGAACCCACTGGTGTCCAGTCTCCAAAGGGGCGGGGCTTTACCACCACGGCCTGATTCGATTGGTTCTGTCAGCAGCACCTCGACTGCATGCAGCCAATCATCTTCCTCGTCTGGACGGGGCTCGATGTCTCCCAGCATCTTCCAAGGAAAATACGGTAGAGTTCAATGTTACGTTTGTGGTGGTTAAAGGAAACTGAAGCGCCGTAACACGCCTGTAACAAAATAATGATTGAATAGAAAATTTGTTATTATCCTCAGACTCAAACAAAAACAAGAACCTTTCAATCTTTTTATATTATCGTAATAAAAAAATATTTGTTATGCTCAAAAGGACGAAAACAGCAGATGCATTTATTTTATCTCGGTCATGCCCAGACCGGACGGTTCACGAGAAACACGAGAAACTCTTTCTAAAAGATTTTTATATTGTTAAAGGGTCTGACAAACGTTCTAAGAGAAGCACCGAAAACTGGTTTTCAAGAACAGCCGTCGTCTCGTCTGAAATAAAAAATAACATCTCTCCCGCACAGAGTCTCTGGTGGAGAATGCCGGTTCCACCAGCTGCCGAACCGGAAGGAGAGCATCCGTCTCCGCATCTCCTGCTCTTCATCTCCTCCAGCAGGGCTCTCCTGCGCTCACCAGAAAGAAGATCAGTCCTAAGAGCGACGCTCTCCAGGTGGAGGAATAAAAGAAATTTAACTAAAGCTTTCAGGAGATAATGTGATTGATCTGTGATCAGTTTCAGGAAGCCGTTCGATCCAAAGCTTCAACAGAAGTCTAGCAGCGACCGAGGTGAGCTCCGCCCGACTCTTTCCCAATAAATCCTTTCGAGTGTTTCCCCTTTAAAACTAACTTTCACAACAAAGTTCTGACATTTATTTCTTTACATAACACAACGTATAATATATGACATCATCATCTCATTTGCATTAAGCCTATGTAATGCTGAAATACACCCCACCCCCGATGCTTTTTTCAAAGCCAAATTTAATTTAATCTGATTAAATTATTATCAAATACAATGAAAAACAAACACAACATGAAAAGATGCTGTAAATAGGATGAAAGGGAGATCATCTATCAAAAATAAATCTTTACGTTCTGTTGTGTTTGGTGGATTTCCCAAGAGACGGATCTACATTTACATTTATGCATTTGGCAGATGCTTTTATCCAAAGCAAATGAACATTTTTCTGTCAGTTCTTGCTTTCCCTGGGATTTGAACCCACAACGTTTGCGTTTTTAGCGCAATGCTCTACCAACTGAGCCACAGGAAAGCTGTGATCTATTCTCCAGCACCAGACAAACCTTTTCTCACTTTAAACATCTGCATTCGATCAATCCCTCAGCTGTCACACGTTTACCCGCCGCTCTGATCAGATCTACAGAAGGAAGACAGACAGCTCCGAGCGGAGGACCATCGAGACTTCACCTGAAACCACCGCGGAGGCGCCGGAGGAACGAGCTCATGCAGCTGCCAAAGCCTTTCAGGGAAATGTACATCAGTCTGTGGAACGAAACGGACCTCTTCAGAGCAGGAATCTATGTTCATGTCGAGAATGTCTACGCTCCGTCACAGATGCATTCATCGATGAAATGCTTCAAATGTTTACTGCAAGTGTGGAAAGTACTCTGTGGATCGATATACTGATGACGACCCGCTTCAACTCCACTTTATTACGTTGTTTATCTATTGAAATAAAAATACCATCTACATGTTTTCTTTCGTCTGCTTTTAATGCAAAGTTAAATCAACACTAATGATGTCTCCTGAATTTATAATGTTCCGCTGTTCAATAAAACACTTTGTGAGTGTAACTGTTGATAAAAGAGGTGTTAATTCAACTCTGCGTTTTCATTTTATTTGTTTCACACGTTTGAACTGAGTCTTTAGTTTACATTTTTCAGGCTCTGTTTCAGATTCAGAAACATTAAACATTAAATTTACATTTAAAGATTCAGTTATGAAAATACATTTGAAAATAACTTCCATCCTGTGACCTTTATAAAATAAACTAATAACGAGTGGACAGCAGGGGTCATTTAATTGGGATCACTTCCCCAGAGTTCTCTGGTTCCTGCACAGATAAAGATAAGTGAGCGCTATAAAGGTGTGTGGTGCCCGCCAGGTGCTCTGGAGCTCAAAGCCATGGAGTAAACGTTCTCCTTCCATTATAATCAAAGCCCAAACGAACCTCTGGAACAGAACATCTGAACCCTGAAGGTCAGGAATACCAGAAAACCTGTTCCCTTCAAAGTTTGTAATGAAAAAAATAAAGAGAATAAAGGTTTCGAGGAAATCAGGTGAATAAAAGTGTCTCTGATGAAGAGGAAGGGGTGCAGCAGGGACAGGGAACAGGGAAGCGTGCAGCAGGTCTTTCCAAAATAGCGGATAATTAATGTGCGTCTCTGACCCGACACAAATAGCCCCCAGTAACCCGACAGCTCCACCCTCTGTAACGCGACTCAAAGCCTTCGCTGGGAGACAGGAACTGTCATAAATAAGGAGGCGTTCAAAGTCTACATCCCCCGACTCCAGCGCCAGACACAGCCCCGAAATATCTCTCCTCCCCGACCCCAGCGCCAGAGCTGCACACCGGGAGCACAGCGGAGAGCATGGAGGCCGCGCAGAGTTGAGTTCAGCACGTATTCTCTGTCTGTTAGCAAGCGCATGAGCGACTCCTCGATGCTCGGGAGTAATGCATGGGAACATCTGAAGCATGTGATGCATCTAGAGATCTCCATCGGTGCTCACTGCCAGATTATTTCGCTGTGGTGTTAAGGTTCTTGTTGTTTGGTGATTCATAAAAAGCAAGAAAAGTGTTTCTAAAAAAAGCTGAGAACATGTCCAGGTGAACGCGGCTATTTTTATCACAGGAAGTGCTTCCTCCCATTTCACTGGGCTTCTTATAGATCTACTGGGGTGGGGGAGGGGGGGTGTAACCTTCAGTTTAGGCAGAAAAATCCCCTAAATCTTCCACAGCTGCTGATTTATTTTTTTAGAAACACCTGCTATTAACCTGAATTTTAATGAATCACACTCAGATGAAAAACTAAAACCCTCCCACTTGATGTTTTAGAGCGGTGAGATCCCCACCGAAGTATCTCCCACGACTTCCGTAAGCTTGCGGTTTGGCAAGATTCCTACAATTTTTTCATGAAGTCATCAGAAATAGCAAAGAAAGTAGTCTTGTGTGCCCCCCAGAGTTCATCAATATTCTTTGATTTCGTCTTCCGTGCTTCCTCGTTCATCCTCCCCCAGACATGCTCAGTGATGGTCATCTCCGGTGACTGGGCTGGCCAGACCAGGAGCATTTTGATCTTCTTCACCTCTAGGAACTTTGAATTTCTTTAATAGTAATATATTTCAGATCAATTTGTGCACAAGCGACAAGACTTTTGTCAGGGGCCGTAAGGTGCATCTGCTGCAGGGTTGCCAGGTCTCAGTACTGATCCCAGATCAGGGGAACGCTCAGTAGAGAGAAGCACACTGCTGTAGCCGTTACTTTATTATTATTATATGAAATGTTGGATATAAGCCACACCCTTTATAGGCGGGGTGTGAAGGGGTGGTGAGGCAGTACTTGTGAAATGTGGTGGTTAGTTCTTGACATCCTCTGATTCCTGGAGATTTTCATTAAATCTCATTTCCTTTAATTGTAGTAATCATCTTGATTCATTTTTGGAGGATTTTTTTTGTTGAATAAACAAATATATTCTAAAGATGGCGTTTGGTTTTATGGCTCTGTTGGTGATGTTTGAAATGAAATAAATCGACCTGTGACCCCCTCCGTCCTGTGTGTTCACAGCTGTGGAGATCGAACACGTCGATCTGGCGTGTGACGCAAACAACGCCAATCACCGAACGCATCTGAACGGCACGAACAGACTGATCGTGAGAAGAGGACAGAGCTTCACCATCAATCTACAGCTGCGAGCAGGAGCCCACTTCCAGAATGGAGATAACATCAAGTTTATTGTTCAAACAGGTTCCTGGAGAAGTTATCCACAACAACCAGAAAATCACTGATGTTTCATTTGTGAGACTCTCTCTCTCACTCTCTCTCTCTCTCTCCCCTCCCCCTCCCCCTCCCCCTCCCCCTCTCCCTCTCCCTCTCTCTCTCTCTCTCTCAGGTCCAATACCTTCAGTGGAGGCCCAAACCAAAGCCAGATTTAGTCTGGGTAGAACTCTCTCCACCTCGAGCTGGAGTGCAACAGCTGAGACAGAGGAGCACACGGTGTCTCTGACCATCTCTTCACCCGCGAACGCTCCCGTCGGCCTCTACAAACTGATCCTGGAGCAGGGGAGCGGAGTCAGTCTGGCGGAGTTCTTCCTGCTCTTTAACCCCTGGTGCAGACGTAAGGATCACGCGCTGATGTAGGAACATCTTTATATCATAAACACTATTTATATGTGATTCGTTTTAACATGAAATAACAAATGTTAGCGTCAAACTCACTCCCTCAGTGTGTGAGGAAGCCTCGGGCTGCCAAATGTTTGGGATGCATCTTGAAGTGTTTGATATTTCTGATGTGCGTGATATTCACAGTCAAAAGTCTTTTTGTTTGATTAATTAAATAGTAAACACTCTCTCTTTCACACATTTTGAGCTGGATATGGGACCAGTAGAACCTAGTGACCCTGATGGAATAAACAGGTGGTAAAGAAATTTTGGGATACTAAAATAACTACATGGGGAGCAGTGAAAATAAAAGTGGTAAAATGTACAAGGGTTTTATCTCAGAAAACACAACAGGAAGTGCTGCAGCTCCTCTACTGACCACTAGTTCCTGGTGTCAGTAGTGAGCAGATTCCCACTCACTCCATTGTTAAAGTGCTGTGCTTTGAAGCAGAAGAAACAGCCTGGTTTCATTTAGAGCTTTGTGGACCGGCTTGGTTCTCTTCGTCTCAGGAGCTCGTGTCTGGTGTTTCAGAGGACTCGGTGTATCTGGCGAGCGAAGCGGAGCGGGAGGAGTACGTTCTTGCTCAGGACGGACTGATCTACCGAGGGACTCCCAAGAGGATCACCGCTCTGCCCTGGGGATTTGGACAGGTGCTGAGCATCAGAAACAGCTTTATTTGTTGGGTTTTCTCTGCTTTCAGATGCCTCAAAGACTCTGCTCTTCAATCAAGTTCTGCACGCTGCACTTGTTTTGTTCTGGTGCTTCTGAGGATAAAGGAACACGCACAGCTTTATACATCTGAAGCCATCTAGCATGAGCAGCAGCGAAACTTGAAGATTCTGCTGTAGCTTCGGCCACCATTAACCCACTGTTTGAAGAACTTCTCAACATGGATGAAGGCCCGTCACCTACAGCTCAAGACAGTGCTGCTGGTGGTTCCAGCCAATCCCACAGTCCAGCATGACTTCCCCATTCAGCTGGAGTTAGGGTTAACCCTAACCCAATCTCCCCCTCCACCTCAGTCCAGAACCTTGGAGTGATCTTCGATGAGCAGAGAGAAAGGGACTATTAGGAACCTTGTTCAGCCAACAGAGGCTGAATGTGTCCAGGAGGCTTCTTTACAGTAGAGTCATCTTCATCCTCACTGGACCTTCTCTGCGGGGAACTTGGGTTAAACATTGTTGAAACATTCTGGAATAAAGCGGACCGTAACTTCGATAAAACTATCCATGTTTCCATTTCCTCAGTTTGAGCCGGACGTCCTGGACATCTGTCTGCAGGTTCTAGATGAAAGCCCCAACTACATCAGTGACGCAGGTCTAGATTGTTCAGAGAGGAGGAACCCCGTCTACGTGACTCGAGTCATAAGTGCCATGGTTGGTGCGATGCCTTGTGTTTCGTCCCGGTGGTGGAACATTTGGTCGTCTGGCCATTAACTGGTTGTGTTTCCGTCACAGATCAACAGTCTGGGTGATAAGGGGGTGCTGGTGGGGAACTGGTCGGAGGACTTTGATGATGGTGTGAAGCCCACCGTGTGGAAGGACAGCGCCTCCATCCTCCGACAGTGGAGCAGGGATGGTTGCAGAGCGGTGCGCTACGGGCAGTGCTGGGTGTTCGCTGCTGTCGCCTGCACAGGTGATCTGCTCCAGGACCAACGTTTTTAGATCATCAGTGTCTTCTTAACGTTCATGAGACGGAGCCAAAGAAAAGATGCACCAGTAGAAGCATAAAAAATGTTCGTTTGAAAGGGTTCTCAGTTAGGAGACGTATAGACGACGTCATGCCACCTACTGCCACCTACTGCTCAAATTACTGCACAGGAGAGCTAGGGAGCCGCCACTAGGAGGCAGACTCTAACGGAACCCATGGGTGTTTCATGACCTTTACCAAAGCCTTGTTCTTCCTACACATTAGATGCACAGATTGCACGTACAATAGCAAACCGCCTCCACCCTGTCGAGATCTCAGTTTTGTGTTTGGTTGGTGTTTCTTCAGTGTCCAGAGCTCTGGGAATCCCCTGCAGAGTCATCACTAACTTTGGATCGGCGCGAGACAGCAACGGAGACTTGATAATGGAGCGCTTCTACAACGAGTTTGATGAGAACATCGCTGATGACTCGATCTGGTAAAAGCCACTTGTGTTATAAAAGGGATGTTTCCGCAGTCAGCATTCAGAGGTTATAGAGTCCATGACATCATCCATCGGTTTCTGATGAAGGGTTTGGAGAAGATGAAGGCAAAGGAGTTTTGCACAGTTTTGTTGCAACCTCCATGAAACTTACCTGATTCCACTAATTCAGCTCTCTGGCGTGATTCGTCTGCTAGCTCTCATTATTACATGAATTGAAAGATGCTTTATGTTCATCGTTTTCCAGTGGAAATATAAAACAGTTTAATGCTGTCATTGAAGCAGATCCAGTCATGATGTTAGAAATCCACTTACTATTGTTTATTGAGAGGGAGGCTGCAAGCTTTTCATCATCAGAAACACTGCTTATGTCTGCTGTAAAGTTGAGCACAATGGGGATCAGCTCACTACTGACACTAGCCTCAAGTGTTCATTCGAGGAACTGCAGCTTCAATCACTTCCTGTTTTGCTTATATATAGAGAGAAAGAGAGAGGCAGATTTGGGATAGAGGGAGATTGACCCATGTTAAAAAAAGAAAAAATCAGAAGAGTTCCTTGTTTTTTTTCTCAGGAACTATCATGTTTGGGTTGAAAACTGGATGACCCGCCCAGATCTGGCGCTCGGGTATGAGGGATGGCAAGCAAGTGACCCAACGCCTCAGCAGAGGAGCGAGGGTGAGTAGCTTCAGAGCCTGCATTCATCGTTTTTAAAGCCACAGTGAAAATTGGAACATAGACAATCCGGCAGTCAGATGATCCGTAGAGAATTTCTCAACAGTAGAACTTGAAATTCTCATCTTGAGCGCTCATCTTGGTTTGGTGTCATTTCATGAAAGCACCATGAAGAATAGAAGGAAAAAGTTCCAAGTTTGTCTCTGGAGAACACCTGGAGAAGTTAGATTTATGATAACAGATAACCATCTCTCCCATCAGGGGTCTTCTGTTGTGGTCCGGCTCCTGTTCGAGCAATAAAAGAGGGTGAGCTCACCTTCAAATATGACGTGCCGTTCGTGTACGCCGAGGTGAACGCTGACGTGGTAGAGTACATCAAACTGAGGGACGGAAGAGTGTTTAAGATGGGAGGATCCACCACCGAGGTCGGGAAGTCCATCAGCACCAAAGCAGTGGGGCGGGACGAGAGAGAGGACATCACGCACAGCTACAAATATCCAGAAGGTGAGGAACGGAGACAATAGTAAAGGAGTGAATTGAGAAGCAAAACGTCGAAACTTTATCGAGTAGACCCTTCCTGGTGCCGTACCCCAGACATCCTCTGAAGCATGAAAAGAAAGATGTTGGCATCTCCCTCCCTCTTGTGATTACCCACAGGCTCTGCGGAGGAGAGGAAAGTGTACGAGAAAGCCAACCATCACAACAAACTGGCCCAGGCCGGAGAGGAACCGGGGTTACACGTCAGGATCAGAGTCACGCCGGAGATGCAGATCGGATCCGATTTCGATGTCTACGCAGAGATCAAAAACAACACCAGGGTCCGCAAGTCCTGCCGGGTCATGTTCTTTGCTCAAGCGGTGTCCTACAACGGTGCGCTCGGAGAGACCTGTGGCCTGGGGGAGTTCACTGAGCTCGACTTGGCTCCGAATAAGGGTGAGACTGAGATTCATCAAAACTTCCACCGTCCCATTCCATTGGAGACGGTAAAAAACAAGCGCTACTTAACTTTCCAAACGTGATCCTCACCTGTGGGATTACCATTTATTTCAGTCTTTTTAACACTTCCTAAAAGAACCCCGGAGATTTCACGAACCCCACAAAACCCATATCTACAGCCATCTATGAAGCATTGGAACATTTCCTTACGGAAACTTTTTAAAAAAATACAAACGTTCACATCCCAAAAGTAACCAAGGGGTAAAAATCTTGCTCTGGCTATAGGATATGAATTTAAACCCTGGCTCACAAGCTACGGGTCTCCAAGAGCTCCAAACTCCTGCAGCCGTGACAGAAGCAAGATCTCAGTAGGGTTAGGAGGCTCCTGGAGAAGAAGCTCCTATGAAATTGTGAGGGTCAGTGCTTGAATGTGGTGCATTTCGGGGTAAAAGTGTGGGTGTTAAGATTCCTGGAGAATTTCAGGTTAAATTTATGCATTTTTGGGGTAAAATGTGTGGTTGGTTCTCCTGAGAAGATTCAACTGTAAATTGTGTAAACCTGGAGTATTACATTCATTTTCCAACCCGGTTATTCCCTTTTTGGGGTCACAGGGGTCTGCCGGTGCTTATCTCCAGCATACATCGGGCGAGAGTCGGTGGAACACCCTGGACCAGTCGCCAGTCCATCGCAGGGCAGCATTCACTCACACATTCACACCTAGGGGAATTTAGATTCTTCACAAGTTTTTAGGATTGTGGGGGAAACCAGGAGGAAACCCACTCAAGCACCGGGAGAACATGCAAACTCCTTCCAGGAAGATCACTGGAGATCACAACCTTCTAACTGGAAGTATACAGCGCTACCCACTGCACCACCGTGCCTCTCAGCATTATAGTAAATATATCAAATTAAAGTTCTATAAATATTAAACGATACATTTTCTAATAATTTACTTCTACATTACAAAAATAGATGAAACTTGATTAGGTAAACTATTCATTGAACAAACCAAAATATAAGGAATAAAAATAAAAAAATATTCTGTAATCAATGTTCTCTGAACTTTATTTCCTTGTCAGTATCCTTTATAAAACAACGAACCTGTTAAAATGTAAACTTCACAATCATTTAATGGAAAAGTTCATTAAGTTAATTATTTTTTTAATTCAATGATTTCACATTTGTGGCTTCTGTTCAGAAGTTATGTTAAGTTTGGCAGCATCTGTTTCCGAGTTTAATTCAATTTTTCTTGTTTCTAATGAGCGTTTGTGTCCCGGTCGATTCAAATTAAACAATCGATTATTACAGTTTTGTTTAGAGATTTTCAGTGTTTCTAGTGATTTTGCCTCATCTTGAAAGGTTTCCCACACTCTACATTTGCCTCATAACCGCACACCACCACCCCCCACCCCCGCCGCGCAATTCTACATCTACTTTGATTTAAATTCATACAAAAACTCACTTTGACGAGCACATCCTCCGAGATGAATCGAAGGTCTTTCCACACGAACAGTTTTTGTTGATTTGTTTTTTCCTCACACCGTGTTCGAATCAAATCACTTCCACTGGGACTCGATAAAAAAAAAAACACATTATACGCTGTAAGGACTCTTCCAAACCAACAGGTGGCAGTGCCAGCTTTTACATGCACTAACATTCACAGTTAAGGCACACATTTTTTTTTATTAAAAAAGTCAAGTAAACGTTACAACACAAATAGTTACACATATGTCCCACGTTTTATACAAATTATTAAAAGTAAAACTTAAAGGATACAAGTAGGATAAAATATATAAACAATAGAAACAGAAAAATACAAATATAAACCTCAGGCATTCAATGTAACACCATTCATAGCAGGACAACGTTAAGCAGCTTTCATATTTTAGATAATTTCAAAGATTCTAATATTATTTAAGTTCCTTAGAGACTTAGCTTCGTAAATAAAATATTTCCCTGCTAAAAAAACGAAGTTTACAAGATTCCACAATTTTTGTCTTCATTTTCATAATAAATAATATGTTTTGAATTTGTAGAGATAGCATGTCCAATTTTAGTTGAAAGAGAAGAGAAACTGTTTTCCCAAAACGTCTTAATTTTTTTACACTCCACTAATAAATGAAATATACTCTTCTTAATTTCGCCTAAATCATTACAGAATTTATGATTTTCTTCATCAATTTCCATGACTTTGGCAAAAAAAACAAAAACATGTTACTTGGGTATAATTTTGAACACTTTTAATCATTGTTTTATATTTTTGTTCTGAGAAACAGTGAACAAATCTCCACTTCCGTGCTAGAAGAGCTTGTTCTGAAATGTAGATAATTCGAAGGGTGAGAAGTTACATGACAGAAGAAATTCTAAGCCTCTAGTTTATAAGAAGAGACTATTTGGAATAAAGAACATTCAAAGAAGTTTGGGTTACTATGTGGTGAATGTGAGGAATATATAGCAGCTTTAAAATGAGTCGAGGGAGTGGTGCCTGGTTCAGTATTGAGATAAATAATAAGGTACGCTTGTCTTGTGTGGCTTTGTTCCAGGGAGTCAAGTGACGCTTCGACTGGAATACTCAGAATACAGTAAGGCCATCACTCGCGACCGGATGATCAAACTCGTGGCTCTACTCATCGATTCAGAGACACGGGACTTCCACAGAGCCAAGAAAACCATCGTCCTGGACGCCCCGCAACTAATCGTCAACGTAACTCAAGCATTCTACACTGTTCCGAAATCAAGCAACTTCCATTCTTTGTACCCTTCTTACGTCACAATTTGCATAATCTTGTATAATGGCAAACAGGAAGCTTTTTTTTTTTTGAGTTTTGTGGAGGGATGGGGGGGGGGGTGTACACGGGGCTAGCAGCCTTGTTCTACTGCGTAGCAAGAGTAACAGGGAGGATGGACACAACGCTACAGATTCCCAGTACAAAACAAAGACAAAATGTACATTAAATTGAATTTGATAATTCTGTAGAATGCACGGCTCTAACTCGGTGTGGTTTGGTGCATCACAGATCCTGGGTGTCCCCAAAGCAGGGCACAAGCTGGTGGCAGATTTGGCGCTGCAGAATCCTCTCCCGGAGCCTCTGGAGAACTGTGTGTTCACCATTCACGACAGTCACCTGACCAGCGACAAGCCAATCATTCACCAGTGAGTTCAGGAGTAAATCTAGCGTATCGCACACGCCCAGCATGAAGCTAGGATCACAATGGAACAAACGGAACACTCCCGGTCACCGCCTACAGGGGTCAAGTACGATGAGTCTGCTGAGGAGGGTGTTGGGTGTAAATATGGACAAGCAGGAACTCAGGATCGTCAAAAGAGCGAGACAAGTCACAACAATCCGTTCCATCAAAGCAGCACAGAGATTAAAACAGTTTTCTACAAAAAATATTCTGATGAAATACGTGTAAATACTGAGAGAACCAATCAAAACAGCTTCCTGCTCGACCCTTTACGTGAAATAAAACCCATAATTGAAAAACTTGGTAACCGGTTATTAAACAAAGTAAACTGAACTGGTTTGTGTTGTCTCTCGACAGACTCGGAACAGTCGCTCCTAAAGACTTCGCCACCGCCAAAGTGGAGTTCACACCAAAGTTACCAGGACAGAGAAAAGTCGTCTTCGATTTCACCAGCGATAAACTTCAGAACATCGAAGCGTATGAGAATCTGATCATCTATGAATAAACAACTGTTTTTACTCACAACTGCCATGGTTTCTTCTCTCCATGCCTTCTCACCCTACGACAAACCAACCACGGTTCACATATTACCACAAACTAACCATAAATGTTAACCAGCATCACTGAAATAGCGCTTGAACGTTCTTGAGAAAGGAACTTTAACAGAACTCCATGAGCTCTCAGAAGATGGATGGAACATCTGCTCTCCTTTATGAGCCGAGGTATGGCTGAAATAAAATGCGTCCTGATTTGCATAACCCTGTTAATAATGCAGAATTTGAATAGAGCTTCAATGGAAACAACATCTCAAAGTCTGGTGAGTGTAGCATCTGGAGAGCAGCACAGAGTTCAGAGTGAACCCTCGTCTGTCCTCAGATCAGGATTCAGGATTGAAAACCCTTCTTCTGAGGTACCCTCCATACTTCTCTAGATCTCTGTGCTTGTTATTGACTACAGTGTTGGTGGAGCTAAAGACTCGGATCTATCTCGAATCTTGTTCATGAGTAAGGGAGCTATGGAACCGGAGAATGACAGACGGATCGCCGCAGCCTCTGCGGTAATGTAGTCGATGAACCGGTCTGCTGTGGTGAATAACGAGCTCTCGATTTACCGGCGCTCAATCTACGGTCCTACAATTAGCTAAGGCCAGAAACTCTGGATCACGACTGAAAGGATGAGCTCCTGGATACAGACGGCCAAAGTGAGCTTCCTCCGAAGGGAGCCTGGGCACTCCCTTAGAGATAGGGTGAGGAGTTCAGTGATTCAAGAAGAGACTTTGAATGTGTCCCTCTGAAAAAAGGCCCAGGTGAAGACCTAGGACATGCTGGAGAGCGAATGAGACTCCCTGGATGAGCCGGAGGTGGTGAGGGCAATTGTGGGGCCACAGATCTTCTGTTCCTTCTGTGGAGACTATGTCTGGTTTCAGAAAGCCAGTCATCCACCTCGAGAGACCAAGTCCCTTTGTAGAAAGTTGAGCCAGGTGCTCGTGAAGTTCTAAAATGCTGCAAAGGCAGATTACTGGTCGAGTTTCCAAAGAGCAGTTTAAACATGAAATTCTCTGATGATTGTTGCAGATGTACTAATCTTTCCCATGTTTCCAGCTCCTAAAGACTCCTGGAATCATGGCATCATTGGATCATTCCAACACCTCCACCTGCTTTCCATCGGTTTTCTCTACGAACTCCAGCTCGTGCTATACCTTCCCTTCTCACTTCATCACCGTCTCTCTTGGCATCAACCTGCTTCTTGGTATTCCAGCAAACATCTACATCCTGTGGCTGAGCTTGAAAGAGCTGATTCAAAGACGATGGATTGACATCTTCATCTTCAACGGGGCTCTGGTGGAGGTCGTCTACATCATCTCCTACACGTTCCTGATACGCCAGTTCTTCTTTGATTGCACCACTTGCAGGTTCGGCTTTTACTTCCCTGGGTTGGTTCTGCTGGTGGGCCGGCCTATGTTTCAGAGCTGCACGTGCGTGGAACGATATCTAGCGGTTCTCCATCCTGTGACCTTCTTGAAGCTCAAACCCATGAAATACAGAGCGGCTTTGTCCGCCATCGCATGGGTTGTGATCATCATCTCCAGCCTGATCGTGTCGCTGAACATCATCGAGCTTCATCAGTTAGCTTTGCCTGTGTTCCTAACGTTTTTCACTATTAAAGCGTTCACCTGCCTGATGGTCCTCAAGGCTCTGCAGCGTCCTGGACCTGGAGACATCACTAGCAGGACGGATAAACGGCACCAAGATAAAGTCAAGGCTTTTCAGATCATTCGGCTTGTTCTGGTGTCGGCTGTGGTTATGTACGGCCCGTTGATCTGCTCAATCATACTGTACTATCTGATAGACCTGCAGAGGTTTCTTCTGTCCTGGTCGACATCGCTGTGCATCGCTTTCATATCTGGCTTCACTCAGCCGTACCTCTACCTCAGGAGAGTCGGGAAGCTCCCCTGCTGTACGACCTCCCTCTGAGCTCTAGCGCTCTCTCTCTATGCTGGAATTAATCCACTGCTGTACACCTGGGCGTGTGAGCGGTTACTGGTGGAGGTTGGTTGCTAGCAACTATTATTAGGTTGAATTTAAAAAAATTGGGTAACTAGTGCTTTCAAGTTACGTAAAAAGATACATATTGTTTAATAAAAGTTACATTTTAGAAAACTTTTTTTCACCTTTGCTTGGGAATGAGATCGTTAAAAATCCTGGAAGCACAAGTTCAGATTTTTTCAGAGATGGTTTTGCTGTTCCCTGAGGAAGGCAGGCATCCGTGTCTAAGAACCCGATAGAAGAGCGACTTTGTTTCCGCCGGGATTCAGTGGAGAACTTCTTCTTGCTTTAAAATAAAACCGTATCTGGATTGAGCTCCGTGGTGTCAGTGTGCTTTTTATTTTACTTTATTTTTCAGGTGTGCTTCCATTTCCACCTTGAATTCTCATGAGGCCAAGGGGTGTCCCAAATCATTTTCTGACAATACGCTAGAGTTAACCTGGTCGAGAAGGAGGAGTAACGTGGCCCCCAGCCGGACAAAAACACAAATGCACGTAACATTTCAAATAACAAAAACCATTGCTTTGAGTTCGAGGTTATGTCCCATGTTCAAAAATAGATCAGTAAACGTTACTTTAACACGTTTAACAATGTGCCGTTATAAGACTTTATATGACGTTACCGTAACACGACAGCCTCATGTACGGCACGACGGTTGGGCAGATCCTTCAGATCTAAAGACTTTTAGAAATATCTTCAATATTCAAGAAAGTGAATATTTATGTTTAGAAAGACTTGTTGACTAGTAAAAAGTAATTAAAAGATATCGGAAATATAATGAGATATATCTCTAAATCATTTACAACTAATCATAAATCTCCATTGACCTCCATCAAAAATAAAATAATTGGATTTTGACTCGTCGCAAATGTATTTAGAGATATCTACAGTTGTGCTTTTACTAGTCGTAAATCTGTTGAAGATATCTGCATCATAACTAGAGATATCTCTAACGCTCCGGCCAATCTTACGTTGTATGTACACAAGGGCGCCTACATTTATGCACATCCCTAATTTTGTTTAAATTATTCTTGCACACTTTCTATGAATCATATCCATTTTCCTTCACTTCTCAAATATCTCTGTGTTTGTCTCCTGCGTTTCCCATCTCTGATGATTTACAACGGGACATCCTTTATCTTCTGCACACCGCTCTAGCTGATAATATCCAAACGTTCAGATCCATCAAAGCATCAACACAATATTCATTAGAAAAGAACGTAGATGAAGAATGAAAGCACTGCCTGATGTTCAGTTCGAAGCTTGTGCTTCAGGGTTCCTCGGGTAAAAACTCTTTTATTAAAACTTCCTCCAGAAGAAAACAGAGCGTTCACCACACTCACGACAAAGATCCCCGGAGAGAAAAGCACGCGGAGCATTCCCTTGATTCCTCCCAGTATCTTTATTTTGATCTTTTGATCTTTTATTGGATGTTGGAAACAAACTAAAAGCGTTAAAATAATACGTGAACATCGTGAGAAAAGGACGAGCTAAAGTCAGCGCATCTTTCTGCTGAGTAAAAAGGGAGAACTGAAGGATGTTGGAAGCATTAAAACAAAGTCAGTGGAAACTGGTTTCTTCTGGATTTTAGAAGGCCACTGGAAACCAGTCGCAGCAAGCTGCGGTTTCCGGAACTCCTGTGTTGAGAGTAGAATTCTTCTAAAGCTCTTCTTCGGCTGCGGAGGAGAACTCTCCCTTTAGAGACGACTCGTCTGCGTTCAGTTCAGGGGCACAATGAGCAGATCCTGGGGCGCCAGATCCTCTCAGAGTCTGTGAGTTCAGGGGAGACTCGTTCAGTCAGTGGAGAACAGGTCTCCGGCCGAGGGCAGGGGGGCGAGGCCACCCGTCACGTTCGGGAGCAGGGAGAGGTCCGGGAGACTCTGGATGTGGGACTTGAGCTCTTTCCGCACCTGTGTGACGCGAGCCAGCTTCTGCTTGTACTCCTGCGGGAAGAGCACAGCGTCTGCTTAGTTTCTCTCCGAGACACACGGGTTCCGTCAGCGCACACCTACCTCCAGCTTCTTCTCCCTCTCGCCGAGCGCGTCCTTCTGGCTCTGGATGTACTCGCTCAGCATTCGTGCCAGCTGCTTCCTGTCCTCCAGCTCGGCCGCCAGGCGCCCGTTGTACTCGGCCAGCAGGAGACAAGCCTCGTCCACCGTCTTCGACAGTTTATCCGCGGCGTCCTTGTCTGAGGGGTTACAGGGCGAGGAGCTGCTTATATCTCCTCAAGAGTTGAACATCTACTCAAATCCTGTTTGTGGAGACATCGCTTTACTAAAAGACATCAAGTGTGTGTGAGATGTTCCTGCTGCCCATCACATGGAAAGCTGGAGACTCAGCTCCGGTGATCTCCCTCTCGTCTCAGCCTCACTCATGTCTAGTCTCAGGGAGGTGTTCTCAGGAGAGTTTCCTGAGGCCACTACGATACACTGCTCTGGTTATTGAAGGAGATGATTCCTCAGAGCAGATTGAACCAGAAATGTTTTTATTCACGTCACGAACAAAAGTCACACGAGTTAAACGTTTACGTCAAGGCTGGAGGTGATCCGCCGCTCGCTCGCTCTCTCTCTCTCTCTCTCTCTCTCTCGCTCTCTCTCTCTCTCTCTCTCTCTCTCTCTCGTGAGAAACAAACGCGCACGACTCAAACAGAGGGAAGGACGGCGCTAGCGACACACAGATGTGTAACGTCAATAAAGGAAGTTGGTGCACCACGATGAAACCATCATTCGATGCGGCTGTGGTGAACAGGGCGTTTCTTCCGCCTGAAAACATTAGACTCTAATCAGCAACTAGAAAGTGTCGATACGCCTCGACTAATAACAGATAGCGTTTGCATCTGATTCAGGATCAGATTCTGGCTCATACGGTTTTATCACGTTTCCTTCGAAACGCCACTACAGCGTCCATCGACGTCGCTGTAATACGAAGATGATCCCTCACTTCTGAAGCTAATCCTTCTAATCTCCCTTCACCGTCACACATCATGAATATGCAAATCAGTGACCAATAGGAGAGTAACTGGGGAGTAATTACGAATCTCAGCCTGTTTCCGGAATAACCCTGAGCTGGAAGATGAAGAGATTGAATGTGATCTTTATTAAAAATAGAGACTTTTTGAGAAAAAGAATCTCATTCCTGTAGAATTAGACCAATGTGAACAACATCTTGTTACAAATAAAACAATGTCATGAGCATTTTAAGAGCAGAGAGTGACACAGGATCCACCCACCCATCCATCCACCCACCCATCCACCCCAAGCTCAGCTTCAGCGGACGGAGCACGTTTACCGGAGCATAAATGCGCTTTGTCCCGGTAAAACCTGGAGCTGAAGTAGTGTTCATCATTCGTCTCAGGCGCACCTTCAGCCTCCCGCGGAACTCACCTGTGATCTTCTCCAGCAGAGACACGTCCTGAACTTCCTGAGGAAGTGATGCGATCTTCTGTCTGACGGCGGCGTCTCCTGAGGCGGCGTTCTCCAGGTCCTGCAGCGCTTTCACCAGCTCCTCTGTCTGCAGCAGCGCAGAGTCATCCATTAATCAAATATTTATTATTTCTGTGTTTATATAAACCAGTAATTACATAAAAATTAATGTAAAATAGACGTGAAATGCTAAACATCTCAAGTTCCAAAAACATGGAAAAATACAGAAAAGCTTGTTTCCATTAAAAGTTGTTAGTTCCAGCTGAAAGCTTTTCTGCAGATGCGAACAGTTTCCACACAAACCAGAACCAGAAGCTCATCCAGAGATGGAAACAGAGAGCCGCTTTGCTTTCCTCGAAGCGGTCGAAGCTAAAGCTAAAGGAAACGCGGCAGGAGTCGAGGTTACCAGCTGAGGAGCAGCGGCGTCCGTCTCTCGAGGGGAATAGTGTCCTCTGTAATCGTCATCCTCCTCCTCCTCCTCCTCCTCCTGCTGCTGCTGCTGCTGCTGCACCTTCTGGAAGCTTCTCTTGAGGTTCTTTCTGTCGTCAGCTGTGGGAGGAGATCGTTTGAGAAACAGATGAGTGACGGAGACGCTCGTGAAGCTCGTGCCGTGAGTCTGCGGAGACCTGTGCTCTTGTGCGTGGGGCTCTCGGCGTCCTCGATGGTGAGCTTGAGCTGCTGGATGAAATCTGCGCGGTACAGGTTCCTCTCCTGCCAGATCTTCAGCAGCCGCTCCATGTGCTTCTTACAGCCTTCGTCCCCGTCTCTGACACACAAACAGAAACAGTGCTTCACTCGAGCCGGTCACCAGACGCTTTCGCGCCGACACCCAAAGATAGAACATTTTTGTTTTATATGTGAAAACTACATTTGAACTTATTTGTAATAATAGAAATGATAATAAAAATACTGAACCTTCTGCTTCTATCAGGATTCTAATATTCTAATTCCACATGATGGACCTTCCAAAACGGTTTCCAGCTGCCACAAACTCCGCACCGCACAGAAATTACTTTGTTTTTCGCTGCTTTTAGGATCATTTCTTTCATGTGGCTTTCAGTTCAAATGAAAACATAAACTCAAGCCTGGCTTTAAATCTGTGACGCGTTACGTTCATCTCCTGGAATTCCGGCGTGTACCTGGCCACGTGTGAGCAGGCGTCGATCAACACACTTTCGAAATCTTTGGTGAACTCGGGACCCTTCTTCTTACTGTTCTGGATCACATCATTGGCCAGATAGAGGAACGTCAGCTTCCTGCTGCTCTTTGCTGAACACAGCACACACTTCATTATTATAATCGAGCTCTGGACACAGCTGCACCCCCCCCCCCACTCTTACCCTTCTTGAGCTCTCGATGCCAGACGCGCACGATGAGCGGCGAGTGCTTGCGGTGGTGAATGATCCACAGGGACAGGGTCTGAACGCTCTGCTGCGAGTTACTCAGCTCCGACAGCTTCTTCTCCAGCGCTGACTCCGAGAAGGACGACATGCTGAACGCCAGACGACCCTGAGAACACACGCATGAGGTCAGGCCCCGGCTTCTGCTCGCGCTTAGGGCCCAAACACCTGCTGAAGCTTTCTTAGTTTTGCAGCTCTACAGATAGCTCTCGGGCAACACGCAGAAGGACTCGTTTTCATTTCAGTGGTGGAATAATAATAATAATAAAAATAATAATAATAATAATAATAATAATCTCAAAAGTTTGGTGGAAAAAAAAAACTTATAATCCTTACAATAAATGTATACAAGTATATTTAAACTATACTTTTTTGTTTGAACAAATACATCGATTTTTTGTAATATCTAAGCTTTTAAACGTTTTATCATTTTAAACATGTTTTGCACATCAAATATTACTTTAGTATAGAATACGGTTTCACGTGTAAATTACAATTCTGCAAAAAAAAAATCTCCAATTGCTACATTTTCCACCAATTAAATCAGTTAATCAAGTCAAACTGTACAAAAGTATTTTTGTATATTTCGTTTTTGCACATGTATGTATGGGATGTTAATTACCTCACGCACCAATTAGTTGAGAACTTAACCAGTAAGTAATGCATCGTTTTAAACAACACAAAGACAGTAAAACAGCTTTAACTGATAATGAAACAAGTCAGACAGTTAACTAAAAATAAACTCTTTCTCACCCGTCAGCAGTTCGGTTCACTAATCAGGATTTAACTTCAATACGACAAAACACGCGGAAAACCCTCGAATGGGAACTAGCGGGGATCTAAGGGGGAGATAATGGCGGTATGTCGATAAATACAGTTAATAAGCTGAAAAAATGTTTTTATTTTCCTCGGAACTTTAAGAAAATGTGGGAACACGATGGGGTTTCGTGAAAGTCGGCTGTGATAAACAAACGAGCGTCGCGTCCGTGACGTCATAGAAACGCGACATCGAGTTGGACATGCTACGTGCAAGAATTAAAATAACTGATGTTTTGGGATATTTTATGTGACGAATTTGTTTTTTTTTTAAACGATATTTCTAATTTTATCTTCAATGAGACTTCATTTGCTATGCCGCTGAAGTACCCAGACTGAACGACTCGTAGTAAGTTTTTAGGATACAAAGGTTTGCTTTTAAATGTATTCTCATTTGTTATGTTCTAGTGAAACTTGTTAAAAGTGATAGTTTATATAAAAAACTCCCTCTCTGTATATTACAAATGGAATATAGGCTATGGAAAAATAATACTTGAAGAATTTACCTGTATGGTTCTGACAGATATGTTTTATTCTGGATGCAAAGCAGTGAATACTCTTTTATTTTTCAGATTTGTTTTTTCTTGTATGTTAAAAATTAAACTAGAACACAGGGTGTTGGAGATTTGTTTGCCCTTGATGTGATCAAGTTACTCCGGGTCAATGTGGCTTTCTTTGTCTCACTTTCAGATCTCAAACATCACATGGAGAATGGCTGAACGTCAGATTGAAGACCCAAAGATTGCTTTTGCGTATCTCCGCCCATCATGCGTCCTCTTGACCAAAGAGCCAACAATTGTTAATGTCAAAACTCTTAGCGGTCATCTCCGCGGTGTAAGTGATGGAGCTCTCCAACAGCTTCAGGATTATATTTTATTTCCCCTCAGATTCGTCCTTAAAACCCCCGGCTCCAAACAAGAGAGTCTTATCTCGTCCGTCATGGAAGCAATGACGTACGTCTTGAAAAACACATGTGTGCAGAGCTGGGAATCTCTCCGGGACCTTTTCTCAGAGCTTTGCCTTTGTCTTTGTTCTCCAAAAGACCCAGGGAAGCCTGGTGCAGCTTCTGAGGAGCTTAAGTTATCTGTGCTTGGATGCATGGAAGCTCTCCTGCACTCTGCTTACGGTGATATCATCTTTCGACTCTATGAGCCTTGCATGTTGCCTGGGCTTGGAGCAGCTGTGTCTCTATTTCTTGCACTCGCAGAGAATGAAAAGGCAAGAGAAGTTAAAATGGCATCCCTGAAGTGTCTCCTTATGCTGTGTCTCCAATGTGACTGCGAGGAGGAACATGTTGAGCCTCAGAAAGACGAGCGAACGTTGCTTGGCAATGCCTTAGCCACATTTCTACCTGGGGTTTCGCGTGCACTCAGTCTTGTGATAAGTGGAGACTTGCGTCAAGGTCATGCAGTTACATCAAAGGCTATGAAGGTTTGGTACAAAACTGTTGGTACGGTGATGGCTGATGAACAATGTGAGGAGACCAAGAGTAAACGGGCCGATAACGGTGAGGAACTTATTGTAAAGAGGACACCATTGTGGCGCAAAACCACATCCAAGCGGCTTGCCTTAGTCTTACGAAAGATCATTTCCTGCACTTCTGCTCATCCGCACTGGAGAGTCAGACTTGAACTGGTCAATCTGTCCCATCATCTCCTTTCCCAATGCAGCCAGTCTATTGGGGAATGTGTCGGGCCCCTACTAGAAGCCTTGGTAGGCGCCATCAATGATGAGGAGCCGGAAGTTAAGAACAGGTGCAGTGCAGCATTGGAAGATGTCGCACAAAAAGGCCAAAGCAGTTGTGGACAAGATTTTACTGATGTTCTTTCTGAAAACCTCCACAGCTTGGCGTCGTCTTTACCTCGACTCATGAGGACATCTGATGATCACCGCAAGCTGTTTGTTCTAAACGTATTTCTTGGGTACCTCAAAATTCTAGGTCCCAAAGTGAACCTAGTTCTAACTTCTGCAGTGCATCTGGAGCGCATCTCTAAAGCTCTGATGCAAGTAATGGAGCTGGACGTCTCCGATGTGAAAATCATAGAGGGGAGAGCTTTAATGGCATCTGCAGATTTTGGACACGATTTGTACCCAATTCCCTCCCAGAAGAAGCACTTCCAACATTTCACAGACGACAGGGTATGTACAGCTCTGGGGAAGATCTGCCGGATGTTGGGACACTATGGGAGTCTTTATCTTCTTGTTGACTGCTTCATGGAGCTCTACAAAGAATCTTCTGTTTACAGGAAACAAGCTGCTATGGTCCTCAATGAGATAATCGCCGGCGCAGCAGGGGTTGGGGTAGAGATGGAAATGCACAAATTTAAAACAAACCACGAGGACCTGGAATCGTTAATCCTGTCTGTCGTTGAGGAATACATCAGTCTCAGCAACTGGCATCTCACAACCGTTTCAGAAGCAAACACTGAATCTACAGCCAGCAGCCGAGAACCAATCTGCCTTCAACTGCACCCCGTATCCAAACCTCCACCGCTCCACCAACTCAACAGCAATATCTGGCAAATCTGCATTCAACTGGAGGGCATCGGGGGCTTCGCTTGGGCTCTGGGCACAAATTTCCAGCCATTTCTGATGAGATGCCTGTACCCTGTTTTGGAAAAGGCTGGAGACGAGTCTCTTCTCATCAGTCAGGCAGCTTTCAAAGCAATGTGTGACTTCTGCACGGCTTGCGAGTACAGCTCCCCCAAAGAGCTGGTCATCAAGAATTCAGACTATCTCCTCAACGATGTTTCACTAAACCTTGCCCGGCCCAGCGTGCACCCTCACGCCCCCAGAGTTCTTTCAGTAATGTTTACTCACTCAGATGCCAGTCTACTGCCCCTAGTGGCAGATGTGGTGCAGGACGTCCTAACGGAGCTTGATCTCAGCTACGACCAGAGAACGCCACCGTTCTGCAGTGTGCTACACTCTCTGATGAAAGCCCTTGGTGAGTCTGTTCCTCGAGCCCCGTTCTGTTTCTCTATTTGGGTTTCTCCTCTTCCAATTGAAACTGTGGTGAGGTGTAGGGCTGAAAATACGCACCTGAGAAACGGGGCACCCCTATGAACCCAGGGTGCTTCATCAAACAGCTACCGCTTCATTTGAACAGCAAACTAAGGGTTAGGAAGAGAAGTGGAACTGGGTCATCATGAAATAATCTCTTTCTGTTTCTTCAGGATTGTCTTGGGTTTAGAGATAGCATCGATGTTTTAATGATTTAATGGCTTTGATCAATGAAATGCCTGCTTCGCTGCAGTGAGATGGTTTCCAACTTCCACTGGACACCAGAAGTCACCCGGTGAGGAAACCAAGAAGGAGAGCTGCGTGAGCTTGAGACAGTTTCTGCTGGACTACCAGAAGCAGAAGGATCTCGCTGAAGGCATTGGAGTAGAGGAGGAAGATCTGGACGAGATGGGTTTGTTTGTTGTAGTTGTTGAAGGAGACACAAAGCAAAAAGCACCAGTGTTTCCTGCAGATGTATTAAAGGGGACCTCAGATGAAAAGCACACTGGTTTTATGTTACAGATGCTTCTAAAACATAGTGTCAGAATCCATAGCATCCAGTAGTGATCCTCCATGTTGTAGCAGTTGTTTCAGTGAACGGTGAAAATGTTGCATCTGATGTCCTCTTTCATTATTCTGAAGTCACGTGGGGAAAGAGTTCCTTCCTCCTCAAATTCTCAATATCTTGCATCCAGACATTCCTCCAGCGGTGTCTGATCCTGACGAGGACATGGAAGGTCCAGCAGTTCAGAAGGAGCTTCCTCTTCGTGTCCAGATCGCTAAAGACGTGATGGAGCGATGCATCCACCTGCTCTCGGACCCCAGCTTAAGGACCCGCCTCAAGGTTTGGATGAAAAACAGCACAGATATTACAGCCCTGAAAAGATCCCTGTTTTGTGACGAGGAAGCGCTCGTATTCACAGGTGCTGGAGATCCTGGAGTTGAGCGTGTACATGTTACGAGATGATGAGGAGGAGCTTCTTCCCATGGTGCACCGCTGCTGGCCTGCTCTCCTCCAGCGTCTGACCAATGACGATCCTCTCGCCGTTCCTCCAGCTTTTAAGGTGAGGTGCAGCTATCTTCCAGCTACAGGTTCTCCAGAACATGCTTCTCACCTGCTCATGCATCTCCTCTTAGCTTCTGTGTGTTCTGGGAGACTCCTGTGGAGATTTTCTCAGGAAACGAGTGTCGAAGGAGGTCTTACCACGCCTCACCGCATCTCTTGTGAAGCAGGCTGAGATCAGCGCTCGATCCGGACCGGCGTACATTCACACGCTCGCTTACAAACTCCAGCTGGCGGTGCTGCAGGGACTCGGGCCTCTCTGCGTCAGACTGGACCTCAGTAAGTCTGGAGCTGCAGGTCTCGGGGCTGGGTAAACCTCGGAGGTTCCTCATGTCTAAAGATGACTGACCGAGTCATCGCTGTTGAGCCAAACTGCTGTCGATGCTAGCGCTGGCCGCGAAACTAAAACCCCTGATTGTTTTTTATTACCAAGGTGCAAAATTTATAGAAGCTTTTTCCACAAATGTTTACAGTTTTTATTAAACTAAAATGTTTGTTTTAAGCATACTGCAGGATCCTGTTTTATTTAAATACACCTGCATCTGCAACAGATTAATCATCACTCAGAACTGAAAAGGAAATCTTGTTTCTTTATTAAACTATTCATTTTGAGTATCGATGGCCACCAGGGGGAGCTCCTGCGCTAGGCTTCGGCCCCATCTGCAGCTACTCCTTCAGTCAGTCACAGAGTGAATAAAGAGGAAGTGTTCCTGAGGATCTTACATCGCACTGCTCCATCTGAAAGCCCCTGAGATAAAGAATGTTGTTCCAGAGATTTCTGATGTAAAACAATTGTTTGCGAGAAACGAAAGACGCTCCACAAGCTCCTCGTGCATCTAGGCTCTCCTTCTAGTGGAATCGACTAATGTTAACACGTACTAATTTATCCAGCGGTTCTTCAGGTCTGGGGATAGCACTGTTAGCATAGCTTAGCATAGACTATTGAATCTAATTAGACCAGAAGCATCACCTCTCAAAAAGAATTCCAATGATTAAATGTTCCCTGCCTGACTCTTCTGTAGTTCCACAGAGAACTAAACCACCAAGAGGCGGAGGGCTCTCCCCATCCTCTCACTCAGGGTGGTAACGAGGGAGCTTATCTTCTGTAATCAAGCACGGTGCGAAAGTGTGGCAGTGAAGTGGTTAAAGAGAAGCTTCATCATTAGATTGAGCCGCTGCAGAGAGAGGAAGTCTGTGTGAGGAATACTGAATACTGATGGGGTTACCATGGAAGCACCTGAGAGAGCGACGGAGAGACAGACGGACCGGGTGAAAGGCAGACAGACAGACAGACAGACGTGAGAGGTCATGCAGTTTATTTCCCAGCTGCCTCTCGTTTATTCTGCCTCCATCTCTCCACATTCAGCCCCATTTTTCTAGAGTAATGAGGCTCTCCATCCGCTGCTTGATTAATTAATTAGGATAATGCTGCCATGGAGACTATTAGAGAGTATTAGAACATCTGTGGCCATTATGACGCGGGAGTTCTCTCTTTGTGTTCCAGTCACAGCTGTTCCATTAATTATAGAAAGGAGGGCGATGTGACTTCATCACTACTCTTCCTCTTCATCACCTGCAGAATTAACTTCCACTAGGAGCTTGATCACTTTGTTCTTGCTCTTCTCTCACTCGTGTAACCATGCAGCTCTTTTCAAACATTTCCTTTTCGAAAAGTTTCGTCCCTGTAAACGCAGCGATTCTGGCGATGTGAGTCGAGCCGCGCATGAGCAATGGCGATCCTTCCACAACAGCTAAAGCAAACTCTTCAGATGCAAATATATGACGAGGGGTGAACGAGATCTCGATCGCTTTACTGATGGAACACACTCCGCATCACGATCCTCAGAAACACTCCCCGCGCTGTTTGTTTGTTTGTTTGTTTATTATAGTCCCTCCTGCATCGAGACCGAGAGCAATAGTTCCTAGTGAGGAACAGGAAACTCTACATTAGATGCAGTGGGTGGCACAGTGGCCTTCCAGTTAGAAGGTTGTCGGTTCGAGGCTCGCCGGTGACCTTCCTGGAAGGAGTTTGCATGTTCTCCTGGTGCTTGAGTGGGTTTCCCCCACAATCCCAAAAGCATGTGGTTATGTTAATGGAATAATCTAAATTCCCCTTTGGTGTGAATGTGTGTGAGTGTGTGGTGCCCTGTGACGGACTGGCGACCTGTCCAGGGTGTAGCTCATATAAATATATATATTTACTATGTTTTCAACATTTGTAATAATTAAGAAATGTATAATTATTTAATAGCAATAAAAAATAGGAAATGTGATGTATTTTCTAGGCGCATTATCCATCCCTATTTTTTAGTCTGATATTTCTGCTGAGTGATAAAGTTGTGCTGCTGTTTGGTGTGACACTAAAAAAGATAAAAGGCATATAGTTTAATTAAAATAGTATATAATGATACTAAAAGATTTATGTTTGTTCTTTTAAAAATAAGAACTAATGTCACACATCGACGGGATCGGCAGGACCTCAGGATCATTCTGTTCTACAGAAGCACGTTTGTTATCCCCTTGAGGAAAGCAGAGCTTGACAAATAATGAAATGTGGATGTGTTTTATTGTTCATTTCAGTGGATGTGGATCTGGACCTGGTTTCTGATGCCTGTGTTCCATACCTGAGCAGCCGACAACCAATCAAACTTCAGGAGGCGTGTCTCAGGTACAGCCACACCCATCCGCCGTGTAATCTGGTTTGGTTTAGTACACCTTAGTGAAATCTCTTTTAATGTAACCTTGTGTTAAATCCAATCTAACAGAGTCTAGTACACATCTTAGCCCGGTCTAGTCTGGATCAGCTCTACATAATCCAAGGCTAATATTTTATTTAAGTTAATCCAGTCGTGTCTCCTAATCAGTAACTGAATCCCTCTCGCTGCTTCTAGTGTGTTCCGGAGCTTGATGGAGCAGGACCCTGATCTGTGCTGGTTCACTCTGAACGAACTCTACAGCCCGGCACCGCTCCACCCTCCTCATCCTCTGCTGCGGCCGCTGGAGATCAGCAGATCCGACAACAGGAACCAGTTCAGCGACAACGTCCAAGCGCTCCTGAAGCAGCTCGACCACGAAGATCCTGAAGATTCGTACGATCAACACCTGGGGACGAATAGCACGTGACCCTTCAGCCACACGCGGTTCATTCCCAAACCTCTCAAACCGGTGGCAGAATAAGAACATTTCATGGATTTTCCTCAACATTCTTTTATCTGCTTTTCTGGAGCTTTCGCATGCATGTGATTAGCATCTGCCGCATTTAGCGATACAAGGGTGAGCTGAGAATTCTACTTTGAGAATGTCTGAAGAGCTAATCCCGAGTGTTAGCCCTGTGTTTAGGTTGAGGTCATACCAAATAAATGTTTTTAAAGTTGTCAAATGTAAACGTAGCTAGCCCTGATCAAAACGAACACAATAATTGTCTGTTTGTAAAAGGTGTTCGGAATAGAGCTTCACTCTTGATCCATCACCGTTCATCAATAACATTTCATCTCAGATCTTCACCACTTCATTCAGACGTGTCAAAGTGAAGCCAAACTGCAGCAAGCGCCCCCTAGGGCTCGCTGCAGAATGATAACCCTGATAACAAGTCTATGTGATAATGATAAAATAAATCATATACAACAGCTGCGTGTGTGAGCCAGACTCGAGGCGGAGCTCTGAAACCACGACGGTTCCATCCCTAACAGGAAGCTGCATGTGCGCCCGCCAATGGCAGCCTCTTCCCTAGCCCAAAAAAGGTTCATATGACCCCAATGACCGTAAATAAATGCATAATTTCTATCATTGGAACGATAAGATCTCGAACAGTGACCTAGCGTTCCAGTGGTTTTTAGGAGTTCGGAAGCTTTTGATGTGTGGAGGCAGACTCCAATGCGGAAGAGAGTAAATACAAATGATTTATAAAGCTCTTTTAAAACTGCAGAGCTTACCAAAGTGCTAAACATTGTACAATTCAATGTAAAGAGTTAAAGTGGCCAAAAACACAAAAAAATATAACAATAAAAGTTCCTCTCCAACCCGCTTATTCCCTTTTTTGGGAATCTCCAGTGCACATCAGGCGAGAGGCGAGGCGGGGTACACCCTGGACAGGCCGCATCCATCGCAGGGTAACATTCACACCTAAGGGGAATTTAGATTATTCAAATGTTTTTGGGATTGTGGGGGAAACCGGAGTAAACTCGGTGGAAACACACGCAAGCACCGGGAGAACATGCAAACTCCTTCCAGGAAGGTCACTGGCGAGCCTCGAACCGACAACCTTCTAACTGGAAGGCCACAGTGCCTCGTGGAATATTTCCAATGAAATTAATTCCTAATGATTATACACATTTAAATTCAATTATTGTAAAGGAACTAACCTATAATCTAATAATCTGTAAAGGAAATAGTGGTGAGGCAGAAATATAGTTTATAACCACACACTACACTACAATCACTTGTGGACTGCAGGTAAAAGTAAATATTTGAGTTTTGCTCTTGTTCGAGACGTGTGTTCCACCTCTGCAGCTCCGGGGGATCTGTGTCCATTCCTTCAGCCCGGTGAGGAAGTCTCTTGTTCTTCTCTGACACGTTAATGAATGTTCTGCCGGTGAGAGAGGCTCTACAACCGGGTCAGGAGCTTTGTGTTTAGCGAGTTCCCTCTCCCTCTCCCTCTCCCTCTCCCTCTCCCTCTCCCTCTCCCTCTCCCTCTCCCTCTCCCTCTCCCTCTCCCTCTGCGCGTCCTCACAGAAGCACGTGACATCGAGCCCGGGCTCCAGTCCACACCGACCCGAGCCTAGCCGTGTCCTCTCAATAAGATCGTTAAAAAATAAATACATACTAAAACAATCTATAATTGGTTTAAGTAGTTTGAAGACATTTTGTAAAATAATAATACTTGTTTTCGATACAAGTTTAGCTAAGAAGATAATACTTAGATTTAACGTACGTATTTGAGTTACAGAAACTTTATTTACCTTTTTAACCTGAATATAAGTCCTCGTTCATGTTCCATGTGCACGCGCAAAATGGCTTCCGTGTCAGTCACGAAATAAAATTAAACCACTGCTGTAAATAAAAACATCGACTTACCATCGAAGAGTAATGATCGCTGAACTTGTATCGTAACTTCTGTGATGTTTTAGAGAGATTAAAAACATGTTTTTCGCTTTTTGTTGCTGTTGATGAAGGGCTGATTGGCGCCAAAAGCCCCTCCCACCGACGAACGACGCGCTTTCAATCATCGAACAAAATGTAAATCTTTGACTTTATTTGGGAGAAAAAAAAACAACTTAACTAAAATGTTTTTACATAATAAAATCAAAGCAGCTAATTTACCAAGAACATCACCCAGACTTTCTCTCTTATATGAATATAACTGATATAATACTGAAGAAGAATACAGAAACAAAAGAACATGAAGAGCATTTTGTCTTAAAACCAGTTGGTGACAATCACATCTCACAAATTCTAAAACCACATTTTAGTAATTACAGAATTAAAGAAGAGAAAGGGACACAGTATATGATAAATGTACAATGTTTTATTGGTTTGATAAAGGCATACATTGAAGGTGAAATCAGTTTTGGATTACTTGTAATATACACATATATACATTCTTTTTTACATTAAGAACCAAATAATAAACAATATACTAAACTTATGGATAAAAAACAAACAAAAAAACAACTAAAGGGTGCTGTAAACTGTTTTAAACACTTTCTGTGGAATTAGTTTGTGATGATTAGTTACCAATCCTTCATCCTCTCATTCAATTGAGCTTTATATATATATATATATATATATATATATATATATATATATATATATATATATATATATGTATAGAATAAATGCCAAACATTCACTGAGGAGTCATCTGAGTTTTCTCCGGTTTTATTAACAAAATTGTGAAGCACCATAAAATAAAAAGACAAAACATTTGATTTAAAGCATTGTGAAACATATCTTCCAAAGCCGGCTTAAAATAAAATTTGCAAATAAAAATGCTCTCTGTGCAATCCCTCACAGAACTCGTCTAAAACGAATAGCTTCAATATGCTAATTGCAAAAAAATACCCCAAAGCAGTGTTTTTCCACCTGTGTGCCACGTCTCACCAGTGTCGTGAGATAGTGACTGGTGTGCCGTAGTAAATCATGCTCTAAATCACACAGAGTAAAAATATAAACAATTAAACACGTTTCCTTTGTGTCTATTTGATTCCTATATAAGACTCAATCCTGAAATCGACTTTAAGTTGTATGTATATTCCTTAATTTCTTTGTTTGTTAATTTGTTCCTGTTTTTGTGATGTGGTACAAAAATGGTTGAAAAACGCTGCCCTAGAATCATTACAAAGTCCCACAGAAAACCACAAGTGGAGAGAAGTGAAGAAACAAGACTGTGTTCCGTCTCGTGTCTTCGGCTGGCGCCTGTACAACATCGTACACGTCGTAAACAATGGAAGGAATAACATCACAACATGGAAATGTCCTCGTTTGCATCATTAACGATGGATAAACTAAACCCAGGCGTGTTCAGTTTGGTTCTTAATTGACAAATACTTGTAGAAAGGTTTGCCACATGCACTCGCAGCCACTTCTGCCTCCCCTTTCTTGTCATGTTTTTTTTACATAAATATACATCTTTATGTCAGGTGGTATTCACTCAGAAATGGATAAATCTGTCCTTTACACCCTCCAGAATGATAAAAGCATTTAATCATTCTTTTTCTTACACGCTTGTTCCCTTTCGGGGTCACGAGGGTCTGCTGGTGCCAATCCCCAGCTCACTTCGGGCGGGGGGTACACCCTGGACAGGCCCCAAATCCATCACAGGTAGCAAAAGCAATGGAATGCAATTAAAACAAGAAATAAAAAATGAGACGTAAGGAGACGTATAGTAAAAGAAGAACAAACCTCTGAGATTTTCACCCGGCTGTGGAAATGAAAACTGGAATACAAATAAAAAATATTAAAATCAGATAAAAGGGATCGCCACGAGGGATTGTACGACAGGAAGTCGAGTAAATGACAGATTTCTTCCATCTCCTGGGTGCACTCTCTGAAACACTAGCAGTCGTTTGGCGCCAACGCTGTGAGGTCACTGCCAGATAGAGAGCATCAGCGACATCCATCTCCAGAGTCTGGAGAGGTGTTCCTCTGATGGATCCTCCACATCACAACGTGTTCTCCTAAAACCTACCTACTTTACGTGGTGAAATTCTCAATATGTAAATTGTTGCCACTAGAGGGTGCTCTCTAAACAAATTCAATTTTCGTTTGTGATCAATGAGCCGAAGAAGAAGCTAAAGAAGAAGATTTAGCGTTATGCTAACCGTTGAAATTTCTCCAGATTTAACACTGAGTCGTGACATCGAGTCTTTAGCCTCAAGTTCCACTGGTGCGTGTTTGAATCCAAAGAGCTCCAGCGCCGAACGTCTGCAGACCACACCATTATTTAAGAGAGCGTACAGTGAACGTGGAAATGCATTTTCACAGATTGGTGCCTTTTATCCACCAGTCCATCCATCCAAGAGCTGTACAGTCTTTGAGAAGCTTGTTCCGGTGCTTCCACACTGAGGGCTGAAATGCTTTGAATGTTACTTATTCTGGAGAAACGCGGTGCGGTTTATCGACCTGATGCTGGATGATCGGGGAAAAGGCTGCAGTGGTTTTTAACATGCAAACACCTCAGTGACTCAGTGTGCAGCACCCCACGAGCGCTCAGTCCATACGAGCCTCAAAGAGAGCGAGACCCAGGCAGGAGTTTCCCCGCGTGACCTAAAGGATGCAGCTCTCGGTGCAGTCGGAGGAGCTCTGCTGGTGTTCGGTCGATCTCCTCCTGAGCTCTCGTCCCGGTTCCACCTCCTGTTCATGATCCGCTTGCTGCGTCATCGAACCCTCATCCCCCTCCACTCGTAAGAACGCTCGAACGCGATGATGGCGGAGCTCGCGGTCGCTGAAGTCGATGACGCGACACTCGTATGTGCCTTCGTCTGAGGGTTTGACGCTGGAGAGGCGCAGCCGATGGGAAATGTTGCTTCCTGCCACCTTCACCACCTGAGGAGACATGGAACAAACAATGGAGAATCAACCATAAACGCTTCCAACTGTGATCTAAATCTGAGCACAGTGCATCATGGGATACGGCAGATGTGGAATGGTAGCTCACAGAGTTAGCGGGGACAGGATAATTCGGTAGACAGCCTTTGAAATCCTGAAACCACAAGTGCTTGATTTTTTTCCCACCATCAACACCACCACATCATTGATGACTCGTACCAGTCTAACAGGAAGTGACTGAAGCTGCAGTTCCCCGACTGACCACCGGAGGCTGGTGGCAGTAGTGAGCAGATATCCAGTGTTAAATTGCTCAACATAAAGGAAAAAACAGGTTTAATCCGTTTTTATGAATATCAATAATGTTCATCGTCATGTGATGAATTATTAATATATTCCTGTTTTTTAAATGAGATGGATTCCAAAATGATCCTTCATTTATATTTAAAAAAATAAACGTACATGAAACATCCGTGACGGTAAAAACACACCGTGTTACTCTCAGAGAGAAGGCGTGTCGATCTCAATGGTGGTGGATACAGAGGATTTAATTATACAACCCCACCCCAAAGAAGAACCACCTTTGTGCCAGCCAATCACGCTCCAGATACCGCACAGGTCCAGATACCGAACTCGTGAAACAGATAAACGTTAATAAAACAGATAACTCCGTTTAAGTGAAAAAGAGTCGCTCTGGAATGGTTCTAAGATCTAGAGAGAGCACGGGAGCTCAAGGAACGCCCCAATGGCGTTTAGTTGTGCCCCTGCATCCGTGTTGTGCAAGCTACTGTCATACTCTACAGATTACCTGTTACTGTGTCATTTAAGAGTAATTTTAAATGCGTGACAGCGGGATCAGCCAATCACGCGTTAGCTTGACTCAATAGAAGAACTCAGACCCGAACTACATCCGTGTAGCGGTATGTTCTCAGCGCTGGGGAAGCACTAAAGCCGTTGACAACAACGTTCTTCTTGTCCTTATCTAAAAAAAAAATCTAAATAATGCGCATACGTCCATCTCGCGACTGCACCGTCGTCTGCCACGCGTAGATCAAAAACCACAAACAGGAAATAGAACATATACCGCGTTACAGGGAAAAGTAATGTGTCACTCCCAACACTCTCCGGCATCGACCAGCGGCAGCGAGGGAGGCATTTCTGATCTCTATACTGGTAACCAGTGGGGGCGTGATGGGACCAGTGATCTATGACAGCTCCTCCTTCTGTGAACGGTGATGTTCTGAAGAGCCCGTGATCTTGCCGAACTACAGAGTTATGATAACAGATCTCCTTCCGGAACATGCCTCTTCTGAAGAACGAGATCCTCGAAGCAAGCGGAAGCTTAATTCTGACAGCGCTGGCATTGTGATGATGTGAGATGAAAACGCTGATGGAGGAAGCACAAGCAGGAAACACTTACGCTGATTTTTGTGGCATCCTTTGTATTTTCATTCTGAGGCACCACCTGCAACAGGAGGAACACCACATCTCCATCAATCCGACGTTTCATGCAGATCAGCCATTTAATGGAATTCAACAGTGAGAGACAGAAATACAACAAAAGCATCTCCCTCTCCTTCTCCCTCTCCCTCTCCCTCTCTCTCCGTGTGTGTGTGCCGGGGCGAGCGAGTGAGGGAGCTGTTTTTGCTCTTAACTAATCCTCAGGAGCTCCCCATGAATAAAACATGACGCAAAGGTGAGCAAGAGTTTCTCCTTCTCTCTCCCTCTCTTCATCCCTCCATCCAATTAAACAGTGTCTAGAAATCACAGCGGGCCTCTCTCTCTCTCTCTCTCTCTCTCTATTCAGAATTATTTGTTCACTTTTCACCTAACATGGTTTGTAATACTCTCTCTCTCTCTCTCTCTCTCTCTCTCTCTCTCTCTCTCTCTCTCTCTCAACCAGGCAATTTCTATTGGAATGAAATTAGTGAATTAAAAAAAAAAAAGAGAGAAAATATACTAAAGATCCGAGTCTCTCACTCTCTCTTTTCCAGACGGCCCCAAACCTTCTTCACACCACAGACTGGTTTAATGCAGGCATTTCTTTTATGGGCCGCTGCTGGCGATAGACCTCATTGGAGCAGCTGATTACCTTTTGAACTGAGCTGCTCTGATTACTTTCAATGATCTATGCTAAGCTAATGCTAACGCGATCTGGAGATCCGTGTTCCTGGTCCCTGGATGAACCGAGGGTCACACGGAGGAGGTAAGAGGGGCAAAGTAAAACACAAGAAGTTCAAATAAATGATTTGCTGTTAAAAATCGATGCCTTTTTAAGAGAAATCACAAAGTACTGAGTATAACCCTGGGTTGTTTTTTGAACCCAGCCGCGGGGTTCCAGTGGGAGTTACAGGTTTGGTTTGAAACCTCCACCAGGATTGAGGAGCTAAACATTAGTCGGGTTGCATTAATTCAAGTGCTTTTCGTAACACTTACTCGGAAATATGGTCATTATTGGAGTTAAACTGTTCGCTAACGGTAAAGTTACGTCTTGTTGTAAGGGGCAGTGAAGTCCGCGTGGAAGATGAAAAGCGGTTTCATGTTCGCTTGGGGGATGGTTTGAGTTTAAACACCTGCACGCTTCCCTTTTTTACTCTATACGGACACAGACAGTTTAGTATATATCTAATCCAAACAAGCGCATTTCTAATTCTTCGACAAGATGTTACACCCTCCCGATGCTTGACGAAAGTTCATTTATAATCCAAGATTGATACCCAACCCTTAATCTGAACTTCAAAAGGATCCCAGCATGTTCAGAAAATAATTGGCATTAAAACAACACGATGTACGGTTGAACCATATTTGACCCAGCGCTGGGTTCCCAAAATCAGGGATATTGTAACCCGGGCATTTTTTAGTGTTTGGTTTGGACCTTCTCTGCTGTAATTGTTCACGTGTTATTTATTAGAGAAGATCAATTCCTCTCAGGAACCAGGAACACAGAACACCAGTCTGAACCTGATTCTGAGCCTCACTGAGGTTCGTTGAGAACCTCGCCAGAGTCCCGTGTGGGTGCTCTGGTTCGACTGCAATCTCAGAAGTAATCCATCGTGGGCCGGAGGTCTGTAGCTTGGGCTCAGTACCTGATTGGTGCTCCAACTCTGCTTGTCGCTCCAGTCTCGATGGTTCCTGATGTACCACCACTGGATCTCCAGCGAGTAAGACGGGGACCCTGCGCCTCTGAAGGAGCAGGCCATCTCCACATCCTGTCCACTCTGAGCCAGAACATCACGGGGAACCTCTGTGAAGACAGCTGCAAGGAGAAACTCATGATTACTTCAGTCCACGATGCTCCTTATATTGCTCCACATACAAGAAGATGTTCCTACGTCCTCACAGTAAGTGAAGCGATCAGACTGATGTTGAGGAGGATTATGGAGTGGGGTTGTTTTTCAGGAATTTACTATCTCTTGAAAGTATCTCTGTAAGCTTTAGCACCAAGAAATTCTCTCCAATTCCACATACCAAACTTTGAGAAACAGTTTGGGAAGAGCTCTTTCCTCCTCCAACATAAAGCAATCTCAGATAATGACATGGAGGAGGAAGAGCAATGAGAAAGTGAAACACTCCTGAACCTTCTGAGCTGTGCTGGCTAAGAGGGAGGTGGACGTTTCTGTCACCAGAAGCATTCGCTGCTTTGGGACTCGTAATATCTGCAGCCTCTAGAATCCAACAAAGAACAGACTCTGACGAGCGCTTCCTTCCACATCTCTGAAGGACGATCACAACAGGAAGATAAATGACATTTGCACGGGCTTCCAGAGCGGTGAAATGCTCCTCTAGCTGCCAGCAGGAGCCCTCACCTCCTGTGAACACGCTTCTGATCGCCTCGGAGGAAGCTCCACTTCAAAAACACAGCCCTGTACGATTCTCCGAGAGACCACTCTATCTTCCTCGAGGTTACCCTTATCATCCCAGATAAGATTTGGGAAAACCCCCAGCTCCATCAGAGTGGAGCAGCCCAAGATCAGATCTGGGAGAGTTATTGAGAAATAAACTTTGGAGAGCAGACCTTAGTTTGTTTACTTTAGAGAATGTTCTCCTTCATTCACCTTCCTTCCATCGTCAGATATTCAGGTCCTTCTCAAAAAATTAGCATATTGTGATAAAATTCATCAATGTACTGATAAACGTTACACTTTCCAATATTTCATCGACACACAACCGAAGTACTTCAAGACTTTTAAATATTGATGAGTTTGGCATACAGCTCATTAAAACCCAAAATCTTTAAAAAATGACATATTTTATCCGAGCAATAAAAGAAAAGTGTTTTAATACAAAAAAGGCACCTTGATTTCCGAAAGAAAAGCAAAATTTGAGCAACATTCCAGTGCTGCTTCTCTGTAGCCCATTTCCTGCACACGTCACTTCCGCGGCGCCCCCAATGTCTGGAGTCGCTCCTTCTCCATCAGGGTCCGGTCACCTCTTGTGGTTCTGCAGCGTTTTCTGCCACACTTTTTCCTTCCCACTGACTTCCAACTGAGGCGCCTTGATACAGCAGTCTGGGAACAGCTTCTTTCTGTGTCTTACCCTCCTGCTTGAAGGTGTCAGTGATGTTCTTCTGGACAGCAGTCTACCCATGATTGTGGTTTTGAGGAATGAACCAGGCTAGGAGTTTAAAAGGCTTGAACTAATTCTGAAACCGCTCAGTGATTGGATAGTTTGTCATGAATATTCACAGACCTGGTGGCGTTGCATTATCATGTGACCTCTGTGGTGAGCACTACAACACAGGTTTGCTTATAAACCAGGAAGTGCCAAAAATTACTTTAAAAATGTCAAATGAACCTTTTAATAGTTAAAAATAAAGAGTTTACATGGGAATATCTCAAATAAAGTTTTCTGGGGTGTTATGATATAAAAATACATCCCAGCAAACTAAGAGAGAGAGAGAGAGAGAGAGAGAGAGACAGACAGGTAATAATCTGACCGGTGAAGATTTATCCTAAACATCCTCTTTGTAGCTGCTATAATCTGAGCTGTGCCGGTGCACTTCCCTCCATCTCTCGCTCAATAGAAGATCTGAAGTGAGGATGAGGAGAACGAGGGTGCGAGCGCAGCCTCAAAGACGGCGGGAAGTGAGCGCTCGTGTAATTACAGCTCGCCCATCTGCATCTTATAATTGGGGTCCTGGGGCTTCATTATTTCTCAGGAAGAGAAGAAAGAGAAGATACGAGAGAGAGAGAGAGACACGCGTGTAATCAACAGGATCGACCCCGACCATCAGCCTCCGAACTCCTTCAGGAAGCAGCAGGAGAGAGGAACATGGAATAAACATGGAGTCAGTGGGGGTGGGGGGGGGGGTCAGCTCATTCTTAAATACGGCGTCCCTCATTTAAGCTAATATTACAGAGATGCCGCCACGGACGGAACGAGAGACAGTTTCACCTCTTATTAAACGCTCCCCTGGATCCGCAAAGATGGGAAACGTTTACGATGAACTTCTGTTGATTTCAGTGGAGAGATCGTGTGAAAGAGAAAAGGATCCTGTTTCAGATCTTTCTCAGGGTCTGGATGCTAAACACAGAACGTGATCTTTAAACTGCAAAGTTTTTAGAAGTTCAGACTCAAATTTCTCTAGAATTCTACCAGCAAATGTTTCCTGTTTCGCTGCAGCGGATGGAGGTTCTCCACGGGGAGCTGCGCATCTGAACGCTCTCCTCGTACCAAACACGATCTGATCGGCGAGGATGCACCGTGACTCGTGATTGATCAGATGAACTCTTCGCATTTATCGACGATCTGTGAGATGCTTGCGCTCCAGTTGTGACGCTCCGGAGAGCTGGCCGACACGCCACCAGCCGCTCACTGACCCGCGTACGATAGATCTATAAAAGTCTATACCAGACGATAAGTTATAGTTCAGAGGGGTATAACTGCAAATTATTAAATAATGTTTGATTGTTTTTTGATGTTTTCCCCTCCAATCCCAACACTGCCTGGGAAAGGTAACGGTAAAAAGATCTGGTTGTTATTATTAAAACAAGAAAAATCGTGTTTAGTTTGAACTGGAAATAATAAAACTCAAAAGACTAAACAAACAAAAAATGAAGGAAAGCAAGTGGAATGGACTGGGACCGTCTCGCTCTCTGTTTTCCTCCAAATACTCTCATTATCATATTTACATGTATGTAAATGAGGGAGGGGAGGGGGGGGGACTGCACTTTGGTGTTTTCCTCGATGTGAGTTTATCTCCTCGTCTTTCTTCACGTGATGGGGATGCACAGACACATTGACCATCTCAATTTATTTCTGAACGTGTGAAACACTCAAACACGAGACACAGAACTGGTTTACGACAGAAAATCTTCTCCAAACATTAACCTTTGACACGTGGGATATTTCTGTAACGCTCTCGCTGATGCTAACAAAGAGTCGTGATTATTAGAGGATGCGGAACGCTTGCAGATCGTTCATTTCCATATCAGACGCTGTGTTTTCCAGTGGCTCCCGGGGAGGGTCAGCGCGCTCCGTTCACATGAAAGAAAATACTGCAGATTTCACTCAGAGTCCGCGGCGCGGCTGATGCCAGGCTAAGAGCTCAACTTCAAAGCAAACGCAGTGTTTAATGTGCAGCCGGAGAACACTTAGCCTCGGACGCCAGCAGTCAAGTGCTGCGGTTGCCCCTGGAAACCAGAGGAGGAAGCTCGTCTACAACCAGGAGCGCAGAGCCGAGCTCCTTCATTACCGTGAGACGGATCATGAATCTCGGACCTGCAGCAGGTGATTCCAACCCCTGCCGCTTGCAGAATCACACACAGAAGAGCCGCTCCGGTGCGCGCGCGTGTGTGTGTGTGTGTGTGCGCCCGGGTCTTTGTAACACACACACAGAGAGAGAGAGAGACAGCGCCTGATGAGCACACTCTCCTCTTTTATGTTGGGAGTTAGGGGTCGCTCTATGTCTGGTGGTTAAACAATGTCTGAACAAACTGTGCCCCGCAAACGAATCCAACGCGTTTCTGTCGGGATCTATAGATCGATAAAGATGTGATGAGCTGAGGAACAGCGCACTATTATCTAGTTCAGGGGATGTTTAGACACGGGTGATGTTAGGCAATTGTGCATTGTACGATGTCTAATGTGAAGTATCTTGATAAACAGCGGGACGTGTGAAAGAGAATTCAGACTTAGAAATGTTATCACATCCTACGTTACCGCGATAATGGTACGTGATTACACTCACCAGCCCAGCGTTACACCAACACCTGAAACGAAACTCCGTACGGCAGACGATTAAACACCGATCGTGATTGAAATGTTCATTGGCTATCGTGACATCGACCCTTGACCCAAACCTCACAGCCATCGGAGAAACCAGTGATTTAAACCAAGAGCAAAACTTTGGAACAATTTGATTAAATAGAAATCGCTTCATTCTTCACCAAAGGGACACTCACACTGCATCCTGTTCCTCTACAGGAAACTCCAGAGTTACCTCCAGTAATTTACCGTCATACTTTTACTTGAGAAAAGTGTTTTAAACTTGAGTATTAATACTTCGGCTTGAGTGATGAAGGCGAATGACCCTTTGATTGAGATACAGATGTCACAACAGTTGTTGCTAGAGACAAAAGCGTTTCTTGACTTCAGGAAGCCCCTCCAGAGATCCGCTCTGGAATCCCGATCCTTGCTTTCGAATAATTAAACACCTCCTCTTCTTTGAGCTGGCTCCAGGTCTGAGCAGCTTCCTCTTTCAGAAACACCAGCTGAGTCTTTTTAAAGCACACGCCGAGTCCAGGGAGTCGAACAAAACGAGACGAGCTTCGCTTTCTGCTCCTGCCCCATTGAGCCTGACACTGACAAACGACACGGAGAGAGGAGAACATGTGCAACACGAGCAGAAACACACCGATGCAAAGCTACAGCTGCTCCACAGATAACCAGAGCAGACAGACGAGGGAGAGCGAGACAGAGAGAGAGGTCAGAACACAAGAAAAGAGATGACGAAGCCTTCAAACAGGAGAATAAACGAGGAAGGAAGCAGAAACGCAAGCAACAGGCAGCAGAGTGTTAACGTGTGACTGAACCGGGAAGAGACCCGCTAATATACCACGAAGATAAAGTTCCTCCAAGATTCCAGTCCAAACCCACTCCAGGTATAACCCAGAAACCCACCGGTCCTACAGAACAAAGATCCTCTACTGAGCGAAGAACGATGAGAAAGCTTGATCGCTCTGTCAGCGTCACATGACTCATTTTAATAATTCAAAGACAGCTCAGCGAAAACACACAAAGGAAAGCTTTAAGGCAGGAAAAATAAATGATGGTTGCCATTGGATCCAGAATTTCCTGAAGATAGAACCATCGGGACGGAGATCAATCAGGAAGAGAACGTCCTCGGCGTCCCGTGAACATCCGGCTGTTCTAAAGAGAACCACCGACCCACAGTTAGCGTCTGGAGCAACTAAAGCTTCGTCGTTCTCCACACTGTGGAGACCTGACCGATCGTAGAGATGGAGCTGCATCGTGGAGCTGGAGATGGAGCTGCAGCTCCCAAAAATCCTGCTCAGCTGACGGAGAGACGGATCGTTCCCTAACTGAGAATCCTACCAGCAGGTAGCTGGGGAGCAGCTTGTGGAAGATGGCACAGACTTCATCTTTGGAAGGACGAAAGATACCTCGTGGATACCCAAAACAGATGCCACTCCTCTGTTGAGCAGGAGTATCGCCTCCTCACCTTCACCGAGGAGTGTTCAAACATCTTGATCTCACTTTCACTTTGTTTAAACTTGATTCAATGCGTCACTGAGCGAATAATAAATATTTGTGCGTTTAGTCGACGCTTCAGGACTAAACACAGCGAGAGAATTGTTATCTGAGAGGGTTTCCTGGAGGGACTGGAGAAGACTCTGAGTTCTGGATCAGGGTCACGCTGGTTCCTCCTAGAGAAACTCTTTTTTTCTGTTGAGGTTCTGCTGCGCTGGTTTGATCAATCCAAATGTCCTTTAGTTAGTGACTTACTGCAGGATTACAGATGTTTTTCATCGACACTGAGCTTCCCCTGTTTGAAGCCTGGAAACGGAACTCTCCCTCCCAGATGATAGTAACCCTTTCCACTTTATTCCATCGCTCAGATGTTTTTTACATTTAATTGTGTAACGTAATGCAGTGTTTCCCCTACCATTATTTTAGGGGGGCCCCCCCCCCCAACGGCACCCCCCGCCCCCCTTGAGGGTCAAGTTAATTTTATTTTATTTTCGTCGAATAACGACAGAAGTAATTTATATATAACAGGTCTTTGCTTTTTTCTTTTATTAAACTAAATAGCATTATGTTATTTATACGATGGCATGTAATTTCTGTCTCAACGTTTGCGCGTTTACAAATGTCCTCCGTGCCGCGCACGGCGGAGTTCCGCACACACACACACCCATCAGCGGACAGAGAGAGATCGCGCGTCGGAGAGTATGTCGCAGCAGGCAAAAATATCCGCGTGTTTTAAACGCTCCCAAGGTGGTGACGAGGACAACACGTGTTCTGCTGCGAGCAGCAGCCGGTGTAGCTTTCCTACTCCGAATCAAAGTACAGAAAAGAGCCCAAGTGCTGCATGTCCTGCCCCTGACAAGCAGCAAAAGTCTAGCCACCACAGAACGACAGGTTTTGACCTAGCTTGGCTGTCAGAGGCGAAATACTCCCCCTGGCTGTACAAGACTGATCTTGGTAAGTAAGTAAATACACACAAGCATGAATGAACGAATTGATAAATAAATTGCTTAATTAATAGCTAGCTAGTTAGTTATACAATGGCATTTCCTGCTTTAAACTATCACTATGTTTAGTTGATTTTTACTGTTGTTACTATCAGTTATCACTTTTAAAGCCTAACAGTTAATGTATTTACAGGTCAAAACAGACATTCGCAATAGGCTGCAAGGGGACCATCTTGCAGCCTGCATGCGGATCTCAATAAATGGGCCAGAAGTTTCACACTATCCATACCAAGATGCTCTGGAAATGTTCTTTCAGAAGCCCAGAAAGATACACTGCAGTGACAAAAGCTGCACACTTTGTGAATAATTAACATATTAAAATAAATCTGATGTTTAGTGTTTAGTTCAGTGTACAGTTGTTTAGTTATTGTACAGTAATTGTTCAGACATTATAATATATTGGTATACTGCAATTAAAAGAAACATATAAACACTATTAAGTGTTTGTGTGAGTGTTTTGCCGCACCACCCATAACACCACAACCCCCCCCCCCCTCCCAAGGCCATGATCCTAGGGGAAACACTATAATGGTTCCCAGCATCACCGGGAAAACACATCCCATCCTCCACACAGCATCTCCTCAAGCCTCTGGTCCTTCACTCGCACCAGTGACGGTTGCTCCTGGAGAACCGAAGAGAAGTTTATTTCTGATGCACATGGGAATAAAAGCATCGCTGTATAACACTGCAGCAGTCGAAACACACCTGCCTGCCTCCTCCGCAGGATATTAAGAACGTCTAGGGCAAGAGTACAGCTCCCAACAGACCTGTCAATGAGCAGAAGCTCTGTTTCAGCCCCTGGGCGCCACAGCCCCCCGTTCCGCTGCAGAAACGGCTCATAAAGCGCAATCTATAGGATCATGTCCTGCACGGCCTCAGACAGGAAGAGGAGCAGGGGAAGGAGCTGCAGGCCTCGTGATTTTGAATGAATGAGTGTTTGACAGAAGCTCTTTATTCGGCCGTCTCCTGCTGCTCAGACTCTGAGGATGAGGCGTTTCGTTCCCTCACTTGTGGCGCGAGCTACACTGGATGTCATACACGAAGCCCGCAGAAGCGTCCGCGGATGAGTGACAGATATCCACACGCTCTCTTGGCCAACCCAGCGCATGCACTGCACAAACCCCGAGCGCTGGGGGATCGTTAAACCCAGCAGAGAGGAGATGAATTATTAAACGCAGCACCAACAAAATGAATAAACAAACAGATGCAAGCGCCTCCACAACACCCACACAGTAACCAGGACAGACGAGCGTGTGCCGCTGGAATCTGAGCGTTACAACCAAACCAAACCGGCTGAGATCCCTGAAAGCACACGCTTGGGATAAAAAGCTAAATCACGGCCGATCCCGCGTCGTGGTTCGATACCGCCAGAGACCAGATGTACTTTACAGTCCATTAGGGGGCAGTGAAGTGCCTTTACATTTGCACCAGGTAAAAGGGGGGATCCTAGTCATTCAGGTCACAGAGCACCTGGTCTCCACCAGCCGTTTACAGCATCCACCCGAACGGTGGCGTTCTTCCTGTCGTCCAGGTGCTCCGCCTTTAGTAACATGCCTCGGACCAGTTGATTCCACTAGATTCCCATGCTTGCCCCGGACGGAATAAGCGGGAAACAGGATGGAGGGAGTTTAATTCTCTCTTTTAATTGAAAGGAAAAAACTAGAAACACAAAAAGTTTAGGGAAAATCAAGATATTGAAGAGAAATTCCATGAAACAACAGAAAGAAACAGAAATTAAACTACAGACATAGAGAGAGAGAGAGCAGAGGAAAAGAAGGGAAATGAGGCGTAAAGAAGAGAGAGAAGGAGCTATAGATTTTATAGGAGAGAGAGAGAGAGAGAGAGAGATGTGGACTCGATGTTAACAAATAGATTCTCATTACACGATATAAATGAGTGCCTCTGACCATTCAAAACAAATTCCTCACTCTAACTATTCCATCTCTAACGCCTCAGGAGGTCAACCTCAGCCTCTGCGCTCCAAGAAAAACCTCAGCTCCATAAAGGAAAAGCTCTTGTGAGGCGACGCTCCGTAAGGTTGAGTCGCAGAGGCTGAATCAATGATGCTCAGTGATAGAGAGAGACAAAGCTAATGAATCGATCTTGGTAAAGTGATATAAACGAGCATCTCAGAGCCGGCTCACGTTTCGTTACAGCACCTTTCACAGCTGCAATAAACACAAATAATGACAAGCACTTCCTGTCTGCATCCCAAACCCTGCATCATCCTGCAGCTCGCTTTCTATAAACACGCTCATTGATTATCTGATGCTCTCGGATCGCGTCATGCAGCAGAATGAAACTTCTCGGGGAAACAAAGGAAAATGGAACCTGAAAAGAACGTTTGGTGAGATAAAAGGCGGTTTGACTGCGAATTGTTTTTCTGATCAGAAATCGAGAAATCCAGATTCCAGATCCAGTCGTCTGGACTATTTGACGACATTTCAAACTGCTGCGAACTGCTCCTGCGCCGCGTGTTCGATTATAGGGAAATTTGTTCCAGATATTCTCCGGACGACGCCGACTCAAACGTATCAAACTCTGTTTATTGGCCACGGTGCTTTTGAAAATCTGTTTTTTATGTCGTAACGCCCAGGATCTGAGGATGTGCGCACCGTTCTGTTCATGCGCCAAAAAACCTGCCACGAAAGAACTCAACAAATACAGCGCCACCTTATGGTTGATAAGAATTTATAATAATGCTAATAATCTTTGCTAGCTTTAGCATATGGTTGAAAATGTGGTCTGAACAGCTTCTATGATCAGGACACCAATTTTACCATAATCGAAAGACCTTCCTGTCAGCCATTTTTAATTAGGTACAAAGCCTACGATCGAGTGTCCGCCCGAATCGGAACATACTCAGACCGTTTTTCGTGGCAGATGTTACTGTTTTGTTTGACGCCATATTATTCAAACCTGGTGTGAGCCATCAGAACCTGGCGTGGACAGCACCACCTCCCTGTCAAAGATTATACACAGCGTGAATTTAGTTAATTTTACTTTTACTTTACGACCACGCGTAATTCTGTATTTTCCTTTGCAATACCTTTGCGCTTTATCCCGTCAAACTTAACTTTCACTGCATTTTTTTCATCTGAGGAAGGTTTGTGTTCATCGTGATGTGAGGACAGACAGGAATTGGACAATGAAACTGAAACATGCTGATACCAGTGTTGGAGGGGGGGGGGTTGATGTCAATCTGCATCGATCGAAGGCTCATTAGAGCATTAAGAACCGAGTGAAGGTGATTGATCAGAGGAACAGCGCTGAGCTCTAAAGATCACAGAAACACGAAGCGGAATAAAATAGAGCAGATCCTGACACGTCACCAGGTTATGAGGAAACTCTGCAGGAGCCAGCGTCCTCAAACACCAAACAAGTTTCACGTCTCAGGTCCCAGCGGCGAGAGAACGAGCGGCGGGCGATGCCAGGCGCCATTGTTCTGAGTGACGGCTGGAGAAATGAGGCGTGCGTGTGTCCTCGCGCCTGATGCTGATTAGTGTGAGCGACCGCAGCTGTTTCTTCAGCGTAAACAAAGCAGTAAACAGAAGCATCCAGAGGCCTGCTGCAGCTCCTGCACACCCTTCACTCCGCTGCCACTAATCAAGCGCTCCGGCTAATCAGGAACACATCCGCCTCAGGAGTTACCTCTTCTCTGAAACCAATCATAGAGGGAATATTCACGACCGATTTCAAACAACGATTCTACATTATTCCTATTTTATTAATGTTTCATTATTAGAGTACAGTAGGAGGAGAGTGCGCCGAACTCTAGGCAGCGCTGTTCCTTTTAGAGATCTGAAAGCCAATCACCCTCTGGGAAGGTGAGTAGGTGCTCATCAGCCACACAAACGTGTATATGATTGGTGAAATGGTGAATTGGAGTAAAAGTGAGGAGGACCAGGGGGCCATTCTCTCTCCAGCAGAACTAGATCATTGTTAAAAAGCAGCATAAGCTTCATCGTCAGATTGATAGAGATATAAATAGATAACAAACCCACTGATCAAAAAATGAGGCGCACAGCCAACTAATCAATAATGAGATTTGTTGTCGATGATTTCCATTGTTGATTTCAATCGATAGCATTGATTTGTTGATGCAGCCCTAGACAAATGAAAGCCAGAGCCTCGCTCCTCAGTTCTGCTGAGAGACCAGGAACGCTGCGGCTCGTTCTTTTTTTTTCTTCTGCAATTTTAAAATGTAAATCAAATGAATCCACGGATCCATTAAGATTTCGAGAGGAATTCCTGCTGAGATTCCCATCCCTTAAGCTAGGCCTAGGGTTGTGAACACACACAGAGCATGTCGTCTGTTCTCCGCTAGCGCTCTCATGGTCATGCTCTCAGACACCGTTTTATCTTTATTTTGATTCTAAAACGATCCGCGATCCTGTACAGGTCGCCAGTCCATCGCAGGGCGGGGTACAAACAACTAATCCAAAATTGTTTCTGTTTGTTGGTGTCCACACTGTGCTTCGGGAACCGATGAAGTCATGTGTCGAGTGCCAGTGTACCACCTCACATTCGTTACAGTACAATTATTTACTTTCATTTGGATCAAAAATAACACATTTTATTTAATTAAACGTAATATAATTACACTATAATAACATATTTCAACTATGAAACTTCACCTTCAAAATACTATATTCACACAGCAACACTGACTTATAAAATCAAGCAAAAGCCAAAGTTTTGTTATAATTAAATGAACATAATACAGGAGGATAGTCTGCAGCAGACAGCGCTCACACGTTTCCTTCAAGAAATGCTCGTTTGGTGTTTTTCTTAGCATTTCACTGATGAAAATGTTAAGATTTTCTGAGATTTCTTAAGATTTCTTTTGACGCATTGACTGTATAATAAAAGCATGGACTGCTGAAAATAAGTTCTCAGAGGAAGCGAGTCCCGTGCCAACACCATTCCACACGTCTCTGTTTGGGAACCAGATCTTATTTACCCAAAATGAGATCCTCCAAATGTTTTCATGGCAAGCAAAATCCATTCTGGTCCAATCTTCTTCCATTAATCCATCACAAAAGCCAAGCATCTAATCCACATCATATCCCTTTAATCTATTAGCTCTCTCAGTATTTTCCTCATGAATATCAGCTCTGATCATTTCATGGTGAACGAGTCAAAAATCCAGAGCGTGAACTCTTTCATCAGCACTGATTTATGCTCTGCATTATTCATCTGCTGCTCTGCAATCTCCCAAGCTTCCAGAGGAGCAGCACATCAGCGGAACACGATGATTTCTTCATTTGTGGCTAAAGATCTCAAGGTACCAGCAGCTAAAACGATCCTTGATGATTTTGGAAAAGCTTGGAAAATATGGGATCCCAGATAACACCGTTATTTTAATGTGACACCATGATCATCATCTGTTTGTGATATTTTCCGTTTGAAAGGTCCAAACTCCTATTTCACCAATATTATAAAAATGTAAACTTTTATTTTTATGAGAACAAAACTTTTACCATTTTTGCACAGCACATGCTAAAATCTGAATAATTGTAAATAATGTTACTTCAGATTTTAACCCTAACGCAGCAGCTATAGCTCACAGACCTAATAATGTTTGACAGTCAAAAATATAAAAAAAAAATGTCCAGAAACAAAATGAACATGGACGAAGATGCGGGGTCTGGAGCGGCTAATGTCTATGATGTGTTAGACATGTCCAATAGTTGAACATCTTCAGAAATGTCCTTACAACGACACTTCTAGACCAGTGGTACCGTTTTATTGAGTTTAACCGCCAGTTTATTTCTGAAAAGCGAAAGAAGTGGAGTTTTTGTTTATCGATAAGGTCATATTTACATTAAATGCTGATTTCAAAGCCAGCAGAGATCAGTAACTGAACCGGAACACTGCACATGGGAACTAAATGATTCAAAAGCTGACTTCATTCTAAAATTGCATTATTTAAGAGTGAACTTATGAAAGCAATCCCCCACCCCCACTGCGGCGGTATTTCTTAAAAGAAATCTACTTTGATTGAGACATCAGGTGATTTCCGGTCCCCGAGGAGGCACCTGAATGCAGCGTCGCTGCGCATCTCCTTTCTCCATCAGCCTTTACCTGTTGGGAACCGCACGGACGGGGCCATAAAGCTTACCGTTGTTGGAAATGTGGTTCTCCGCGTCGTCGCCTCCCGCTTTCCCGAGACTGCCACTAAGTTGTATGTAGAGTCCCAGGCATTGTAAACTCCTCAGGATCGCTCCAAACGCGCCCATCGCTGCTCCCTGCAAGACTCTCTCACATCGGGTTCAAACACACGGCTTTGAGAGGTATATCCGGGAGAGATGATTGCTTATTGCCGAGGTTCCACCGCTTTTTAACGGTAAACGAAGCGGAGAGGAGGCTGCGTGAGTTTGCAGTCGCCCACTGATGCGGTTTGATTCCCCGCGAACACGGACTCCTCGGATCTATTCAACGCGGCGGACGGATATAGAGCGACGGGCAGACGCACGGTGTTTCTGCTTGGAGAATTTCAATTAAGCGGAGGAATATCACGAAGAGACTTTTCACAGCTAATAACGGTCGGTCACAGATCGCTGATGGACGTGGGCGGAGGTACGTTTACATGAGATCGATTCTGTCTGAGTTTATTAGCAATATTTCTCGACTCTTTACAAACAAACAACGGGATTTCAGAGGTTGATGTGGGGGGAGGAATTTACATAGAGGACATTCTTCAGTCGTAGAATTAGAAGATTATGTGCTACAAAAATTTTCAACAATTTAATGGTCTTATTTAGACCCACTAAACAGGATCTGTTTTTAATCAAGAAATAGTTCAATAACAATATTACAAGCCAACTTCGGAATGGTTTAAACGTGAGTCTTCAGCATGAATCATTCTCTGCTCTGATTGGCTGATGGCTCTGAATATTCAGGAGGTAATGATCTTTAAAACATTGACAGCGATCAGATTCACACAGTTCTTGAGTAAAACAAAAAACATCTAAAAAGGGGTCTTCTTAGCCAGTTATTCACTATGGACGTAGGACTAAATTTCATCAGAAAATCAGAATAAACTAATTCAAACCTGCTCACCCTGTGATGTAACTCCCCTTGCTTTATAGTAAACTTGAAAAATGATGACTGTAACAACAGTGAAAATGGAAGGTAAGGTCAAGTACATTTCGCTGCTTGATAAATGCTTTCACCACTTTCTGCTCTTTGGGTTCACACTGCGTGCCAAAAGAAAAAAAAACATAGTAATGTACTCATTAGTCATGCTAAACTACAGCAGGAAAAGATGCTGCAATCTGCTTTCCTGCTTTTAACAGACTAAACTAACATCAGGTAGTACATTTACAAAACAACAGACTGTTTTCTTGTTGCAGGTATGTGATGCATGTGTTTACATCTGCTGGCCTTAAAGCTGCGTGCTTTGTTTTCCAAAGAAAACAGGAATCAAACTTGGGAAATTTAATCGTTCTAAAAATACACACTGTACAGTGAATCTGCAAAGAATACAATGACATGAGGTTTTTTTTTTTTTTATTATTATTGAAATTTCGGCTAGTTTCCATATAATTCAGCTGCTTCTGTTTTCACCTGCGGAGAACTCAGCTCATCAGAGATGATCTGGAACAATTCACAGCTGTTCCGCGGCTGACAGAACACAAACCAACATGAAGATGGAGAAATTATCTGCAGACATGATTGTGTCGAGCAGAAATTCAGGAATGTCATAGAATCTTTTCTGCTGCTGAAGCTCCCATGATCCTCCAGCATCTGTGAAATAAAGAATTTCAGAAGTACCAGGAGTCCTCCTAGAGTGAGAACCCAACGGTGACCATCAGAGAGTTCCTATGTGGAGAACAACCGTCTCTCTCCAGCACTCCACCAGTCAGGTCTGTGTGGAAAAAACTCCTCAGTAAGACACACAGAGCGCACAGGAGTTCACCAAAAGCGGCTAAAGAGCATTTTTCTGCTTTGGTGAACATCAGAATCAAGTTTGGGGGAAACCAGGCTCCACTCATCACCCGATCCACAGATCCCTACAGTGAAGCAAGCTGTGGAAATGTTCTTCAGCTGCAGGAACTGGAGCTTGAGATGAACGTACAGACACGGCCTGTATGAAAACCTGCTCTACAGCGTTCTGAGTGCAATGTTCTGAGACCTTGGTCTGATGTGATGCGTGATCTTTCAGCAGGAGATTGACCCTCAGACAGGATATCGGAGAAGTGGCTTCAGGAGAACTCTGTGAATGTTCTTGAGGGCTCAGACTTTAATCCTACTGAACATCTCTGGAGAGAACTGAGCTGTCCCTCAACCTGATGGAGCTAGTGATCTTCTGCAGAAAGGAATGAGTGAAAGGAGTCGAGCTCGAGGATCATCTTCAGAAAGAGTGCAGCTAAAGGAGCATCGAGCAGAAGCTGGGAACTCATAACTTTGTTACTCTATTTTCCCAGTGAATCCCATCCAATGTGAATTAAGGATGTTTTACACAGAATTTTGTGGAGCTTCGTCAAGTCCCCGCATGAGCCGCGAGATGGAAAAAGGAGCCATTTTTACATGACCAGCAGGACAGAGTCTGTCTTCAGCCAATCACAGTCGCTGTCTCTAATGGCATCACATGATCATGACGGTAACGAGGAATGGTGTGATGCTGGCTGGGAATGGTTTGTTAGTTTGAGTAAAATAATGGCTCTGCAGCCGCCGAAGCGCTTTCAGCGTGTAGCTAAAGCCGAGCCGTGTCACCTATGAATATGCAAATCAGCGAACAGCGGAGCAGTATCAAAGCGTCTTATTTGAGCAGAGTTAGAAAGCGCTCCACGTGTCTGAGGGAGAGATAAATACTCAGGAGCTCCGTGTTCTAATTGAACTCAGGAATAAGCTGCTCCCCTCTCCCTCTGACCCCACAGCGCCGGGTTTAAACGATGGTTCCTGAACAGATCAGCAGAAATAAAGAGCTACAGCAGCCCTGCCAGGGCTCCGCTCAATCACCAGCAAATAGACAATTATTCTGAGCTCTCTGGGCTGTGAAATTGCTGTTGAATCACCGTTAACGCTCCGGTGTCATAATCACTGATAAGAGATGCGTGCTGGGATACCTGCCCTTCCCGTCAATTCGAAATGCTAATAATGTCCCCGAGTCGTCAGGGCTGATGCGGCCTGAAAGCAGCTGTTGCTCTGTTCGAGTCTGCCCGGAGAACCAGCAGCGAGACGAGAGTGATTGGCATTCTCTGCCGACAAGCTCCGCCACGGTAATGAGCGTGTCCTTGAAGCTCCTCGTTCTGTAGTTACCGCTCATTTGCATTTCAAGTTTGACGAGCTGGCAGAAGGGCATCAATAACGTCATCGGCACAAGCAATTCATCATAACGCACAATTCAACAGATGGGAACCTGACTCACTCATCACCTAGCTCCTCGATTCTCAGCATTCCTCTACAGCATTTACACCTCCCTCTTTCTGAAAAAATCTCCCTGGTAACCAGGAGGAATGGCAGCAATCGCTGACCCCCAGAGACGCCAGGAAATACAGAGATCTCGCAAATAAAGCCATGCAACGGCAACAGAAGCACGGAAAGGACAGCCAGAGAATATTAAATACGCCAAGAGCATCAGCCGGGAGCGGGAGGCAGCTCCTCCGAGGCCCAGGCCGTTGGATAAACAAAAGAGAACGTGTGGGGAAGGAGTCAGGCAGATAATGACTCTTGTGCTCTTGTCCCGGGGCTACAGCGCTGGAAGTTATCGCTCTATGTGACAGCGGGGCGGGAAGCGAGCGTCTCTTTATTGGTTTGTACTTGTGCATGTGAGCGATCGAGAGCCTGGACAATGACCGCAGGGGCACGGAGCTGTCGATTTCTGATAAACTGCAGCCTGGAATGAGACTGCAGCGTTTAATTAGTTGCTGGAACACAGCTCTGCGTTTTTATTGATGATTCATCAAGGCCTGGAGCCAAGCGATGATGTTTTTGTTTCCTCCATAATCGTTATCTTACATAATGTCTGCCATAAAGCGCTCGGGGCTCCTGAGATTATGTGTCCAGCAGAGGAGTGCTTCATCTCAGAAGGTCTGGACAGATCAGATCTGGCTGTAGGTTCAGCTAAAGACGGGGAACAGGATCGAGAGAGAGACCCAGGCAGTCTTAGGGGTGGTACCTTGGGATTGGATCTAGTCTCTGCTGAGGTTCACGGGTGCAGCGGTATTTCTTTGAGAATGCATTTGGGATTAAAAAAATCTAATAATAATTGGCAAATGAGTGAACATCACCCGAACTATTCCCAGCCGCTCGTGCATATTGGCTGGTTTAGTGATAGGCCGGTTTACCATCTCTCTCCTTTGACGATCAAGAAACAAGCCCACCTCCACCGTGACCATCCTACACCTCCTGAACCACCTGCCAACAACTCTCCCCAAACCTGCTGTGTACGAACGCCCGGCCACACTACGAAAAATCCTGTGCAACAATGTGAAAGCAATCCAGATTCCACCCAGTCCAATTCCACTTTCACTGTCGGATCAGGAAGCAGACGACTTTTTTCACATGTCGGCTCAGCCGCGTCTGCAGCTGAAGATTTTGATAACTAATGAGAAAACTATTTTAAAAAATGGTTTCTGGATCTGGAGAAGGGTTGGCAGGAACACATGCAGAGCTACAGACCTCCACTCTGCAGATGCCTGATCCAGACATTAGCAAAGGATTGTGGGTCTACGGTTCATCACCTCTGGCTCTGAACAAACAACTAATTACCATCCATTACCGACACAGCAGCCACGTCCTCTACGAGAACGAGGGAGATCACATGGAGACAGAGTTAGTAAAGCATACGAGATAAAGTGCTTGAGTGAGGTTTTGCGTTGGGAAGGGAGACATCTGTACATCAAACCGAACCCTGATGATCCACCTCTCTGGGATCCGGTGTGTCGTGTGTGTCATTTTCCTTCAGAAAGCTCAAGTTCTCTCTGTTTGGTTTAGTTTGTTATTGGCCATAGACGTTCAAACTCATGAGTTTTTATATGCCAACCGTCAGATCAAGGAAAAAATACATTAACCCCTGAAGAACATGGAACATGTTTTAATTACAAATAAAACACACAGAAGCAATTCCTAACGGCAGCGAGTGCCTCATCCAGACCCTGACCCGGCCGGTCAGCATTGGTCACTACATACAGCTTCAAGACGATATTTCTGTGTACGTCTTCAGCCGTAAACAGTACATCAGCAGCCAGAAGTTTTAGAAGTTCTCCAGCAGTTCCATAATCCTCTTCTGCTCGCTCTCCTTGAACTCTTCGCTCTTACCATCACCAATGTTTTCTGCGTATTCTGGAAAGCAAAAGAAATGGAGCTTTAGTCGTTCTGGATGAATTTCATGAGCAGCACCAAGCCCTGCCAAGGAACGCTTCCTAATGCCTCCTCAAAGGGAGAGCAGCACACTTTAATCCAAGGGGAAAAAATCAAAGGGAGCATTTGCTTCACAGAAAGTATTTGAACTCAAATTTGTCACACATCCCTTTCCTGCCCACGAGAGCCTCGTCCAGACGCCTCCATCACGTCTCAACCTGAGCTCTGAGATGGTGGACATCGGTGGGGGCAGCTTGGCTCACAGACTTTGACATGAAGGTGACTTCATTCCAGAATGCTCTCTTTTAAAGCTGTGCTTCTAAACGAGCAAATAGCTTAGAGACGGGAGGCTGCGAGACGGGTGCTCTGAGACGAGAGCCTCAGTCAGATCTAATCGGCTGTTTGATGGAGCTCGGGCTATTTCAGGCCTCTGCAGCGAGCTGGAACGCTGCCCGAGAGGACAATAAAAGCAGCATACGCTTGGAAGGAGACTTTCACGACCGCTGTGGACCAAAGGGATCGAACAAGTCTTCCCCAATTCATCAAGATTGCTCTCGAGACTGTGCTGATGACGCTACGTTCATTTGACGTATTGTTTCGGCTAGATGCGCATCCGCCTCCCATTCTTAATCAAAGGTTAAATATCAGGTCATTGTGAGCTGGGGCGGGGCTAATAAAATATCAAGCTCCACCTTTCCATGCATGTATTTATTTATTGTTTTAATTGTAATGATCTTATATTGCCTGGGACTTCTTTTACTTTGAAATCTTCTGTTGGATTGAAGAAGTTCCTCCCCACGCGTGCGATTCCGCACTGACAGAAAGTTCAGCGGGGGAAGTGCATCACGTCATGTGACATGAATCGTCAGATGGAAGAATTACACGCTTTTGTCATTTTGATGAGTTTCATTGTTTTTTAATATTCAAACAAAGCCATTTTGTGGGCGGGCTCCTAACGGACAAAGTTGGCAACCTCTAATATTTGCAAAATTCTGCATTGTGACGATCTGCCGTGAAACATCTTTAATCTTGTCAGTTGTGTTGCATTCTTAGAATCTGAAAAAGCTTCATAGCATTGATTTTTTTTTAGAAGGTCTTTTATTTTGAAATATTTATGAATATGTCAAATGACAACATCAGGTGACTCCAAGTGTGTCACATGGCCGGTGGAGTGAAACCAAACCGCGGTAAGTGCCCCCACATGGTTGGCTGCAGAATGATTACCACCCAATACAAGTCTATGGAAAAAAGCAGAACTTTAAAAATAATTTCCTCAATTAAATTATTTACACAAACGTTTTAATGCTTTTTGAAAGTTTTCTCTACAGTGAACAAACTTCACTAGTTTTTTTCTTGGCTCAAGTTTATTTTCGTGTGCTTCACGATGGCTCAATTTTGGTGGGGCCATGGGATTGACAGCTACACAGAACAGAGCGGAGCGGACGGAGCGCTGGCATCACGTCATGAGAAAAATCATTTACGCTGCCAACGATCAAATTCAGAGAAGAAACTCTCAAATAATTGATTATTACATTTTTAAAAATATAACCAGACTCGAGGTGGAGCTCTGAAACCACGATGGTTCCACCCCTAACAGGAAGTTGTGTGTGCGCGCGCATGTTCATATAAATAAAAATCATATTACAATATGTTGTAAAAATGCAGAGAAAATCGTAAATTGATGGATGGAGGTGAAATGGATAGAAGGCTGTCATGCGGCCTATAAAAAGAAGCCGTCTGCGGTAGAAATAAAGGAAGTGTTTGGTTCTAAAACAGACGGCTTTCATGAAGAGTTGAGATTAAGACGGCGGTTGTGCTCTCGCAACAGTAAAAGCTCTAATGTGATTTCCTGCTGACTCCTGAACAGGTTTTTGGAAGGCGGCACAGCAGAGAGAGAGAGAGAGAGAGAAGGTAGACGTGCTTTCGGATTAGTCTCTAAGCCCTGCTCGAGCCCTAGGAGAGAGGATCAAGCCCAATGACAAATAAATAAATAAGCCTGGTTTAGGAGGAGAAAGATTCACTGTGGCACATGGAAACACGAGCCCGAGGGCTGGAGGAAGCGCTGGAATAAAACCGACGGAAGATTATCCATCATGAGCTGGAAACTTCAGCCACCGCGCAGACGCTTCCCACTGATACCAGTACAAACAGAGCTCAAGGACACGCACCAAACCCAATGACACACTCCCCGTGACTCAGACGTGGCCTTGGCGTCCGTTGAGGCGTCTGTGGGCATTCTCATTTCCCAATTTCACAGTGAAGCACAGTCAGAGAGCAGAGATAAAGAATAAAAGATGCTTTTCCTCTCTCAGGCATTAGCTGCGACCATCTCGAATGTTGTAAAGAATCTTAAAATGATGCGTTTAGCTACATCCTGGAAGCAAACTTTAAACAAATGAAATCCATGCAGTTTTCATTTCCTGTGAAGCGAGGAACGCAAACGAAACGACGAAGTTCTGACACGATAAACACTAGAAACCCTCAAACTTAGCAAATGCTGAAAATTCTAAAGTGAAATAAAACGGAAAACCATTTTCGGAAGAAATCCAGACGATCGACAAGATCCAGCGATAACACAATCAATAAATAGAGCAATGGACGAACGATTGATTGATGGAAAACAAAAGAAATAAATTGAGCAGGGGTCCTCAAAAATTATCCCCAGGAACTAAATTGAACAAACAAACTAACCGTGCGCCGGGGGTGGAGTAATCTCTTCTGATGGCAAGAGAGATAATAACCAAACGAGAGAGAGAGAGAGAGAGAGAGAGAGCCTCTGATGAGAACAGGAACCAAAGAGAACTCCCTTCTTCCATTCATAAACTTAAATGAAGCAAAACAGAAATAAATAAATGGCTGGATTCAAAAAGAGAGAGTAGAAGAGAGGATGAACGGAAGAGAGGAGGTAAACAATCCGCGAGCTCCCGTCTAATGTTTGCTTTGGTTCCCAGTGGTTGTGTCTAATGGCTCATAAACACATTTGCACAAGTGAGAGACACGGGGACAGCTGGTGCAGAGGGCAGCTGAACGTTTCAATTTCTCCGTCCAGTCCCAGCCTCCCTCAGCAGCTGCTGGAGAGAGAGACAACCCCCCCCCCCTCCTTCCGGATTACACACTGCAAGGGGCCCTGGTTTGAAAGCATGTGGAACCCCCGACATGAGCATTTTTCGATGGGCAAAAAAACGTGTTTTCCACCGGTCGCGTTCCACTTTCATCGACATGTGCCGCCAAACACAAACAATGCATCACTGGCTCCATGCAACCCCCCCTCCCCCCCATACCAGTTTCCTGCACCTCACCTCTCAAGATGTGCTGCACCACTTTGACGGATCCTCCCCGGAGATTGAGGATCTGATGAACCCTCTGCTGAAGCTGCACACAAGACAGAGTTGTGTTGCTTTACACCTCACACAAATCCTCGAGCAGCAACAGAATATTTCTCTTTTGATTCCCACCGGTTGAATTCCGGCAGCACAGATCTCCACCATGACGTAACAGATGAGCTGGTGAACGAAGAGTCCGGCGTCCAGTCTGCGAAGGTAGAACTCTTCATCCATGGCATCGTCCAGGATCTCGCCGCGCCGCACCATCTCCTGAGGCACAAACGCCGCGGGTCAAACTTTATTTGGAGACAACAGAATGTTTTTACACATTTACAGAAAATTGTTTTGACATTTCTAAGCAATCGTTTGAAAGGATGAATTCGCTCAGATTTTCCAGCTCCTGCTGTTGAATCTAAAGGGACAAAGGCGCCCGGTGTTTGCCGAGCAGAATAATTGGGGCGATTGACACCTGCCTCTCTCCAGGGGCTTTCAATCTCCTCCAGAATGAAACACAGCCGTACACCCCTCCCCACCCCCACAGAGAGCAAATGCAGGATGAGACTCGTCTCCTGGTTCCTCTGATGGTCAGAGTGTGACCCAGAAGCTGTTTCACGCGTCTGAGAGGTTCCTGGTTAGATTTCTGACTCGGAGGTTCTCACCATCGAGAACTTCAGCCTTTGTGACTCAATTACAGGAGTGCTAACAACACATGGCTCCCTCTGCGGGAGGTTCACCCCCTTCCTGTTAGACACTGCAGCTAGGTGCAGGTGTTAATGCGACAGGAGGCAGAAAGCGCCAGCGGGAGCACTGATTGGGCCTCACAGGACCCTCATCGAGGCACGATCTCACAATAACAGCAAATGTGAAAATAGATCTTTGTAACAGACGTCTGAGGAGGAATTGAGCTCAAAAGAAACTTCTTTCAAATGCACTTCGATGTCAGTAAATAAAGCGTACCGTGAATACATCACTCGCAAATAAAGATGGCCATCCTTCCAGCAGGTCCATCACACGTCTACAAGATCCAGTTCTTTAGTTAGGATGAATCCGTTTCGGCAGGGATTGTGGAACAAACGATTAAAGAACGATTCTGTGGCTGTTCTGGAGAGATGTTCTACTGCCTGCAACATCCTTCAGCCGGAGCGTATGGTTGAGAAGATTGGACCTCATGAAAGCGAAGGACTCGTTCGTACGAGACACTGGTAGAAATGAACTCTGGAGGATTAAACCTGTAACTGGTACTTCACATAACTCGATATGACTGGTTGAAATAAGAACTATTTGCATATCTTCTGAAAAACAGCATTTAAACAGAGGAGAGTGAAGGGTGTATTCGAGGGGGGTTGAAGAGGAACCATGCTTAGATGCCTTCATCAGATCTTTGATGCTCAATAAAGGCGGGAGCAGCTTTTCACTCGATTCGTTGATTTTAATTGTTATCTTTGCGTGACAACCGGTTTGGTGGTGGGTTAGAGACGGTCTGGGGACCATCAGAAATCCTCAGATCAGTAGGTCTTCTGCTGGTGCAGTGTGTGCTGGGTTCTGACCCGGACGATCCTGTGTCACTAATGATTATGGACCAACACGGATTCCCCAGACGTCAATGCAACCCATCTCCCCTGAAATCATGTCTCCATCGATGATGTGAGAGAAGATCCTCAGGAACATGCTTAGGTGCCACACTTACTGCAGAGCCCCCCACAAAGCCTGAGATCTGAACCCAGAAAGTTAATCTGGATCTCCATTTTGTTCCACCGCGAGACGATTAAAGATCCGGCTCCAAGTGTTCTCTTCAGTTTTTTATTTAGCAGAAGAATATGATCTGCATTAACGACTGCAGAGAAAATCTCAAAATGCTTCTTCACCAAACTAAAAAATTGCCTCATAAAAGCGAGAGTGAAGGAGGAGATGCAATGGGAGCAGGATTTGTAGCTGTGCTCGGCAGTAAAAGCAGGCGAGACATGTTTTCAGGTGAAGGCGGCACAGATAGACAGCGCTCGCAGGGTTTAAACAAGGCTCTGCTACGCCTCATCTGTTTTTATAGCAGCCGGAGAGAGAGAGAGAGAGAGAGAATAGAGCGAAACAAGAGCAGACGTCTCCACACTCATATTCCTGTCAGCGCCTCTCACAAACGATTTACAGCCTCTCAGGAAGATGCAGAGGAAGAGAGGCTAACGCTCTACATGCGCCCGCCTGTTTCTCTAGCTTTGTGAGGACGCCGCCGCACGACACAGTGCTCCGGAAAGAGCTTCAAGTCTTATAGAAGTGGGAGAAACCCCCTTTTCAAGCTTCACCCCTTCACTCCTTGGTGTCCATAAAGATCTGAAATCACCTCAAACTCCTCAGAGACTCTCAAACACACACAGCAGCGCCGCTCCGGGGCCAATCGTAGCTTTCCAGGGCCCTGTGCTAGAGCACGTCTTTTTTCTGCCAGACTCGCGAGGCTCGGAGCTGGACCTGCTCGTGTACGAGTCTTATCTGCACAAACACATCTGCTCTCGCTCCACAGATCCTGCCAATCTGCAGCCCGTGTGCGAGCCTTACGTGCTTCTCTCCTTCGATCCTCCTGGTGGCGAGCTGAACGGCTTCCAGGTACTTAAAATGCAGCTCCATGAGTCTGTCGACCTGCGGAAGGAGAGCGTTGTGTGAACACTGGAGCAAAAACTACTCTTTCATTTTACCAAACGCTCATCTGGGAGCAGACAGACAGACAGACAGACAGACAGACAGCTGGGAGCCTCCAGAGAGACAGAAGGAAGACATGTGAGGTGGAGAGATGTAAAGAAGGAGGGAAGGAAAAGGTTTGAAGCTTGTCGTCGTACCTTCTCGTAGTCGTTCTCGGTGAACTTGCTGAGGAGTCGACTTCTCTGCTGCCCGCGGAGGTTCCTCAGCATGGAGGCGATGATGGAGCACACGTGCTCTGGAGAGGAAAACAAGCCTCAGTGTCTAACATTCCGTCAAGAGCTGCACCAAACTTCTTACAACGAAAGGTAGCAGACTTTCAGAAAGATGCTGCCGTCTCCTCGTTCAGAAAACATCTCCAAAGCTTCAGACTCTCACGTGGAGCAGAAGCTCGATGTGAAGAACTCTGAAAAGCCACGTGGCTCAGATACTGTTCTTCAGAGGGTTCTCCATCCCGCGCTGTAGCTAAATGCGTTATCTTGCGGCCGCTCTCTCGACCGATAATCAGCCGCCGTGACATCCCTCATTTCATTTCTCTGCTGCAGAATACAAATGAGATGCAGGCCTCCGCTGCGTTCGTGAAGTTCGTTCCCCTGAACCTGATGCATGCTAACTGTGGCTACGCGTCGTTTTGTAGTTGGGAGCTCTGAGGTCAGAATGAGGCGAGATTGTCCTCTTTACTAGTTTTGTAAACTGGGGAAGGCAGAACCTGGATTGGGACACATTTTACATTAAAGATAAAATCGACGTAAACTAAAGATTCGAAAGAGTTTATCGCTCAGCGCTAGCTCCTGCTCTGTTTTCAGCTCGACCCCAGACCGGGTGGAGTTTACAGCTGGAGCCGTTAGCATCCATTACTCACTTTTCTGAAGATTTTCGACTCTAGTACGAGAAAAGTGTGGTGTGGTCGAGAGGATGCGCTCGAAGCTCCGGCGAGGGATAAACCACGACAGAGAGAGGAAACACTAGCAGAGGGTTGTGCGTGTGAAGGAAACGCAATCGTTATCCTTGTGTTTATTAATGGAGATCGTTTAAAGCTCGATCAGATGGGAGCGATTCCCCCACACCGCCCTGAAGATGACAGAGGAGCCGCCGCGAGGAAAGTGTTATTAGCCCTGGATAAAGTGTCGAGCTGAGCAATGGCCCCCGGCAGCGGATGAGAGCTGAGAGGAGCAGGCCAGCGCGGGAGATAAGTGAGCGTCTGTGTGAGGCCGGGTACAGTAGGGAGGAGAGGCCAGAGGTGGAGATAAGGCTGTGTGCTATCTCTCGGCTGGGCCCGGGGAGGCTTCCATCATCATTACGCTCCGGGAATAAAACTCTGCCTCCGGAACAGAGCACCACCGGCCCCGGGGATTCATTTACACGATTCAACAAAACACTATTCGGTTTGGTTTCTAGCATCGGGTCATGGATCCGGTGCGGTTTAGATGAGCAGGTCTGAATGTTCTGGTTCTGTCACTGGTCAGATTCTCGACTCAATTCTGTTTATTATTGAATTCTTCTTTGATTATCTGGTTCCTGATCCGGTTTGATTTGGAAAATCAACTCTGATTTGATAAAGAGGTTCTTCGGTTTAATTTGGTTTGCTTTTGATTATCAGGTTCTGGATTCGATAATGTGGCTCTTGATTCGGTTTGATAATCAGGTTCGGCTTCGCTGATGACATCACACGTTCAGCTCCGTTTCTTAATAATGACTTTGTGTAATTTGAGAAAGAGAAACCTCTCCAGTCGCTCTGAGCTCTAGGTAGAAGCTCCAGCCCAGCGTCAAACGATCTGTTTACTGGTAAAGATCGAAGCTTCCCAGTCACTGATTGGTTTGGTGCTGATTAAATATTATCTTTTAATTCAACATTTCATCTCGTGATGCTCAGACGCAGCTCTGTGAAGAATGAAGACCTGAGAAAATCCACGAGGCCTCCGGGATCGTACGCCGGACACTGGCTGGCTAGGACCGGGTTTCTTTGACGGAAACACAGGAGTCCGCTGCTTCTTCTGAAGGCTCTCCGACACCGTAATGATCCGGAGCAATCGTGCGAATGCTAACATCCCTTCATTATTCAGAAGCATCTCTGCAGCGGCGGATAAAAGAGCCCTCGTCAGAGAACAGATGACTTTTCACCCCTGACGTCTTGATTGAAGCAGAACAATGGAGGAGGAGGAGGGAGGGAGGGAGGGGCCGTTCATTTCTTTCAGCTGATTGTCTTTTAAAAGCTTTTTAATCTCCAGCGGACACGTAATAACTCGAACCCCGCTCTTCAGAGGGATGTAAAGCACGGGGTAATTGTGCTGATCTCCAGAGCTTCCAGCGGATCATCGTTCGCTAATGGATTCATTATTGAAAATTAGCCGTTTCTCGTCTGATATCAAGATAATCCGCTCTGTTAATCCAGAACACTGACAGAAGAACCTCGAACCAAACGCAGCCTGAAGCCAAGTGCGTCCGTACGTAACAAACAGCAGCACAATGATACTACAGCGACTCTCTGGATCCAGAGCAGGAAACAAACGACAGAAAACACGAGAGAACATCTTTAGAAAACCTCGCTTGAGGAACGCAGTTTCCAGGAGCTTGAAGCAGCCGTACCTTCGTGCTCTTTGTCTGAAACTCCAGCTTTCTTCATCTTCTTGGGCGTCTTCATGAAGAGCGGGAATATGGTTCTCAGACCCAGGATGTCCACGAACTTGTGACAGTTGTCTGATCCCTCGGGGCCGATCATGCCGTAATCCAGAACCTTCAGAGCGCTGACGCGGGAAATCTTCTTCTCTCTGCAACGACACGGAACCCAGCGTATAAAAACGGCTCTGGAGCTCCGGCGGTGCTTTCAGTTAAAGTTACATCGTATTATTGTCCAATAAAAAATATTTCTGATCCGCCGTCACCTACAAAACGTTTGTTTCTGTTTTCTTTCTTTAATAAAATGATGACGATGTTTTGTTAAAATGGTTTAAAGTTAAACAACTCAATGGAACATAAAATGAAGAGGGAAAACTGACTCACTCAAAACAGATAAAAAGCTTTAAAATGTTAAATTATACATTTGGAACTAATCAGAAGGAAATGTGAAAATAATAAACAGAAGGCTGTGCAATAATCATATTATAATCACACACTCAAATACAAACATTACAAATGTATTTTCAATTGTCTCTAAAGCAGACAGCATTAAATTAATTAAGTTCATTCTCCAACAGGCTTATTGCCTCTCGGGGTCACAGGGGTCTGCTGGTGGACAGGTCGCCAGTCCGTCACAGGGCACCACACACTCACACATTCACACCTAAGGGGAATTTAGATTATTCCATTAACATAACCACATGCTTTTGGGATTGTGGGGGAAACCCACTCAAGCACCAGGAGAACATGCAAACTCCTTCCAGGAAGGTCACCGGCGAGCCTCGAACCGACAACCTTCTAACTGGAAGGCCACAGTGCCGTCCATTAAATAAAGATCAACCTGAATTCCAGTCGTAACAATAAATTAAAACCAGCGTAAACTAAAACCAAAAACCAGACTGCTCTCTTAAAGGATTCTGGTTTTCAGCGTGAACGGTGGCGTGTCACCACTTTTCCGAAGGTGAGCTGGTGGCAGGAATACAAAGATTCGTTGTGTGCAAGGTGAGCTCTGGTTGGTTTACACATCAAACATCGGTTAAACTGGGATTAACTGCACAGCACTAGGTTTAACCCAAAATAACCAAACACTACGTCTAAGAGCAAAAAATAAATAAGAACAAAGACATGAACCAAACGCAGGTTCGAAACACAACAGAATGAAATGTACGGAGAATAGAATCGTGAGGAACTGAAATAAAAACACTATTTTCCATTACGCTGTGATTGAATGCATTTCTAATTCCGCACATCGTTCGGTTCTCCGCGCTGTTCTCTCATTCCTCTCCAAACCCAAGCTTGAACGTAAACTTGAGCAGAAAGCGTGGAGGAGCAGGGGAAGCATCCGCTCCTGCACGAGAGCTCCTCGCAAACACGGTTCCATCACGGATGATCTCGGGAGACTGATCTGATCCGCTTCGGGAGAGAGCCGACAGCAGCCGCCTCTCGAGGAACGCTCCAGGGAGATGTATCTGTCCGTCACAATGACACTTCCTTCATCCAGCCATGACACAGTGCAGTTTATCTGCAGCGCCGCCGGGAAATATTGCACATGTCACGAGCAGAAGAAAAGAAGCAGATTTATCCTCCACTTCTGATGGACCACTAGATACTCCACAGATTTATGATAAAGCCCAGAGTTTCAAACAGAAAGAAAAGAGAGGAACTGAAATTTGAGATTGGATTCCGAGTTTGTTTCCTGTCACCAAACCTCTCCCGACTGTCAGGGAGCTCTGCAGCGATATTTCATCCTCCGCCGACATGCAGCACGAATAACTTAACCTTCCCGGAACCGCAAACACGGCCAGTAATTACTCAAACACTAGTGTTTCAGTTTCATCGTCCTGAGGATGCATCACGCTCGACGCCAATCACAGCAGGAGTTTGTTTCTCGTTTCATTTTGTTCTTTGTGGTTTTTATTTAGTGAAGTACTTAGAGATTCAGAAAATGAGGAACCTGAGCATGAGGTTCATGAGCTGAAGCCCCTCCCCCTTCAGGAAGCGATCCCGATTGGCCGGAAGCATGAGGCAGGAGCACAGCGCGTCAAACAGGTTCTCCATCATCTCCTGCTCCTCTGCCGTCGACGGATTGTGCCGCTTGAAGACCTGAGCGACAGATCGACAACAGGTGAGAGAAGATGGAAGTGAGGAAACAAGAGAAAAAGAAATGAACAGGAAGGAAGTGAGAGAGAGGAAAGAAAGAACGAAGACACGAAGAATGGGTAGGAGAAGAGGAAGGAATGAAAATGGCAAGTTTTGCGAATAAAGAATGTATTAAGAAAGAGAAGAATTGAGGAATAAACCAATGAAGTAAGAAAAACAAAGTAGTGAGGAAGGAAGGAAGTTGACAAGGAAAACTAAAAGTGAAACAGGAAAGAGAAGAAGGAGGAACTAATCAATCTGACATGAGGGACGAAATGTATAAAAGAAAGAGGGAAGAATAAACAAAGTGGTGTTCTGAAAGTGGTAAAGGAAGAAGAATGCAACGACAAAGTATAGAAAGGAAATAAATCAGGAAGAAGGTAAACGGGGAAGTAAAGAAAGAGTTAGAGAGAACGGAAAGAAGGAAGGAAACCGATCCATCCGTGAAACGAAATGCACAAATGTTATTTATGAAATCAACGAGGACGGAAGAAAGGAACCTCTACTCATCTTCTAAACTCAGGAAGAGCAGAATCACAGCCGGGAACCGATTAATTCAGAGACAAACTCTTCCACTCCAACTGAGAGAGAGAGAGACTCACGGAAAGCTGCTGCAGCAGAACATCGATCCCGTCCAGTTCCCCGAGCAGCTCCCTCGTCTCTGAGAGAGAGAGAGAGAGAGAGAGGGTTCTGTGAGTGAATGAAGCGACACACGGAGAGCACGAGATGATCTTCTGAACCACCGCAGACAGGGGCGCAGCAGATAACCGCGGTCACCACCACCTAACCGTAGCTTAACTCTCAACCCGCCGCCTCTGCTGCAGGAAGGAACCAAAGTTCCGCTGGTGGAACCGGAGATGCAGCAGCGAGACATCATCAAACTAAATGATTACAATTATTATTTATGACGAGAACAAGTTTTTATTTAAAGTTTTGTCTTATATTTAATCAAAAGTGCTCGTCACTGCACCTGCTCTGTGTGTGTTTCCAGTGGAAGTTTTTACTCGTCTTTCGTTAAATCTTTCGTCTTTAATTCTAACGTTTCTCATATTTTTAAGTTCGGAGAGAGAAAAAGCCTAATGTCGGTTTTTTACTGAAATGCGTGACTTTTGGAACTAAGAGTGTTCTGTACTTCACAAACGGTGAAACCGAGCCCCATCCCCGCTGCGCCCCCCGCTCACAGCGGATCAGCCGCATCACCAGCAGCTCCTGGTTCTCCTGCTGTGCACTCACTGTCGTTGTTCTGCAGGAGGATGGCCAGGATCTCGCTGCAGTACAGTTTATTCCCATCGAACGGCATCTTGGCCTGATTCAGAGAGAAACACAAACAAACTCAATCTCCCTCCTGCAGCCGGAGCGGAGTCTGAGGATCAGGAGCTCGCATCTCCTCACAGGCCTGTCCGTGAGGCTGCAGTGAGTGCAGGACCCACTGGAGCCTCACGGTGAGGTGTTTCAGGGAGAGACGCTTCACCTTGATCCTCTTCAGCAGCCACTGCATCAAGCCCTGCTGCGCCGCCTCCGTGCAGAGCCCCGGCCGGAACTCCGCCATGTTCTCGATCACAGCTGCCACACACACACACAGAGATGCCGGACAGTGAAACCGGAACATCTCTTTAGCTTTATATTCAAAACGTCTAGATGCTCCAGGAATCAGCATCTCACCTAACGTGTTGTAAACGCCGTCAGACTCCTCCTTCACAGACTCGTCCAGACGCTCCATGTTCTGCACCATCAGAGCCACCACCTGCCCCTCCAGCTGAGCCGAACCAAACAAGAGCCAGCGTTTAGAATCAGCCTGAGCTCAAACTATGGTGAGCGGTTTCTTTACCAGAGCGTCGATGAGCACCGCCGCGCCCTCCTCGCTCTCGTGCAGGGTGTCGATGTCACTCAGCTCCTGCAGCAGATCCACTACGGCGATGCTGATATGTGACGCAGGTTAAGGGTCAAACATCTGAGTCACAAACACATATATTTCACCAGTACAATACCGCAGAGCTTCTCCAGAGCCGCCGCCGACACTGCTCTCTCTGCTAATGGAGGCGAGCGGCGCTACAGCGGGATGCTCTACAGCATTTGCTTCCGCAGAAGAGCCGGAGGATATCAGTGTTGTCGTGGCTGAGGAGGCCCAGCAGAGACTGCACGGCGTTCAGCTCCACGAGCAGATGGTAGAGCTCCGGGATGGTGGCGATGACGTGCATCTCCTGGATGATGTCATTCAGGTCAAGCTCCGCCTCCATGAATCTGTACACACAAGACAGTGAGACTCTGTGGTTCTGCTGGTGTGATCGTTGGAGAAAGGTGGAGTTCGGAGTGTGAGCAAACGCTTAAAAAAGTTCTTTTCATTTCCATAAAGTTCTCACTTTTCTGGATTGTCTGGAAACTTGATCCTGAGCTCCTGGTTTTTGTAGGATCGCTTCTCGAAGTTCAGGATCATCTTCTTCACCATTGCTTCATCAACAGGTTCCCCCTGAGAACACGGATGCTCATGATTCACATAGAAATTCTGCGATCTGCTCCTCATAAGTGTCACAGGAGCTCAACATAAACAGGGGCTACGTACGTTACGTCACCAACTTCATGATCAACAATCCATTGTTTCTAATGACTGTTATTACATCCAACATTTTCCCAGGTGTATTATAAACTGGAAGAAAAGCCCTGTATTCAATCAACGCTCTTGTGATGAGGAGCAACCCCTCTCTCACCTCGGGGTCTTCCCCGTCCTGGTCCATCAGCCTCTCCAGGATCTTCTCCCCATCTGCAGTGGTGAGGTCCTCATCCTCAGCATCCGTCCTGGACAGCAGGCGTCCGGGATCTCGAAGCCTCTGTTTGCTTCTGCTCTCGTTGCTGCTGGACTCATCTCTCGGCCTCTTCGCTCCGCGGTCAGGCTAAACACAAAGCCACAGTCTGTTTAAAAGCAGATTATTATTATTGACTTCTAAACTCTCCTGTAGCTGCTAAATAAGACTCTCGTGTAAATTATATGTACTTTATTAACTATATTCGAGCTTCATCACTAATGATACTGTATAAAGCTTGTGCTTCGTTAATTACTAGAGAATAACGTGTTTATAACAATAACAGAAGCACAACATCAGTGTTTTAAATCTAGATATTCATAAATCAAACACGTTCCGGCAAACAGCCTTGTGTATCGTATCAATTAACGCGTTCATAACACGAACAACAGCTCAAACTAAGAATCATTAAAGGATAAAGCTAATATATTTACAGCTAGCGAACGCTAGAATAGGCACACACTCACGGCATTAGCCAAATAAAGCGAAAAATAAATACAAGCGCCACTACCTGATAGTTCAGTAATTCTCCAACATCCATAGTGGTTTAATTTTGAAAATAACGATTATTGCGCGATTAAGCAGCAGGAACACAAGACGCTCGTGGACAAAACTTGACTGTTGTTCTTCGACGCGAACCACGAGCGCCTCTGTTCCACAGCGACACTCGCGGCGAGGAGACGAACAGCACGCTTATTTCATTACAGGGTGCCGCAATCATAATTTACAGAACTGTATAAAAAAAGACTTTAAAAACAGTACTCAAAAATATCCAAAACCATTACTGTGCTACAGAAATACTGATTGTGCCCTAAAACAGGAACACGGTCATCGGGCTTTGAATCATCATAAAAGGAGCTCAGGAATCTGTGGAATGCTATCTGTGAATCTGAACAACATCAA
>SRMA01025157.1:275541-409264 GCA_007224835.1 Danionella cerebrum
GTCCTGGAGCTTTCACGCACCGAACGGAGCTGGAGCCAGAAATAGAAAAAATAGACGTCTGCCGGAACATGATTCGATCAAACATCTCCCCGAGAGCGAGAAAACAACGGAAACCACAGCAGACAGACGGGAACAAAGGAGGAGGAGCTGGAACCGATGAGACGAAATCAACCAGGGCTTCACCAAACGCTCACATTGACCTTCCCTCCATAACCCCCCTCAATACAACTGGTTTACTGTACCATCACTGGATAGCAATACAACACCACCATAGCAACAAGCTAGCAATAGCGCCACCTCAGTAACCACAACCCCACCCTAGCAACTGGATAGCAATAAAATGGTTCCAGTGGGCTTGCAACGGAACACCATAAAAGAAACTACAAACAACCTTGAAATCTGTAACTATCCACGGCCTCACTACATCCTAGCAACTGGCTAGGGTTGCCATAGTAACCTCACATACATCATCCTAGCAACTGGCCTAGTATAACCTGACGTGTTTGTGTAATGCCAAACCTGCATCTGTGAAATAATCGAGTGCTTTTCTGTTTCGAACTCGTGCTACACAGAGTGAAGTGTCGATGGATAGATCGATGGATTGACAACGATCCGCGGCTCACACCTTTCTCTTTCTCTCTCTCTCTCTCTCTCTACCTCCCTCTCTCTCTTTCTGAGCCGCAGAGGAAACACACGCAGAGTCTTGCCCTTTCCTACAGAACAGCGGCTCTATTTCTGGCAGAGGTGCTGGAGCTGTTTTTAACACCGTCTGCTTAAACTCACCGTAGAACTCACAAGGAGCACACACGGACTCCATCGACAAACCCCCCGGAGCTGCAGAGGAGCCAGGGCTGGAGCAGAACACTCCGTTTCATGTCATCACAACACACACACACACACGTACGTCTTTATTTTACGTATTCCATTTTTAGATTGAGAACTCGAGTGCAGCTCCTGCTCCGTGAGCGCGCTCCTGCAGGAGGATTCAGACTCTGCAGGTGACGAACGGCTCCTGCCAAACTCTGACTCACAGACTCCGGTGATGGATGCTTCGTCTAATTTTAAACCCTCACAAGTAAAGCAGGCCGGACGCCCGAGGTCTGCACCCACAGAGATAACGCAGACTCAAACCTCAGCAGCACCTCGACACGCGGCCTGCGTCCAGCTCACCTCCACGAGAGCGAGAGCCCAGAGGAGATGATGAGGGACCCATTACCAGGAGACAAACACGAGCACGGGTCACGTAACGCCGAGGAGGCAGAAGAACGATGAGATCAGCTGCACGCAATCTGAAAATAAACAAACCACGAGCCGACAAACTTTAGGAATAAAAGTGAGAATTCTTCAACACCTGGATTCTAGCGTTTGCACGGCTGGCGTCAGAAAGCGGATCGCTCACAGTTTCCAGATGTTTCGAGGAACGTCGAGGGAGGGGTCAGTGACATCTTCTGATTTGAAGATGCTTTACTTGTTGTTGCGACGTGGGCAACACGTGTTTCGTGCAGCCTCCCTTTAGGAGGAGCACGCGGCTTTCTCCGCGCTTTAATTTCACACCTCCTGCATCTCCAGAGAATAAAGCTGCCAAGTTCTCTGACGAGCCCAGTTTCTGACAGAGGGCAAGGTGCTTCCGATGCTCTTCTGCTGATCTCGACTCTGATCCTCCAGATTCGGGCTCACATCTCTGCTCTCAGCCAGCACGCGCTCACTGAAGATCAGAGGACATCTGCCACAGCTTCAGCTCTTCTGGGAAGGTTCTCCTTAAGCTTCAGAAGGAGCGTGTTTCTAGGAGTTTCTTCCATGCAGCCACCAAACTCTGACCCATCATCAGATCTCCAACCTCCTGGGTGTCTCCCAGAGTCCACTAACTCCTGCGTTCCTCCATTCCATGAAGCTCTCGGTGCTCTTTCTGGATCTGATCAGGACACGCGTCTGCAAAGAGTGACTGCAGGAAGCTCCTCAGCAATCTCTGACCCCTTCACCTTAAGCTAAGTGGAATATTCAGCAGTGTGGAACTTCTCAACTCGAGCTTGCTCCTCTGGACGGAGGCTCTCCACACTGAGAAAGCTGGCTTTTTTCTCCTTTGACCATGGAACATCTCAGTTCTTGTATTCTTCACATTTGGATTGCTCCTCTGAGAGCAGGGGAACAGCAGGAGATCTCCGAGCACTGATTGCAGTAGTCGCATTGAAATGCTCCGTTCGTCAGAGCTGCAGCTTCTCTTCTGCTGTCCCTCTCCCTCAAACACTCGACCCTTGTTCCTCTCCATCTATTCCCTCCAGAGAGAAGCGAAATCACGGACGTCATGTGACCCATCGCTCTCATAGATGGCCTTCTTCCCTGGAAGCTGAGAGAGAGACAGGTTCCTGAGAGCAGAACCTCTCGGAGCAGATCCCTCTTCATCCTCCATGGTTCCTCACGTCGATGTTCGATGATAAACTAATATTTATAACATTCATCCGGATTTTTTCCATAAAGTCCTCCCAAGGAAACCTCAAAAATATTTAAGGGTGAAGGTAGAAGTCATGGCAGGAGAGTGGCTGGCCAGAACAGAGAGGCCTAGATCTTCAGAGCTCTTCAGAGAGCACTGGAGCTGCAGAGCTGAAGCTGTTCTCCAGCAGAAAGGAACCAGTTTGAAGGCAACCAGGAGAGTTTCCCTGTGGAGCTCTTGTGAGAGTTCTGAAAGAGGCAGAACCACGTTAAGAGATGAAGGATATGGACTTTCTCCCTTCTGCAAGGATTCCTGGGGTTCTCGAGATGCTTTGATGTTCTTCACGTTCAGTTTTACACCACCAATGAACCTGGAACGACTCCGCTGCTGTAACTTCTGAAACACACACGCACTTGACGACTTCTGTTCGTCCTTCCTCCTGCATCACACCACCCTCGCTCAAGAGAAACCAGACGCCAGTTTTCGACTGAACTACATCGATGAGGGGTGGAGTTATGCTATTGGGAATTGTCCCTTAACAGCTTTGGGCGGGATCCTAAGGATTGTGACATCACAAACACAGCACTCTGACAACAGCTGGTGCCCTCATGGACCTTTCGTCTATATTGTGCTCGAGGCTCAGTGCTCACTACTGATGCCAGCCTCTAGTGGTCAGTCGAGGAGCTGGTGCTGGGGGCACTTCCTGTGACACTTCAGAAGGGAAATTAGGAGGGTGCATCTCAGGAGGCACTAAACACAGACTGATCCTCATTCGAGATCCTCAAGCTCAGACACTTCCTTGCAAGTGCGAGGCCTGTGATGCAGCACTGTCCAGATTATAGAAATTATATAAGCTTCTTTGCCCCGATGCATTTATTTAAAACATTGGTTCTAGTTTAGGAGAGGTTCACATCATTTTGACTTTTTTATTTATACATTTTTGTCTCAGCCCTTTGTTATAAAACATAAAAACTGTTTATTCTCAACTTTTTGGTTTGTTGTGGAATTATTGTGTAATATAACAAAAACAAAGCTAGTGTTCTAGTAAAAAACTGAAATGAAGCATTACCACAGTCGTTTTAAAGGTACATTATTAAAGCCAGTTGTAAAGTAGTAAAAACACTCAAAAAGGTCCTGAACAGGAAAGAGTTAAAAGAACTTAAACTGATGAGGACAAAAATGATAAAAAAATATATATATATATATATATAACGACCGAGCTAGCCTTTAGCGGTCAGTCGATGAACTGCAGTACACGTCACTTCCTGTTACAATCCACGCGGGAAAGCAGGCGGGGGTGCTTCTTGAGTTAAATATTCCTATTTAAACCATTCATTTGTGACTTCTTAAAAACAACTGACTACAACTAATTGAGCGGATTACTTCCAGCGTTCGCCTAGTTTTAAATAGTAAAAGAATCGAGTTTATTTCGTTAGTAAAAGAATCATTAATGACATAGTTTTTAGATCCTCGATGGAAATGAACCGGAAGCTCTGCAGATCTCGAGCTTTCAGAAGAAGGTTCTTCACATCGCGTGTCAAAGCCGCTCCGAGAGAACCTCTCCTCCGCTGAGCTCAGCCCTGACACCGCGAGAGGAAGCTCCGCAGCGCCCCCTGGCGCCCGGTCGAACGCCCCAGAGTTGACTGCTCTGCTGTCCGCTCGGTTTCTTTTAATTACACAACAATAATGTGTCAAAACTTGATTACACCACGTTTTAATTCGTTTAAAAGTAAAAGTAGATGCTCACAAGCAAAAGTGTCTCGATTTCACAGCTGAACCTGGGATTTTATTTCTATAAACAATCATTAAAATGCCTTCAAAAATACATTTTATTACTAGTAAGCTCTGAAAATAGCATGTATTAGTCGTCTCCAGTCTCTTATGCTACACTTCACCATTAAATATGATAAAGCTGTTTCTAAAAGAACCTTTCTTTTGCATTGGTCTATAAATCCATGTATGAGGTTTGTTTTATAGACATTTATTTACACAAATATATATATACTTTCTTAGATAACCACCCCCTCCTGATGGAAGAGCAAAGGTAAGTCCCTCAATTTCATATTCACATATTTGAAGATTTTGCCATTTAAAAATACTTTCCAGTCACTCAGATTATTTCAGAGGTTAAATGAGTAAAAATGCTCATGTTTGGTAAATACGTCCCTTGTTATTATAATTGGTGAATAACATGGGGGTAAGTAAGAAAAAACCAGCTTGTCGTTTGATTCTAAATCTAATAAAACATTTAAATAATTTACTTAAGATGGACCAATAGACATTTGGAACACTTGCATGTGTTTACTATTAGAATGTTTTGAAATCAAGTTAAAAAAAAATATAATAAATTTTGACAAGTTACAACAAGCAAACGACACCCGAAATGGCTCCTGGGTAATTATTATAATTATATTTGTTGTATTTAAAGCTTTCGTTACATTAATAATGAAATTAAAAATGATTTATTCCACCTGTGAGCTTCGGGAGGTTGCTCCTCAGAGTGAGGAGGTGCTGTTCCCTTAGGAGCTCTGAGGAGAGCGTCATGAGGAGCAGGTGCAGCCGGGACACACCGGAGAGACTGTTGCCAGGTAAAACTCGTGGATCCAGAGATACTTTCTCTCCCCGGAAACAACGAAAATCCAGATCGTTCTAAACCAGGAAATGACCACAGCACACGACGAGCCAGGTTTCAGAGTCAGGTTTATTGATGATGTCAGAGCAGCGATCCAATCACAGCTCGGCAAACCCAGAGATCCACCTTTAACTGCAAACCTGCGTAAAAGCCTTGGAAAAAGCAGATGGAGTCGTCGGAAGGAGCTGATATTGAAGCGAAGTCGATGAGAGAAATATCGAAACATTTCAGACACCTCCACCTCCTCAATCCGGAGCTAGTGATGAGAACCACCTGAAAGATGAACAGAACGTCCCGAACACACCTCCCAACACCAGGCGGCTCCACCACACGCCACACGCCGCCGTAAATAAACACACAAAGAGCTTCTCAAACGCATAATCCTCCGTCCCAAAGCAGCGATGAAATAACTTCATCATCGAATATCTGACGGAGCGGCTTCTTCGACAAATCACGACATTATTTCAAAACAGAACGAACAGAGTGCTTCTGAAATGAGGAAGATCTACGGCGACGACGAACAGGAAACGTGATGCGTCCCAACAGGAAGTATTGCATCAGTATTGCGTTTATATTAAAATATCGAGAGATTAATGTACCAGTGATTACGATAAGCGCGGAACCCCCCCCCCCCCCATCTCCACGTCCTGGACCTTCTCAAACACACCCCCGTCAGCAATACAAGGTGCCTCGTGAAAACGAAGAGACGTCCCCAGCGATCGCGGATGCAGAGTACAGCAGGAGGAACGCTTGGTTCCTGCTCCTCTTGCTTCACTCTGGAGGGAGCATCTCTCTCAAGCTGGCTCCTCATCACAACGAGACGCATCCTCTGGAGAAACCAGCTCTCTGAAAGCGCAGCGCCGGGGATGGGGTTCTCAGTACTCGAAGGGTCCGAGGGGGCTGAAATCGCAGTCGAAGAGCTCGCTGATGCCCTCGTGCTCCTCCAGGCCGAAGTGATAGTCCTGACTGTGAGGAGGAGACAGCGAGATGAAGCCGTCGAAGCCCGCCCCCAACCCGTCTGCTGCTCCGAACCCACAGGAGTCCAGAGGAGACAAGTCAAAGTCCGGCAGGTCGCACACCCCCGAGAACGGGTCCGAGTCCAGGAACGCCTCTGAAACACAGAGCAAACCAGACTGAGAGTGATGCGCGGCGTTTCACCGGCGCCGCCGGACACTCCATCTAGAGTCAATCATCGTCACCAGGGTGAAATGGCACAGAGGGGGGGTCACGACACGCTCCTGAGACACTGCCGCCTCAACCGTTTACTTTGTTCTCAACAGATTCTTTTAGTTTTTGGTAGTTCTGATGTGAAAACATTGGTCCGAAAGACACTGAACCGCCAGAAACGATCCGATCACTCGTGAGCGTATCGAACCACCAGAGCTCTGAGTGAAAGCATGGTTTCGATTTAGAAGAGACTCTCCCGCAGTGGAGGGGTGTCCCAAACACGCTATTAGTATCGGATTTCTGAAACCCGGGGCATTGAGCGTCAGATATGGAACGTAAAACAATATGAACGACGCGACACCGCCTACTGCCATTGGGCTAATATGAGGCGCTGCCGAGCGGACCTGAGCACCACACTGACAGTCTGAGAGAGGGTGCACACGCGACTTCCCAACGACCGCGGTTATTAAACATTGTTTCAAAGAAAACGAGGGCAGCTAACTCTAACAGGGCAACAGAGTAATCCCACAGGCAGCAAGCAGACTGAAGCTATACGTGATGTTCCGCTTCATTTCAAGACTACAATATCTGCAGCTGTTTGTGCTCCTGCTGTTAACAATGATCACCAGAGATCACCATACAGAAGCATCCGGGCAAGGACTTCTACACTGCTCTCTGAAGCACAAACACTGAGTAAATGAGCAGCTGTTAGGACACGCCCATTTTCATGCAAAGCAGCACCCTACATCTCATTATTTACATTTGTCCACGCCCCTTTTCCCAGCTGAACTGCGAACCTTTAAAATTGAGAAAAAAGTGCAAAATGTGGAAAACTCTGCTGGAAACAAAACTTTGAAAAGCCAGAGAGGAAAATAAAACATTTAATTTAATTCAGCATCTTGAAATTTGTCTGGATCTCACCAGAGTCTGTAGCCAGCGGCAAAGGGGAGGAGCTTGGGAGAGTCACCGGCATCAGCTCAGACGGCGCTGGGCTCTGATTGGACGGTTTCTCCGGCGTGCAGTCACCGACCGGACTGCAGACCCCCGAGCTATCCTCGGGACACAGGAAGACGTCGATCGGCCCCTTGGAGCTCTGGAGGGAAATCTGGTAGCTCTGAAACACGGCGCGAGCAGAAGAGGAGCGTTAGAATCGAACCGAGAGACCGCTGTAGATCCGAAGAGCCGTACTCACCTTGCTGGGCTCAGAGATCTGCATCTGAGTCTCCGGCGGAGCTCGGATCACCATGATGATCTGATCCGGGGGGCTCACCGTGTTCCGCAGGTCCTGACACTGCACGTATCCCAGCGTGACTGTGTTAAAGATCCCAACCAACACGACTGAGAGCTGGTTTCAGTTTCACCGTCCAAAGGAACACGAGAGCAATGCATGAGTGTGTTCCCCTAGCTGCAGCTCCAGAAACAGAACTCAAACCAAACGTTACTCATTGCTTCCCTCTGAAGGATATTTCTTGTTCCGAGTGTCCTCCGTGAGGAGCCGTAGCTGCAAGCTGCACTTGTTAAGGAGCTCGTCCAGCTTCTCTTCGGCCTCCGTCAGCTCTGAAACCTCCTTCTGGAGCTCCTGAAGCCTGGCCACTGACTCTCCGTCGATGCGGTTCCCACTGTGGACACAGACACGAGAGCTGAAGCGAGCGGTCGAGGAGCACCAGAACATCTCCAGGAGGTGCCAGAACCTCCTCAGCCGGCTCCTCTGGAGGCGGAGGGGCAGTTTAGACTCTTAATAAAACGTCATTGTTAACCGTATTTACGTCCGCATCCGATCAGGTTTAGTGATTTACCAGATTATTCTAGAGCTTCTCGCGGTGAAACTAGAGCTCAAGCCTCTGGGGGTCTCGGACCCAGGTGAGAGCGGTTTCTACGCCGCGGTTCTGATAAAGAACTTCACACGTCCTCCAGACGGGTCACATGACCTGGACGCCGCGAATCACACTCACAGCCACTGAATGTTGTTCTTGGACTTCTTGGAGATGAGGTGAATGCCCTCCAGGACGTTGGTGATGTCATAGATGCGGCGTTTCTGGACGTCCAGCACCTGCGAGGCCCAGTTCAGGTCCACCACGCCGTCCGGAGACTGAGCCAGGAGGTCCAGGAAGCGCTTGGTCGTCAGATTCAGAGACGTGTCGTAGCGAGACTTCTCCACGGACAGCTTCGGCACTGAAACGAGATGTTTTTCAATCGAGGTTAATTCTGCCGCTCAATTCTAGATCATGGTTAACGTTTAACCTTCTGCTTAGCTCTTCAACGTTAGCTAGCGTTAGCTTCCAGCTGATTCGCTGAAACCCAACTGCGTTTAGTTCCATTCTACAGCTTGATCAGACTCGTTAAGAGACAACGACTCCCTTCTCAGCAGCGGCATCTCTACGGTAAACGCTGCCCATGAATCACGCGGGGAACTATACAGACCTCTAGGAGGCGCAGGTGTGGCTGGAGGTGCAGGTCCATTCGAAGCACACAATGAAGTGCAGGTGTACAGATGATCACTGTCCAAATCCAACTTCCTCTTGACCTGAGGACACAGAGAGGAGGTCAGCCCCTGACTCAGCCGCGCTTCATCTCCCTCTGCTGGCCACTCAGCTCAGATGCAAGCCCTAAGCTTAAGTTCGAGTGACTCCAGAAGCTGCTCCCGTGTTCCTTACTGTCAACCAAATACAAAAACTCCAGATGTTTCCAAAGATGGGCTTTTGCTTCGTTTTCAGACTGCGCTTCGATACGAGTGAAGAACGGGTTCTGAGAATGGAAACCATGATCCAGATCAACACGCGTTTGCGATCAGAAATGTATAGAATGTGTACGATTTTTTTCATTTATATTTTAATCTAGACTTCTTCAATAATGGAACAAAACTGAACCTTTTGACCACCTTTCCCTTACAGTTTAATATTTGAGATTTACTCTGGATTTGTGGTACAAAAGAATTGCCCTCGCATGAGATACTGGCTTCCCGTGAGTTCCTTCATTTTGAATGTAATCTTTGGGTTTCAATAATTAAACTAAATGGAACGATAGTGTGTGAACCACTGTGTGCTTCTGGAGGCCATGATTACCCTACACTTTCAATTTCACCTTTGATTCACTTCTGTAATGGAACACAGATACCTTCATGCTTGCTTGCGGTGACTACATGGTTCCACTGACTTTTATCTAAAAGCAAATCTTTGGGTGAAAAAGCTCGATAATGAAACCGTTTCGGATCCTCGGTTGATTCGGATTCCACTGACTGCCTTTAGTCAACAAAGTAATCTCTGGAGAAAACTCCAATAAATGGAACTAACTGAAACAAAAGTGATCTTTTCAGGTGATTCTCGAGGCCACGAACCAATGTTTACACAGCATTTTCATAGAATTTAATCTTTGATTTGAAATCTTCAGTAATGGAACCCGAATGAATAAACAGTGGACCTTTACAGGGATTATCGACGGCGTGGCTCTGATTCAGGGTTTCCAAACATTTACAAAATAATATTATTGACAGTTCCTGATGGGTCTCGGGGCGAATAATCTGAAGCTTTTGATTGCCATCACATTATCGGGAGGAGCTCATCACTCCTGAAGTAAGATGTAGATGTAATCTGCAGGTGGGTTCGTACCGGCGGCCGGCCCTGAGCAGGTCTCCTGGTGCCTTCCAGGCTCATGGGTCCATCGTTTGTGTTATGTGGGGTTGCAAAAAGCAAAACATCCCCCGTCCCAGTGCTGGCGGAGCTGGTTCCAGGCGTGGAGATGATGACGATCTGATGATCTTCTCTGAGATCAAAACCTCCATTGTTCAGCAGGGACTCAAAATCGACCAGCAAATCCTCCGAGGTCTGTCCTGAGACAAAGCACTCAGACATCTCGGGGAACACACGGGGAACGGGTCACGGCGCTGGTGTCGATCCTTATGGTTCCAAGTGCATCAAGAGGAGGTTCTCACTGTGTTCATGCAGGAACAGGGCTGGGAACTGTTGTATAATCCATGGTGCTATCAGCCAAAAAAGGCCCTGGCTAAACAGGATGTGGGTGAAGGAGACTCCCAAATGTAGGTCAAAGTCAGGTTGTAAAAGCACCTTTATATTAATATATTGGAAAATTAAGAGCAAGGCAGATATTAAAATGTACTTTAAATGTGCATTTAGCTTTCATCGTGAGTTCAGACTGTATCCTCTGTACAGGAAGTGCTATTGAAAACTAAAGTAAAAGCATAAAACAAGGACTTCATAAATAAACATCTTTAAAACGAAATAAAATTAAACGTCAACATTTAAAGTGCATTAAAGAGGGAATTACGTTAAAGTGCTACTTTAGCACAATAGACTGTCGTGTGCTGTTGTCCATCAGATCTGGAGAAAGGAGCTACATCTAAACTAAAACGAAAGGGAAAAAAAGAATAAAACCCGATCCAGATGCCGAACAAAGCCCAGGTCTGGTTTCGTCTCTCATCTGACACTTTAATCCATCACGTCCAGCGCTTTTGTCCTTTTAGTGACTCCATCCGGGAAGTATGGCTTTAATCTCCGAATAATTTACAGCATTCCGCTTCTTTAAACCATGAAATCTGGCAAATCCGGTAAATGTTCGGCGGTGCCCGCTCCTAGCGCGGTCTGACCGGACTCGTTGTTGTTATTGTTGTGTTTTTGTTCCAGCTGATCGGAACCTGCTCAAAGCTTTACGCGCCAAATCTTTTTTGCCGCGAAACTAGCACGTGCCAGCACGCCGACCGATGGTTGGCCGTTGCGTCGCGTCCTACGCGTCAAAGTTCATCGTTTGCAGCTCGTTCATTGGCTGAAGCAGCTGCCAGTCAACGCCCCCTTTTCAGTTTTATTGTGTTTTTATGGACATTTAACACAAATTGTTAAACATTGAGAAAGAATGACACAAACAATACGTGAATAAATCAATATAAATCAATTTGTTGACATGTAGATCACAAAGTTATATCTAAGTACATCTTATGACATGGTTTTATTCAACGAATGCACACAATATGAAGGGACTGATTCGTTTTAAAACGGTTATTTGAGTGTAATTGTATTTTTTTAATTCATGCAAAACAGAAAATGTAATAAGCAACAAAGGATAATTACACAGACAAAAGCAAAACCACAAACAATCTCGTGTTGCTTTAAGAAACTAAACATTTGAACCATCGTTGAATTTAAAAATAAAATGTGTCATGGACATGACATTTTGAATCCATTTGACAATAAGAATAAATAAAAGTAAACATTAAAATAACCCAGAACAAGCCCCGCCCACATCTGGCTTCACATACAGAAAGCTGCAAGATGGCGCAGGCAATATTTGAGGTTCTGGAAGGTAGTATTGCACTTTATTCACTCTTTTAGCATTCTCAGCAATACTGTTTTATTTTTTCTAATATAAAATATAGAGTTCGTGGGCTAGCTCAACGGAAAACATCAAGAGACACGTTCTGGACAGCTGTTTCGGTTCTTGCACATTGCCAATTTAAACAATAGAATATTATTTGAAATTATTTTTGTGCTCGGTTGAGCCTAGTTTTATTTTATTAACAGCGAGAAAATTGAAAGAAAGGAGGGAGGATGCGCGATGGAAACAACAGCCTCGTGCTGAGATCATGGCGGAGGGAGAAAACACGTCACTGGAAAAGCCAAGAAACAAATGACCGTTAAAACGCTTTTATTAACATTTACGATAATAATTGATTCAAGTTTGTGTGTAAAAGTTCAAAATTCACTCGTGCATTTATGTTATTCGCGTAATGCATTCTAAAATAAATAATTTAAGTTACGTTATGACAACGTAATCAAGTCGTATTGTAGAATTTTGTCGCGACTCCTGTATGTTTTGTGATCTTTATTCCCCTCAGGAGAGAATGTGTGTGTTGCCCTGCGATGGACTGGCGACCTGAACGGGAATAAGCGGAGCATTCATAGAAATGAATGAATGAATAAACATTTGAAGATGTTTACAAACCACAAAAGTGAATGTTTATGTTTCGGCGTCAATAATAATGTCATTACAGTGTTTTAACATTAAAATTCTACATATACACATTTATTGACATCGATATTATACATATTGTGCTGGTTTTACAATAAATAAATATTCTAAACTTAGTCTATAACATTAATAAACTTATTTACAATAATTTATTTTCAACAATAATTATCACATTTATAAATATGTTTACCATCATCATTAAGGTAATTAATTCATTATTATGGTAATAAGGCATGAGTATATGAATAGGTGCTAGTTTTCTCTGTGTGTAAGGCTGTAAAAAGTATTTCTCATGGAGACATGAGAAATGTAATATCCAAACATGACGTGCTGTTTTGGAGATAAATAAATAAATGAACTGATAAATGATTGAATTTGCTGATGAAGGCATTGACAACCAGACGGTGCTCAGTGTTCAGTCGTTGTTGGACGGACAAACTGGAGTTTTGGACCCAAACGCACAAAACGTCTCCGGATCTACAATCCAAACCTTAGGTGAGATTTACACAATCATTTAAAGTCTGTGATTAACATTATTTCTTTTATTCCATCACTGATATTGATATATTCATAGACAATGTTTTAACAGAATGCAAGCTATGACGGTGAGACGGAATAAATCAAGAATTATTATAAAACCTAATTTTAAATGTGATAAAAAAAATAAAGCAGCCTAGTTACAGTTTAATGAGTGTTTTTCTGTAGATAATTACTCCCCAAAAAGGTAGAATTGTATGCAGGTGTTGCAGGGTGATTGAATTAGTCTAACGTTATATTGTTGATAATATAGAAACACATTGTGATGGGACTCTAGAGGATGATTAATAGCTATAAAATATCATTGATTTGGAATCAAGCTGGCTCCACGGATTGGCCGAACAACATTTGTTCCCATGCGTCTCTGAAGCGCTCTCGTTTCCCCTCAGATGACGACGATGTGTTTGTTTGTGGGAAGTGTAAGAAGCAGTTCACCTCTCTGCCGCTCTTCATGACCCACAAAAGGGAGCAGTGTCCGTCCAGCGCCCCCTCCCTCGCCACTGTCTCGCTGGCCCCCGGGAACTGCTACAACGCTCTCCAGCCGGCGGGGAGACAGGTACGCTCATGTGCAGAGACTACGGCAAACTAGTAGTGTGTTTAGAGACATCGTGGTTTGGTACAGTCTGAGAGTGACTAGATTAATAGACGGTTGATAACGTTTCAAACAAATGTATATTTCGCCCGAAGAAAAGGTGGAGCTCTTTTTTGCCGACTGTTATTTCTAAGAGATTCTGCCTCCACGACTCTGATGGAGAGTCTCGAGTCTGACGGTTGTGTCGCGGCATCATTAACAGATGGATTCTTGACCCCCAGGATCGGTGTCCCAGCCTCGTAATCATCCTCTGATCCCCGCAGGTTTCGACGTACATCACGGTGCCGCCGTCCCCGCTCACACACACTCTGGTTCAGGGGAATGTGCTGGTCAGTGACGAGGTTCTGATGTCAGCGATCTCCGCCTTCAACTCTCTGGACCAGCCAATGACAGCCATGCAGGGGAACACACAGGTCAGGCCTGAGCAGCACCTGGTTCTGTCATGTTCTGGTTCTGGTTCTTCTGGTTCATCTATTCTGAGCATGGATCTTCATGACATTTCCCAGAGCAACCTCAGCATGCTTCCAGGAAGTTCGTACCTGCAACACCATCAGCAGCCCCTCGCCCCAGCACAGGCCACACCCCATTCCTCTCAGGTCCCTTCAGGTAACAGTAACTCGGTGGTGCAGGTGTACAGCACGTTGCCCCCTCTGGCCGGAGGAGGAACTGCTGAGGTGTCGGCTCTGGGTCTACAATCGTTCCCGTCGATCCAGGTGCAGCTCACTCATGCAACTGTTGAGGTATAGACATGGGTGTTCACGCAGGTGTTTGGCAGGTCCCCAGTCAGTGTGTGGAGGCTCCGGTTTTCAGCGGCACATTGGGGTACTGCTGCCAATCAAAACCCTCTACCAAAAACAAGATCTGCAGCCTAGGGCCAAACCTGATGGAGCTGGACCGGTACGAGAAGGCCACCACCCCCAAAAGAGCCCGAAGCTCCAAGAAAACAGCCAATGGTCGTTGAGTCTCCCGTCCTAGCAACTACTTTCAATAAATGAAACGCTGGAATCGAAAGCAATGACGAGATGATTTCTCTCTGAATCCCACAGGCCCAAGCAAAGGGAAGACCCAGAAGCTGAAGTGCAACTACTGCGAGAAAGTGTTCACCAAGAACTTTGATCTCCAGCAGCACATCCGGAGGTAAGATGAGCAGAGATCTTCAGTCTGAGGCTAGGCAGCACCTTGACCTCCAGCTCCTCAGCTGAGGATCTAGTGGAGTCTGAATCCTTCTGTCACGGTTCCTCTGTCGCCAGTCACACGGGGGAGAAGCCGTTCCAGTGCATCGTCTGCGGCCGAGCGTTTGCACAGAAGTCTAATGTGAAGAAGCACATGCAGACGCACAAGGTTTGGCCGAACGGAGTCCACAGCACCCCCTCCTGCACCATCTCCATCCGCCTACTGCCACAAGACACCACTCAGCGGCAGGAGAATGGTGAGGAGACCCAGTCTTGAATGTCTGTCCGTCCACTCAGAGAGCTTCCTGAAAGAGCTTCCGCTAACAGCTAGTTGAACACTGATGGCTTTAGCTTCAGCTCTCATTTCTACGGTGGTTGTCGAGCTGAAAAAAATTGGACATTTTTAGGCCAAAATTCTTTACCTCATCAAACCCCCGGTTTCCATTGAAAGCTGAAGCAAAGCTATCGCAACGAAAAACCATGGTCCTCATGTTCTGAACGGCTCTATACGAGCACACGTTCCCTTTAATACATCACTGTAGCCATAGTCTCGGGCTCTTCTAACGACCGCTCTGAGAACTAGTTGTGAAACATGAAACTGCTGCGGTTCACCAGAGGAGGGACCAAGCCGCTTTGGAGGAATCTGTGATTGTGAAGGAATCGTCTGGCAGGGTATCTCCAAAAAAGAAACAAGACATCAGTAGTTGATTCAGGGAAGCTGAAGAACATCTCCTTGTGCTTTTCTCCAGCTCCCGAGGAGCATGAGGGTCCAGCCCAGAGCTCCGAGGCTCAGCCGGAGCAGGACTCGAACCCGAAGCATCAGGAGGTGGTGGTAGACCCCTATTATCACTGCCTCTTCTGCTTGGACAAGTTCAGCAACTACTTCCAGCTCAAGAGTCACATGACGCAGCACAAGAACGAGCAGGTACAGCACCAGAGACCCGGAGCGAGTGATGCAAAGCATCCAGATAGTTCTCAGAGGAACCGTAGAGCTGTAAGAACAGGGGCTTCAGTTTTCCGTCCTTCAGAGAGCTGTGGCTCGGCCCATAATGAATAAAAGTGAGTTTTCAGGGTTCCGTTCTGAGGTGCTGGGGTTCTAGTGCCTGGAACCCTGCTGTTCCGAGAGTCTACTGCTGGGATCGGTTCCCTGATGGTATCATTTGTTCTTAGACTCTTGGAAGAGTCCCAGATTCTGTCCTGAACTCCCTAAACTCCCTCTGGAAGCTTTTTGACGCTGCAGCTTTCACCCCTCCCCTCGTGTTCTTACACACTGAGAACGTCTTGTAGATCTCCATCACTGCAGCGTAAACGTATTTAATGCATTGTTACCATTACGCTCTCCAGATATCGGGGGAAGGAAACGAGAAAAGAGATTTCTTGACTCTTGGAACCACGAGAACGAACTGAAGAATGCCGAGTTCCAGAGTCAGCGATACAGTTTTATTTCAGTCTGATGTTAAATAACAGGAGCATTTGCAGAAGAGATGAAACCCTTCAGAAGGTGCAGAAAGACCTGCCGCTGGAGCGTTCAGAGCTTTGAGAGATCGCAGACAAAGACAGGATCAGTCCATGTAGACAAGCAGAATGTCTATGTTTCTCAGGTGTACCGCTGCGTGCTGAAGAGCTGCTCTCAGACCTTTGAGAAGCTGGACGACTTCCTGGCGCACACCAACACTCACCAGGAGCAGCTGACGTACCGATGCCACCAGTGCAGCAAGGTGTTCCAGACGCTGTTCGAGCTGGGCCTGCACCAGTACACCCACACCCACAGTCTGCTGAACCAGCGGCGGGACAGCGGCAGCTACAGGTCACGCACGCACGCACACCTCTCTTACCGCTCTCCGGAAGACATGGAGCAGCTTAATCCTTTAACCCTCCTGCTCTGAGCACAACCATTAGCACCGCCCCCTAATGGCTGGAGGATATAATAGAACACGTATCACACTAGACACTGCCGATCCTAGCTTTTATGTATTATAACCTTTTAAAGTCAGCTTTAGTGCCCATGAACTCACTGGTCACATGACATTAATGTTTTGAGAGCCCTTGCTTGTTTTCTTAAGATTAAGTGCAATATTATGTTTTTTTTACACGCAAAATTTCTAATTTTATTATTATTACTCCTTTTCAATTTAAAACTTTTCAGTTCTTAAGGCCTAAATGTTTTGACTTCTCGATCCCATGGATCCTGCTCTTTGTTGTTGTTGTTGTAAATTGTCCTTTTGCTGCTGTACTAACGGGATTTCCCCACTGTGAGATCATTAAAGTCCATCTGATCTTATGAAAGGTAAACATGAGAACGGTTTCCGTGGAGGTTCTACATGTCGCAGCGAGGACTGAGCTTTGTATCAAAGCAAGTCATTCTCAGAACGAATCTCGATGATGACAGACGTGTTTGTTGTTTGTATCTCAGATGCACGAAGTGTCAGAGTAAATACTCCACGCAGGAAGCTCTGGAGCAGCATCTGCTCACTGCCGCTCACAACTTCCCCTGCCCGCACTGCCAGAAGGTACGGCCCGCGGTTCTCTGTTCATTATTAGCGCTCCTCAATCTTCACTGGAGAAGGAAGTTGTGCATATGTCCAATTAGAGAGAAGAAAAACAAGCTCCTCCCACTTCCAGAACCCAAATGAAGGGTTTAACAACCAGAAAAAAAAAAAAACATTTGTACATGTTCAAATCAACAACGCGTTAAAACATTTCCATAAAATGGAGCTAGAGCAGGAAGGGCCCGATGTCTGAAGATGTAGTCCACAGTGCTTCTCACAGACTGTTCGTGTCTGTTCCAGGTGTTTCCATGCGAGCGATATTTCCGCAGACATCTTTCTACTCACAGCGCCGGACGAAAGTTCAAATGTCAAATCTGCAAGAAGTTCTTCAAGACGGAGCACTACCTGAAGCTGCACTCTCAGATCCATTCCGGTAGCTCCTGCTCCTCCCTTCGGCTTTCACACCCGAGCCTCGTTCCGCGGTCGCTCCGTTGAATAAACAAAATCAGCTCCATTCATCAATTTACTTCCCTAACCGCTTTGCGATTGGTCATGAACATGTGAACCAAACGAGGCCGGTGTGAAAGCATCCTCAGGTGGATTACGGTCGAGCGGTTCTACTGCTCAGACGCAGAACCGATGTAAGAGGCGCTGTGCTGCTGTTTCCAGGAGAGAAGCCTTTCAAGTGCTCCGTGTGCGAGGCTTCGTTCAACAGAAAGGATAAAGTGAAGAGGCACATGCTGATCCACGAGCCCTTCAAGAAGTACAAATGTCCCTTCAGGTGAGCGTTCCACCACGGCCTCCTGCCGGGTCTCCGGGAGGGGGTGGAGGTGGGCGGTGCCTGTGCTGCTTAGCTGTGCTTCTGTTTCCTGCAGGACTCACGTGGGCTGCAGCAAAGAGTTCAACCGCGCAGACAAGCTCAAAGCGCACATCCTCTCTCATTCAGGTGAGGCCATAACCCTGAGCCCGGCTCGGGGACCATCCGGTGGTGACCCGTCTGTGTCTCACGCAGGAATCAAACCGTTCAAGTGTGCCGCGTGCGAGAAGTCCTTCAGCCGGCGGGCGCACATGCTCGAGCACCAGAGGACACACACAGACGACTACCGCTTCCGCTGCAGAGTGTGTACGCTGGGGTTCAAACGCCGGAGGGAGCTCAGGGAACACCGGTGCTCAGGTACAGAGCCTTCAGTGCCGTTCCATCCCGTAAAATTCAACTCGAGCGTTTCCTGAATCAGTTCCATACATAGAGAATATACGATTTATAGCGTACAATCCACCGAATGCTTGGTTCTAAAGCATGACGACGCGTCGGTTTCCAGGGAAGGGATCTGCAGCCGAGCATGCGGAGGAACATGGGGAGAAGGCACCAGAGGTGATGATGGCCATCATTGGAGGAGTCAAGGAGACGAGAGAGGAAGAGCAGAGGAACGAAGGAGTAGAGAATGACACAAGACTGAACGAGCTCCAGGAAGAGGGAGATGGGCTGATGGATGAACCAATCAGCTTTCAGAATGAAGGCTGACATCAGCAAATTCCTTCGAGCTTCAAAACTCTCGAGGTCTTCTATGCTCCCCCCAAGGGGTGCTTGCTGAAAGAGAAATGTTTTATATTAAAACACGATCCTACAGTAAATATATTTTTATCTCATCTGGTGAGATCTCCGGGGAGGTTAATGGTTCAAAACTAGGCGGAGCTAGTTGTCTGCTTTGGAAGTTGTGTGGTTGTTTGCAGTCGAGCCCAGGAGATCAGGAGAAATCTTTGAGGAACCTCATCTTCAAAATAATCCTTAGAGAGAAAGGAAGGAAAACAGAGGATTAAAGAAGTCAGAAAAGAGGTTCAAGAAGTAAAGGAAGGAGATCTGGAAGAAAGTAAGAAAAAATGAGGAAGGAAGAACATCACGAAGAAAGAAAACGTTCCCGGTGGAGTCAGTGCTTCACGGTGACCGATCTATTCTCTGGAGCTCTGAGCTGGTTCCTCGCTGGGCTCGAGGCAGAGATGCTGACCATCACTGGGTGTAATGGGAGCCACCGCTGCTGAAGCTCCTGCAGCTTCTTCCTGCCGGGTGCCGCTCCTCCAGCATATAGATCAGAATCAGCAACAGCTAAAGGAACTGAAACTTCTTTGAATAAAGAGAAAATACAAACGTTTCTTTCCATCAAGTTATTTATTCAACATCTCCTCACATTAATTAGACCAGACATACAAATCACCTCTAGCAGATCTGGAGCGAGAGAATACTAAAGTCATCAACAGATTATTCACACATGTACAGTACCGGATCATTTACAGAGTCGAGGAGGAACACCAGCTCCTGGCGTCACATCTCCTCAGGGTCAAAGCGAAAGCTCATCCCGCAGGGTTCACAAACTTTAGTTTCATTTCATTTTGAACCATAGTTTGAGACAGCAGTAAAGTGTGAGGTGCCACAGGGATCTGTTTCAGGCCCGATGCGATTCTCAATAAATCAATTACTGCCGATCTCCAACATTCGCAGACTCCTCTGCAGCTCAGGTGCTCACATGAGATGATTTGGGGCGAAGCATCCCTTTAAACCATTTAATTTAAATATGTCTTTTCTGCCTTACATTTCGGTAAAATCAAGTCGTATGTGCTAAAAACCGATAACGCTTGGGGTTAAAACAGGAGCTTTCGGCCCTTCCAGTGGATTCAGACTAGCGTCACCTCAACAAATAATTGGTAAAACTTAAAAAGAAGCGTTAAGAGCAGGCGCTCTATAGAACTAGAGGCCTGTAATAAATACTGCAAGCTCACAGCGTCACCCCCAGAGAATCTCACAGTGTTCTGCCCCTGGGAACGTCACCAGGATTAAACTCATTACAAAATTACAAACCGATTCAGAAATCTGCGTTCGGCTGAAGCAAGAACAACGAAGCGATAATCAAGAGATAGAGCTGAAATTAATCGTTAATATACATTATTACGACAGTGTGTCTTTTCGCAGAGGAACTGATCACAATTCATCTTTTGGACGATGAAACTGAAAAACCCAGCTGTCCAGTTTCCTTTCGTACGTGCAAAAGAAGTTGAGCCGCACGAGGACAATAAAATATTCTTGTGTTCCAGTTTCACCGTCCAAACACATCAATTTTCCTGCAAAACAACAGATCTGGGGCAGTTTGACTGAATTCTCCGCATCTGAAGGATAAAGGGGACTTGACTGGTGATCATGTGACATGTTCTGGGATGATCGTGAGGAGACAAGGCACGCGGAGCCCCGTGGAGGAGCAATCAATCACACACTCGTTCATTTGCATAAATCATAGATGATCCGTCTGAAGATGGTCACACAGAGACAGACGAGAACAGAAACCACGTTTCCCAGAATGCACCTGTGTGACGGCGAGAGAGAGAGAGAGAGAGAGAGAGAGAGAGAGAGTGTCTGTCTCTCACTCCTGTCCGAATCCCTCCGTCTCCTCGATGGCGAACATCAGCTTCTCCTTCAGCTGCTCGTAGCTGCGATACGGAGGAAGATCCAGTCGATTAAAGCTGCAAAACATCGAGAACATAGACCAGCTCCATGAGGAACGACGCTGAAGGTTCTTGAGCTGAGAAACCAGAAAGTGTTGGTGAGGTGGAGAGAGCTCTGAGGAACAGAGGTGGTGTCGATGACCCCTGATGGTGTTTGAGCCCTGCTCCAGCGGCCGAGGGACTTATGGAAGCCCTCACTTCTCAGAACATCAAGCAACACTGGGTTTCTCAGTTCAAGGCGTGAAACTCTTCTGATAAACCAGAATCAATCAAATCAAGCAGCTAATGATTTTTCTGAAAGAGGTTCTGTACCACGTGTGGCTTCGAGGAAGCCAGTTCTCCTTCCCGACCTTCTCGATGCAGAACTTCTGAGCGCCGTTGCTCCCTGTCGACAAACACACGTTATTTCAGCTTCGGTGGATACCGCTGGCATTCAGGGTCGGCCATAACTTTTGTTGTAAACTGCCTCAGCGACGCCTCGACCCCATTTCCATGAGATTCTGAGCATTTTTAAATCAATATATATTTGAGCTTTTAGAGCAACTAAAATGACTAGCGCGCTAACATTACTGCTAATGTTTTTTACGTTAACAGAAGCTGACATGACTCTCGAAAGCTCTGAACTCACCCATGAGATCGGAGAAACCTCCGACAGGAAGTCGGCACGTGCCCGTCACAAACTGCAGCAGGCGCATGCGCTTCTCGTTGTCCATCTCTTTGATGAACTGGAGACAGAAAGAGAAACGTGTGAATGAACGCATCATAGATTTAAAGATAAAGATGATGTTTGAAGCCAGAACACAGATGGGCAGCTAGGAGCGCCCCCCGGGGGTCAGTACCTGCCAGAACCACAGGATCTGTTTGCTGGTGGAGGTGTAGTGTCTGTAGATGGTGTTCCTCTGCCAGTCGCCCAGATCGATCTCCTGCATCCCGCACAGCATCACCTGAAGGGTTAACGACAAACACGGTCTGGAGCTGAGCGTCGCTTTAGATTGCGCCCCCGTCTGGAGCACAGAGACCCTGCAGCAGAACCGCGCTCCTGTCCTCCATCTTTGCTCAAAATGACTTTCTTTATTGATGATATACAGGTAAACATTTCACCAATTCAATAAATCTGAGACTCTAGAAGAGCAACTGTGCGCAGTGCATTATTGTCCCTCCTGCACTGAGACTTTAAGAAATAGTTCCTAGTGCAGAGCAGGACGATACCTGGGTTTGCACAGCTTTAACGATAATTAATTAGCTTTAACAGTCTTTATCTTACATTTAATCACAACCAAAGCAGTGCACAACCCTCCTGTGGCTGCTCTGCTCCTCCGCTTTCGAGGCGAGGAGCATAAGGCTGAGCCCAGAGACGAGATCCCCCCCTCCCATCAGCTTTGAAGATGTTCTCTCACCTCCAGCTCTTTAGCGTCGAAGTACTGCAGATACTGCTGCGGAAGGACCTCATTGAAGCCCTCGAAGAAAGCCTGAGTCTGCTCCTCCACGCCGCGAGACAGACGCCACTCCGCCACCAGCCTGAGACGACACATTCACAGAGTGAGGACATCTCCACCTCCGCTGAAGATACAGGCAACGGTTCGAAAACCATCCCAGTTGTGACCTCACTTGTCCCATAAGCAAACAAACCCTTCCTGTCCCTGCAGCTCTGACCTGATGTACTCCTCCTTGTTCTCCTCGGTGACCTGGATGTTCCCTCCATCCGGCTTCAGCTCATGAGTCGACACCTCACCCAGGATCTCCTTATCCACCGAGAAGAACATCTCCAGCCCACACTCCTCGATGTTATTGTCCCTGAGAGCCGGGAACAGTTCAGTACGCTGTACATGTAACGATCATCTTCTGAAGGAAAGAGAGACTGACTTGATCCAGATGAGCGAGTTGTAGAACTCCGGGTCGATGGACTCCAGGTCTTTCAGAGTCAAGGGCTTGTTCAGGATCCTCTTGTAAAACGGCAGAGAGAAACCCGTGTCGATGAACTTCCCGTGAAACAGAGCCTGGAGGAAGACACCGGAGGGTTAGCAGATATATCTCTCTGGTCAGCGGATAAAGAAAACAAACATCTCCATCTTCGTGAAGTCTATGTCGCATCCAAAACCAAACAGCTCAGAGCAAACCTGAGCAGCTACAGGGAGACTACGTTACCATGGCGATGAATCGGCCAATGAACTTGAAGTACTTGAGGTGGTCGGGGTTGATGAAGGAGGCGGGGTTTATCTGGAGGCAGTAGTTGTCCTTGCCAGCGTACTCGAAGAGGCAGTACATGGGGTTCAGCACCTCGTGCGAGAGCAGGAAGAACCACTCCCTGCACACACAGACGGAGAACATGAGGATGAGCGCCGGGGTTCAGAAGGAGAACCTCATTGATGCCGAATGGAAACTGATCGAACGCTTCAATATCAAATCTCTCGTCAGATACAGACTGAACATGAAGCGTACCTGGCCACGCCTCCATAATCAAGCCCCTCCTCCCCCGGGAAGATGATCCAGAGCCTCCGCCGAAGGTCTAGAGAACTGAAGCTCATGATCTGACAGAGCAGAGAAGAAGAAGCGTCACTTCTCTGAAGATCTTCTCCACTGACGGCTGGTGCCAGACACCATCAACCGGTTACCTGCTGGAACGAGTCTTCGAACAGAGTTTTGCGGCTCACGGTGATCTTTATGTGCTGAGGCATCGCTAGTTGCTGTAACGACACGAAGAGGAAATGAAACCAGAGCAGAAGATAAATGGAGCTCCTGCTCTGAGCAGCAGAGCATGCTCTCCATCAGTCAAGGAGAGCGTTCGGGATCAGGATCAGCGTATCCGTACACTCCACAGGAGCTGGTCTTTATAAAACTAAAAATACACGTATTGCTAAGAGAAACACAAACGTAATAAATGAAAGATGGAGATGGTTTCTGAAGTACAGCGCTCACCTGACACCAGAACCTGAAGTACTGCACCTTAGCTTTGAAATCTCGTACGTAAGTGATCTGAGGTCCGTTCTCTCTGAAAAAGAGAGAGAGAGAGATCATTCTCTAGATGTGCAGTGGTCATAAAGTGTGAAGATCATTTCAACCAGAGCAAACACAGGTTAAAGCGCCCTCTTGTGGATCCTTGACTCACTGCTCCTGCAGTGTTTGGGCACTCGGAGGAGCATCCGGCCTCCGTTTTAATGTCGAGTGCTTTGTGCATCGAGTTTCTTTAATAAGAAACAAGGCGTTAGCCCCTCCCACACACCACGAGACTAAACCTGGGAAACAGCGCAGCTGATAGCGAAGCATGCGCCGCTGGATTCTACGACCATCCCGGACGCATCACCAGCCGCTTCACGAGTGCGGAGCAGAAGGAACTTCACGACTCGAGCTTGCTCCTCCACAGCTCCACGCTGGAGTAGGCTCTTATCAGGGGAACCACCAGTGGGGTTCCATCTATCCCCCTGTTCCTCCACGAGAAGCATCCGCTCGATGGACCCTACACTCAAGCTGTAGCCTCAGCAGGCTCCAGGTGCAGGGAACCAGAGCATTCTGCTGATGAGATGATTCCAGACGCCTGAAACGGGGAGTGATCTACGAGAGAAGCAGCTTTATCTCTTCTCCTGGTTCCTCTGACGTCTGAACAGAGAGGGGTGTGTTTGCTGCGGACCAGTTTTTCCTGTTCCTCGTGTGACTCATCAGAAGCTCAAGCTCTCCGGCGCCTGAAGGGTGTTCTTCACAAACCTCCTCTGAAAGCATTCCAGCAGCAAACGTGATCGTCGCTGCGTGTGGTGTTCGTACGGAGACGCTCTGAGCAGCGGCTCCACGCTGTGTTTGTGTGCGCTCCACTCACAGAGAGGACTTCCCGGTGCGCGGATCGATGTACGTGGTGGTTCTGCGGTTGTGATCCACAAAGTACGGGATCCCATCCACCGTGAACCTCATCTCCCAGCCTTCCGGCAGCGGCTTCTCGTTCAGCAATCTGAGAGACACACAAACCCTCATCGATTACATTCAGAGCAAACACCAACAGAACCGGACTGGACCGGACCGGACAGACCCTTGTGTGCGCGGATCCTCCCACTGCGTCGATCTGGTCGGGTGATGAACAAAGTAAACTCGTCCGTTAGAGTCCGTTCGCTTCTCTGAGAGGAAAAGCACAGGAGAAACAGGAAGTCAGCGTTTGAGGCCGTGTTCAGCCGGATACTAAAGCGTCTCACCCCATCCATGAGGCAGCGGTCCCAGCGGGTCGAACTCTTTATTCTGTGCCACCGACACCTGATCCTGCATCACAGAAGCAAAGCGGTCACTGGGGATCAGCTGGCTTTGGTCTCGCAGATGTTTACAGTTCAGCTGTGTTCGCTTTGCTCATGGAGCCTCATCTAAACGGGTTTCTAAGGAGCACCCCCCCCCCTTCATCAGGAGAGATTAGAAAGACTCTAGCACTGCAGCACGCACTGATGGACCCCAATGTTCCATTACACACCTATGCACTAAACTAATGCGGCTGCGTCATCAGCTCCCTGCGACTTCCTCTTGGGTTTAAAAATGAGAGCACAGACCCTCTCCTGAACACTAGATGGCTCTCTGGTGAACCGCAATTCACTCCATGCCACACGGTGGCGCAGAAGTAATTTACACTATGTGAGGCACATTTAAGGAGAAAGGGAAGAGGACGAGAGATCTCTTATCTGTTTTTCTAGAAAACAAACCACTTCAGACACTTCAGGTTTCAGACGCATGATTTTGAGTTTATGCCTAGAGTCGTTCGCAAACAGGGACAATATAAAAGATTGAAGTACCAAAGACTAATGTCACAGGTTAGCAAGATGCTTCCCAAATATCTGTCTGTTGGTGAGTCATGTTCTCTGTGATTCTCTCTAAAACCATGCCGTGTGAAATCCTCTTCTTCTTCTTTTCCTTTCGGCTGTTCCCAGTTTAGGGGTCGCCACAGCGAATCATCCGTTTCGACCTAACTCTGTCCTCAGTATCCTCTACTCTTTCATGTACTCTTGCACCAACTACCTTCATGTCCTCTTTCAGCACACCCATATATCTCGTCTTTGGTCTTCCTCTTGACCTCTTGCCTGGCATCTCCATCTCCAACATCCTTCTACCAATATAACCACTACCCCTCCTCTGCACATGTCCAAACCATCTCAACCTGGCCTCTCTGACTTTATCTCCAAAACAACCAACCTGAGCTGTCCCTCTGATGTGCTCAATCCTAATCTTGTCCATCCTCGTCACTCCTAAACTGAACCTCAACATCCTCATCTCTGCTACTTCCATCTCTGCTCTTGTCTCTTCCTCACTGCCACAGTCTCCAACCCATACATCATAGCTGGTCTCACTACTGTTCTGTACACCTTTCCTTTGATTCTTGCTGACACTCTTCTGTCACACAACACCCCTGACACTTTTCTCCACCCACTCCAACCTGCCTGCACTCGTCTCTTCACCTCTTTTCCACACTCCCCGTCACACTGGACTGTTGACCCCAAATACCTAAACTCCTGCACCTTCTTGACCTCAGCCCCCTGTAACCTCACTGTTCTATTTCCCTCCCTCTCGTTCAAACACATGTATTCTGTCTTACTGCGACTGACTTTCATTCCTCTTCTTTCTAGAGCTGACCTCCAACTTTCCAGGTGTTCCTCCACCTGCTCTCTGCTCTCACTACAGATCACAATGTCATCTGCAAACATCATTGTCCACGGAGATTCCTGCCTGACCTCATCTGTCAACCTGTCCATCACCATAGCAAATAAGAAGGGACTCAAAGCTGATCCTTGATGTAGCCCCACCTCCACCTTGAACTCCTTTGTCTGACCTACAGCACATCTCACTGCTGTCTTACTTCTCTCATACATATCCTGAACTACTCTGACGTACTTCTCTGCCACTCCTGACCTCCTCATACAGGACCATAGCTCCTCTCTCGGCACCCTGTCATACGCTTTTTCTAAATCCACAAAGACGCAGTGCAGCTCCTTCTGACCATCTCTGTACTTCTCCATTAACATTCTCAGAGCAAAAATTGCATCAGTAGTGCTCTTCCTGGGCATGAAGCCATATGCCCTTCCTGACGCAACCCTCTCTATTTATCCGGGCTTGGGACCGGCACAGAAGTCACTGGCTTCCAACCCCTGTGGCTAGATTGCCGTGTGAAATCCTCTGCTGTTTAAAAAAAAAAAAAAACGTCTGGATGCGTTTCTTGCTGCTGGTGTGTATGTTACATTAGCGCAGTGGAATTAAGGCTCAAAAACACGTAGACCTTGATCTGTTACTGGCACACGTCACGGCATGTTACCCCCTCTCCAGGAGTCATTCAACAGAAACCATGTACATCATTTCTGCTGGATTGATTAAGTTTCACACATCTTTTGTTTTTGTTTTGTTTTGATTGATTCATGCGTTTAACCTAGGGCTGGGCGATATATCGATATTAAAACATATATCGATATATTTTTAAACGAGATATGAAATTTGACCATATCGCATATATCGATATAGGCTGCGTAGTTCAAACTGCGCTGTGAGCAAACTGCTTTAACCCGGAGCTCTCAACACTACTTCGCGCGCCCCTGGCCACGCCCCTCCTCTTTCAGGCACAGAGAGGGGAGGGGCTGGACTCTGGAGCAGACAATCCGCCGGCACTCTTCAACAAACATGGAGGAAGCAACAACATCTGCTGAGCATGCGGAGAAATTAGTTGGTAAACAAAAAAGTAGCGGCTCAGTAAAATGGAGATGGTTCGGATTCAAAGTTTCTGATGAGAAACAAAACCATGTCATATATAGGGAGTGCCATAAAGAAGTTACAGCCAGGGGTGGAAGCACTACAAATCTTTTTCACCATCTAAAACAGTGGCACAAACTGCAGTATGAAGAGTGTGTGAAACACGAGGCCCCAGCTGCAAGCCAACCGCAACCCGCAAAAGCTCCAGCCCCGACACAAAGCTCCCTTCAAGCTTCATTTTCCCGCGGTGTACCGTTGTTGTGCCATATTTCGACTCCCCGGCAGATTCCGACTCCCCTCTTGCGTGAACGCGCATTCAATCACGTGATTACACAGACTAAGCCAATGAGAGTTCACATAAAATGTTTACTCGTGAAAAAGTTTTAATTTTTATTTTGCTTATATGCCGCGTAGATGTCAAATTTACTTGTAACACATTGTTCAACTATAAATATTGTTTAAAAAGTTTAAAAGAATGCAATCGCCTAAGTTGCTTACAGCATTGAATATTTTAATAATTTATGAATGTACAGCATTATACAAACTTTAGATTTTTATATTTTATTTGCGTATTCAAATATATTTATATTTTATTCCCAAAAACAAGGGAACAGCTGAGTATTGTTTCATCCGGCCAGTTTAAATAAAACTACTTGTGAAATGTCATATTTGGGTTTGACTGTGACTAAACAATTGCTCTCACTTTTTGATAAAAATATCGGGATATATATCGTATATCGATATTCAGCCTAAATATATCGGGATATGACTTTTGGTCCATATCGCCCAGCCCTAGTTTAACCTTCATGCAAAGCGGCGAACAGCAAAGGGGGTTCGAACCCCAGGGAAGGCAAGCTTCAGTTAATGGATTCAGGATGCAGCGGTGGAGCTCACCCCGACGATGAACCTCTGGTTGAACTGCTGCATGGCTCCCTGCAGCTGACTGCGCTGATGCTGCCACTGCTCGTAGTTCCTCACAGTCTCCACCGTGGGGCGCTGCCACGTGGTGCTGCGCGTGATGTGGTCCACGAAATACACGCGGCCCATCGGGTCCACACGCCGCTCCCAGCTGAGCACCAGATGAAACATAACCAAGCCATGAATCAGACGAATGCACTCGTTCCTGGTAATAAAGTCGCATTAGGTCGCAGGTGCGTCTCTCACCCGCTCGGCAGCGGCTCCGGCCTCTCCCACGTCGTCTTCTTCTCCACGTGATCAACAAAATACAGACGACCGTTCTGATCGACGCGCTGCTCCCAGCTGCACACAAACACAAGCAGAGCAGCTCTGAGCTGAGGAACCTGACTGTGTCTGACCTTCTGAAGAACAGGAACGCGTCGATAGACCGCTTGCTCGCAGTCACATGAACGCAACCGCCACCGCAGCTGAGCGACACTCCGCCACTTTTACAATTAAATCAGAGACTCGTACCCCGGCGGCAGCGGCCCTGTGCTGGCCATGCTGGGGAGCCTGCTGGGGGTGGGGCCTGTGCTCAGAGATGTCCTCATTGGCTGATCGACTGTCGGAGGTGGGTCTGAGGCTCCTCCCCCTGAGGGGTTTCGAACAGGTGTGTCTGAACGAGACGAATCGCTGCCGTCAGGAAAAGAACCAGTAGAGGGCGCTGCAGATCACAGGCATCATTATTAAACATCTCCTTGAACTGCAACCCACCTTCCCCAAACCCGACAGGAAGCTGCAACTCACCTGGAGAGGAAGTGGGTCTGCAGGGGGTGGGGGGTGGTGGACGGGAAGGGCGAGGAGGTCTCTGGGGACGAGAGGCTCTGGTCGATCCGGAGGGAGAGTCCAAACCATTCACTCTGCCGTTTAAAGCCACGGGGCGATCCGGAGCCATGTCTGAGACGGAGGGAGACGGGTCTCGACTGCTCCAGAGAGAGAGAGAGAGAGAGAGGGGGGGGGGTTAGCTATCATAGCAATGCAGAAGATCAGTGTGGCACAGCGAGGCATTTCCATCTAGTTTAGAGAAACTCTCTCTGAGTCACGAGTTCCTGCTGAATCCTCTAGCTTCCCTCCTTTTCTTTACCTTCTGCAGCAAGGCTAGGAGCAGGCTAAAAACAAGGCCCCTGACCATCTGTTTCCATCAGTATCACTGTTCATTCTTCAGACCAAGATGAAAATACCTTCTCCCGAAGTCTTCAGTAGGCTCGGTTTCCCCATTGAATGTCCCTGCAAAGATAAAACCAGCTTGAGTTTGTCTGATACCAGCTGCTAACTGGTTCCTAATAGGAACAGATCCACTGACTCTGGCTGCTGGCCTCTGCCGCCTGGAACATCTCAGGATCCACCTGGAGACCATCCAGACACACAGAGAGATCCCCGATGAGGTCATCGTCCCGGTCGCAGAGCTGCAGCGTCTGCACCACCTCACTGACTGTAGGAGGGAATAGAGACGAGGATGAGGAGCGTCCCCAGAGCAACGGAGTGAACGGTGCTCAGTAAGACCACATTCTGGATTCTGATTGGTTGTTGAATACTGTTAGGATTGGTTGCCGTATGATGAATTCTGATTGGTTGGTTTGGTAACGATCAATCTAATCTTCAAGTTTGAGTGTCGGATTCTGATTCGCTGTTCTCTGGTGGATTAATGACAGACAAACTTTTGATGAAGACACGGCTGTTATAAACTCGATTATTCACGGAATACAGTGGTACCCCGAGATACGAATGTAATCCGTTCCAGGGAGACGTTCGTATCTCGAACATTTCGTATCTCAAAGTAAGTTTTACATGTAAAACGCCTAATCCGTGCAATTGTAAATGTAATAAAACAGAATAAAACACACGCAAAATACGTAATATGTTCACAAATGTGAAGCGATGTGTCGGAGGAGGAGGAATGGATGGAGAGAACATTACGGCACTACGTATGAAAGATAACTTTCTCGAGATATTTCTCGAATTACTGACACCAACACGGTTTCAAGCACGAGCGCAGACAGATGGAGAGACGCTTCTGAGAACGCGTCACAGGGTTTCTCTAAGAACAGCACTCTCCACGTTATAAACGTTATTTCTTTTACGACACCTCGACTTTAACATTTGTTATAGCACATTATTGGTAATCTATACGTAATGTTTCGCTCGATTTAAAGTGTTTTAAAGTATATCAGCTCCTTAAAGCACACTTTCTTCAAAGGGAGAAAGGAGCTCTAGGACCCGGAAGCACAGAGCGAAGTCAGACAAACAAGAGGAAAATAGAGCAGAAATGTTTGTACGTATCTCGAATTTTTCTTTGTATCTGGAAGCAATAAATATTCTGCGAGACCTTTCGTATCTCGAACATTTCGTAACTCGAAGCCTTCGTATCTCGGGGTACCACTGTACTTCAATATTCTGAGCCTCGATGATTTTGATTGGCAGATGAGACTTCTGCAGTTAAACGCTTGGTTTTGATTGGCTGCGGTTGGGGGTTGTTCATTCTGAACCGAGAAATGAAAGTATTATTTTAGTGAAGTGTTTATGGGAGGAGCTTAACTCACTCTTCATGTCGTGTGACTTGAGTGTCTCGCTGATGTCTAGGGAGGCCACACCCAGCAGAACATCAGACTTGAGCGTCTGGTGACTCCAGACTCGGAAAAGCAGATTACTGAACGGAGTCACGATCCTGAAAGAAACATGGACGACGTTAAAAGCAACGCAATCCAGAGTTCAGCAGAGCAGGAAAACACTCAGACATGGTTTTGTTGGATTTGGCCAGACTTCATCCATTAATGCCTTCAATCGTTTACCCATGGCTTCCATCTTTGTTTGTTAGTCACAGCACGTGTCCTTGTCAACGGTAAACATGTAAAGCAACACGAGCTACAAGAACTTTAATCCTTCCAAACGTTTTTTTTACCCAGCGCTACGGTTTACAGGAGATGTTTTACACATGTTCTTTTAAGAGTAGAACATTGTAATTTAAGTGTAAAAAACACCCCAAATCATTACAATGAAGACTACGAAATAATTTATTCTTTCTGAGCGGCTCGGTAACCAATGCCGCGCAAATCCGCACCCCAGTTCTAAGTTTGGCTAAGTTACGAACTCCTGCTGGTGCTCTGGAGAAACCATCGCTGTCGATGATGTGAGAGCGCCATCATTAGCTTTGTTTGTGAATCGCTCCGTATCAAAGGCCCACTTCCTCGTGCTTCCATTGAATGGGCCGCGGCCTTTCAAGGAACACTGGTTTCCAGCTCGTGGCTGAGGAAGCACAGATCAGAGATGGAGCTCAGACTGGTCAGGCGGAGACTCAGAAGAGCGGAACTCACACGGTGAGCGACTGCTTCCACTTGGGCGAGTGCGTGTTGTTGCATTTCTCGGTTTTCTTGGACTGGCCGTCCACGGACACCTCCACGTACGGACTGGGGCCGAACCAGTTCTTCTTGTTCTCCTTCAGCTTGGCCGAAATAACTGAAACAGTGCAAAGAAAGGCGACAAACTTCAGTTTGTTTCTCTTTATTCACCTAACATCAATATTCAGATAAACTCCAAATGGTAAAAAAAATATAGGAGAAACCTCTGGATGACCATTTCAAATACAGTTGTACATTTCCAGTTGCTTTATTCACAAGCATCAGCTTATTACAGTTAAAGGGTATTCACTAAAATCTGATGTTTTATTTTATATTTGTGGTTTGTGTAGCTTCAACAAACACAAAGTACTTTAGATAAAACTAAATACATTAATGTTAAATCAATATCGTTTTAGAATTACATCACATTAGATCTTCACCTTACAGAAGCTTTAAGAAAAAGAAACGCATTTCCATATTTTCTGGATTTATTTATATCTCCAGAGATGGATGATCTCTCAGAGAGAAAAGCTGACGAGGAAGATCACCACCTCAGATAAAGCTCATGGAGAAACACCTGCAGAGGAGCGTACCCATGATCTGCAGCTGCGCCTTCGTCGGGAATCCATTAGCAGCGGCTGCTTTAGCAACACTGCCGGCCATGACTCGAGCGGACGCAGACCTGCAGCACAAGATCAGAGCCATCAGGAACCAAACACTCACAGCAGCGCTTCCCTTAGGTTCTGACCGTATTCTTCTGGTCATGTGACCCTCAGACGAGGCGCCCCTGGAATGATGTGCCTTGATTATTCAGGGACTTCCTGCAGTTCATCTAGAGGTTCAATAACCTAAACCTCTGTGTTACTGGGATCATTGTACTAGTTGCATTTTACTGAGGGAACTTTAATACGTTCCGTGTGCAGGAACTCGTTCACTCGGTTCTTGCTGTCGTGAGGTTCGAACCCATGAGCTTGGTGTTGCTGATGCGGACTAGAAGCTACGGGGAATTCCTCGCGCTTTCTTTCTCTCTTTGCCTCCTCGGCCGGCTGCTGACGCAGGACACATGATAAGTGTTGAATAATTAACCTGAGATCAGCTCCAGGGAAAGTTTATTCAGATCCGACCCTGATCTCTGCAGTCAGACACGTGTGAGCGGCTCCGTCCCGATGTAAACAGTTCTCTCTTGCACAGAGCAAATCTTTTTAATCAAGTCGTTTTTATTTCAGTGTTTTTCTTCTGCTTTCAGCGGCGGCTCAGACTCAACAGAGATTGTAAATTAAAAACAGAGAGCAGAAACTAACGTTAACGACGGCGTGCTTCACTAGTTTCACTTTTGAATAATAAATTTTTTTTTTTTTAAGTTTCTTTACTTTCAGAATTTCAAATCACAACTTATTGCAATTTTTTATAAGTATTAGTCAAGGGCGGGTCCTAAAGATTGTGACATCACAAACAGATGATGACGGAACACACTTATGTTCCTGAGCCTCAAATCTCTGGAAAAATAAGATTTCCACCTGAGCTGCTGTTTGAAAAGTGAAATGAAACACAAAACGCAAGCGTTTATTAATATGAATGACGCGACACAGAAGGGTGGATTTGGAGGTTGCGGAGGCTGCATCCTTTACACGAGAGAGACACTCGAAATATTTCCTTGGAACAAAAAATGTCGACTTATTAACTTCTGCCAGAAGTGCTCCAAAATCTAAAATTGTGCTTAATGCAAAAGAAAAAAATCATTACTTTTCTTCTCTCCTTTCACCATCAATACTCTGCCGTTTCATTAGAGCGGGATGAAGGTGTAGAGAAGCCGGCTTTATTGTGCCGTCTCATGGTAAAAGATAATGGCATACGAGGAGCTTCAGGACAAACCAGTTTATCCAGGAACTATTTACATGAAGGAATCGGCCGAAAACAAAACCAACTCTGATATGAACACCAATGTATTCGATGATTAATCGACAGTAAACACTCTCTTTATCTAATGTGAAGAATTATTTACTGTAAGTGTCCTCCACACTTTTAATTTACTTTGAAATGTTGATATGAACATGTGAGGGAACATTATCAGTATTAATTCATTCTAATTCATTAAACAGTTCTGTAAAATCTAAACAATATATCAGCGTTTCAGTTTCACTGTCCAACCCCTGAAATGCATAAAAAGAGCACTTTATAAGTATAGTATTAAAGTTAGTTAACTTTAAGATTATCGGGTAAATATGACTTTACACGAGCAGAAGAAATAGTGGATACTGTATTTTTATAACCGCCTGTAATAAAGGAAACTCCTGAAAAACACACTTTTATAGACATTAACGTTGAACAAAATAAAAACCACCTGTTCTTAAGAGCATGTGATATAAACCTGTAGCTTTGCTATCCGCTCGTTTCAAACACGACATTTCACGCAGAAATCCTTAAACTGAGGAGAAAACTTTTAAAGTTTGAAAAAAACAGAACAAACAGCGAACGAATATCGCGATGTTCTGAGAAGAAACCCAAGATTAAATCCGCAGAAACAGAATCGTGTCCCCCCGGAACAACACGAACTCTCGGAGAGCGCCGGTGTTTATTTATTTATTTATTTCGTTTATAATAATGTTTATAAAGCGAGTTCCCTCAGAGTTCGGGGTCGGCGCGCGGCTAAGCTGTCAGCGCCTCGGTGTCGCACACGGGAACGTTGACGTTACTTCAAACAGACTCGAACCAAACACACAATAACGACTGACCCACGCCGACCCTCCTCCCGTTTCTTACCCGAATCTGTCGACGGGTCCGATGAGAGCAGCGAATCCGAAGCAAGCCTTCCTCTAAACGGAGTTTACAGCGAACACGTAACGCGGTAGTGACTCCGGTTCAGATCAAGAACGAACTTCCGCCATCTTCACGTCATTGCGTCACCAGAGACGCCGCTCAGGGATCAGCAAACGTCACGTACGTCATTACGCAAGAAGGTAGCGCCGTTTATTAAAAAAACGCAACAAAACGAAGTCTCAGCGAGTTTGTACACAATGTTCAAAGTAAAAAACTTTAATAATTACATATAATAATTACTAATTATTATAATTACTAAACACAGTTATTAGATGCAGACGTTGCAAAAAGCTCAAGAGATTCTTCTCAATTTATTTGATGAAGGATCTTTAAAAACAATTCACAACATTTTTAAGGGCTAAACATAACATTTTGTGTTTTTGTTTGAGGGAATGTAAATCATGGGGTGACCCTGCCCCTCACACCCCTCAGCCACCACTAATATCCATAAACATGCTCTTCTCTCAGAAAAGCTTCCAGAGCTCGCTCCAGTGCTGCAGGAGCATCCTCTGACCTTGTGATGACCCTCTGCAGCCTCTCCATCACTGATTGTTATGTAAAGCATGCAAGAATCTCATTTAGTACGTCGAATGTGAGTCGTCAGAGCTGATGCTTGATGCAGATGTGTTGTGGGAACAGAGAAAAACAATTTCCATAATTTCATTAGTAAACAAGCTATTAAAGTTATTGTTAACTTAAACGCAATATCATCAAACTCAATCTGTGTGTACCGGAGCGCACCAGAGGAAGTTGTGAGAGTGTTTGGGGGAAACAGATTTGGTTGATCCAGGATCAGCAGCTGTTGCACATCCTGGTTTGGAGAGGGGGAGAGAGAGAGAGTCACAGAGAGAGAGAGAGAGACACTTGAGCAACAGTTCTTTGTACCCATCAGACTGAACGAAGCTTCTTCGCCGTAAGTGAATCTATTTCTTATTCATTTTACGATTCTCATCTTAGTCTCAATATTCTGTTTCTATAAAGAGTGGCGGATAAACAAACCAGAACATTCCATTTGATACCCACAACAGCTCTGAGTGTTTCCATGTGTGTACACACAAAGGATGAACCGGGGACGCTTGTACAGGACAGGACTGTATAAATTCACCAGGGGTTAGTGCTCTTCACGCGTTAGAGATAACTCAGAACGGTTTGAACATCTTGGCAAATTTAAGGATCCAAGACAAGAAATCTCCAGAGCATAAAACAAGACATAGATGAGGAGTCTGGTGAGGAAGAGCTTGAGACTTGGAACCTTCTCTCCTCGAATTCAACCCTTGAGCAATCCTCGACCTTCTGAGGAGATTCTTCACTGACCATCAGTATCTCTGAGTGATGAGGCTGGTGCTGATGTGTTGCCGCTGCAGATGAGGATGAGGAGAGCGTCTCTGATGGAGGTGGTGATGGCTGCGTGTGTGCTCCTCAGCGTGTTTCCCTGCAGCGGCGTGTGTTTCTCTCGAGGAGCCAGTGTGTCGTCGTGTGAGAGCATGAGTCCGGGTCACATCAGCACATTCCCCCAGCACACACACTCTCACACACACCTGCAGTCTGCCGTCAGCATCCGCAGCAGCCGCTCCGTGTACCTGCCGGAGCACACTCTCACAGGTGAGGAACCACCCGTCCGCTCCGTGGAGGCATCAGTGCTTCATCTAACCCTGTACTCCTTGCTTTCTTCATCAAATCCTGCTACTTTTCACACACCGTCAAAACAGACACCGCTTCATTTGTGAGCACCACTAGTATCTGCACCGGTTCTCCATCTGCCCTTTCCCCTCCAACCCTTCTTCTCCAATTCAAATAATGTTTCTCTTGATGAGCAACCGGCTGAAAAAAAAGATTTGTTCACCCAAACATCTGTTGACAGAAAAGGTGTAATATGATCATGTTTTTTTTTTCATTTTGTAATCACTGCGGCTGCATTAACCACCGCATCGCTCTCTCTCTCTCTCTCTGTTTTCGCTCAGTGACGGTGCAGAGTTCGCGTCTCTTTATGGGTTTCCTCCTCCAGGCTCGCTCTGTTCTCCATGACAGAGTGCTCTCGGGTCACTTCACACTCCTCTCTCCAGGAACCCGCTCTCTCTCCTGCCTACACCCTCACGACAGCGTCACCCACTCACACAAGATGCTGAAGAGGAGCATGTCGTTCAGCTGGAGAGCTCCGGCACAGCCCAGTGGAGACCTGCGCTTCTAGTGAGGAGGAGTCTTATATGCTTCAATTTAACAACTCGAGGGTTGATTGGCCGAACAATTAATTACAAAAATGTGATCGTCAATTATTTAATGGTAGCGTACATAAACATGTGGCATTTTCCCTCTGTGCAGCATCACACTGGTGCAGTCCTATTTTGTGTACTGGTCTCGGATCAGATCTGCCGTGGTGCATGATGGGACACGTAGATCTCAGATCACTGAAAGTGATGCAGAAGAAGCCGTGGTGACCACACCAGGTGATTGTGGCCAACAACACATCCACAAACGATCAGATACACCTTCTATTTACATACAGTGGAACGCATTGAGTATGACCTAAAACTCCTTAGCAACCATGCAGAAAACCACATAGCAACAACCAAGAGCACCCTAGCAACTGCACAGCACAAATTAGAAAAACTACAGCATTCACATGGAACACAGAGACAATTTAAAACCTTAGCAACACCATAGCAACCAGTTAACTTAAATCAAATGTAAAATCTAAAAGCTTTACCGGTTTATTGTTTTTAATTGTAGCCTCCGATCTGGAACAAAGTCACAAGCTCACACCCCCCTACACCCACACACACACAACCCCCCATTCCCTCATTACACACACGTCTCTGGCTTCACACACTCATAACATACAAAACAACACACCAACATCTCAATCACCACACGAACACACAACTACACAAACAAACCCCCCCCACACGCTGCACACACCCCAGTCATCAGCTGAACACGCTACACTTTTACCGCAAAACAAACTAACCACCACACACTCACTGAACACCAACACAACTCTAAACGAACACACAGCAACACACTCCAACCCCCACCCACCACACCATACGCACACGATGCAAACACCCCAGTCATCGAACGAACGCACAACTGCACAAATCGACGCACATCCACCACAAAAGATTCCTGGCGTCACACGCTCAGCATACGGCACTCAAACACCACAATCCTCAAATAAACACACTCTCTTTAAGACACACACATCCTCACACGCACACACCGTCACTTCTAAAACACCTCCCACAGAGACAAACACACTCCCACTCTCCGTCAACACTGGAACACACCCTACAAACCAAGAGGCGCACACTTACACAGCCTCAGTGCAGACCAACACTCCACACACACAGCTCTGCACAGCACAGGCGCTCCCTCTCGAACCCTCTCCTGCTCTCAGAAGAGCTCAATCGGAGTCGGCTCCAACTCAAGAAGCAGCAGGGGGCGCTGGTTCCTCGATCAAACCTCCATCTGGTGTCTACAAACAGCCCTTTCAGGCAAGTCCGCCACCCTTTGAAATCGACTCGTTTGTTCTCAATGCTGCTCTAGAGGAATCATGAGTGTGCACTCTGTTTCAGCCCAAAGACACTCCGGGAGCCCCAGAGAGAGGCGGGAATCCACCGGAGCTGGAGCCTGGGCACAGTGCGCTCGAGCTGGGCTTGCTGCTGGGTCTCTCTGCGGCGCTGGGAACGGCTGTGGTCATGGGGCTCCGATACCTGCAGAGAAAACACTGCCACAAACGATCCGCCGTTTCCCTGAACCACAGGGATTGGGAGCATCGTGGCGTCATCCATGTCCAGGAGTGCGGAGACCTGGTCCAGGTGCGCAGAATACGGGAGAACAGCTTCCTGGTGCTGCAGTCAGAATACAACCTCATCACACCCAAAGGAAACTGAGCACCGTCACGACCGAGACTGAAACCTGGCCTCAGCACCCGGCAACCGTCCACAGCCCGCGGCAACGAAATCCAGTCCTGAACCATCCTCCGACAACCACACCAACACCACAACAGCCATCCCCTAGCAACCGTCTCTGCAGCAGGCTTTACTGTGGCAAACTTTTTAACCACAACTCTAAACGACAGTTAGATAAGGCCCTAGCATCATTTGCATATCTTAACCCTAGCCACCGCCCGGCTACTGCTGTAAACTCCATCATCTAGTCTCTTTAGGCAAAAAAAAACCCATCTTCAGGCACCTTTCGCTGACAGGACATCACGACATCCCAGTCAAACTGCATTTTTAATTTTAGTATTTAAACGTACAAAGATAAATATATTCTGTTTATCGTTCTTTCTTTGATGTCTCCTTCAAACATTCCTTTCCTTTCTCGACCTCAACGACAGAAAAGCTCCGAGTGCTCTGGCCTTTAGTCAGTTTTTACTTTTCACTTTATGCAAACGAAGGATTGTTCTCCAGAAACCTGCAGTTTAAGCTCATCATCCAGAACCTGCAGGAGCTGAAATAAGAGGCTGAATCCGGATGAATAAATACTGATTTATTATAATAAAAGCACCGAGTTCTTGTCGTCCATCACACACAAATCTCTTTCGACAGGATTCGGTTATTAACAAGTTATGGCACGGATCTGGAAACCAGTTACTGTCTCACTCACTGTGTCTCACATTAAACATCGAGGAGCTTACAGCGCTCCCCGTCAAATATTACTCCGGAGCAGCTCTTTCTCGTAGACAGCAAGTAGTTTCTCCAGGGTTTAACGGCGAGGGTTTCACCATTTTCTGCTGAACATCTGAAAAAACCTGCGCCGGGAACTTCTAAAAACAAACTACAAGAATCTCTGAGTATAAAAATAGAGCTTTACATTCACAAACTCCTCTGAGAGCTGGAGGAATGATCCCTGTGCTGACTCCACCGGGGCAGAGTCTCTTTAAGGCACTTTAAACTACCAGCCTCGGTCTGATGTGGTCCGGTCTGGTCTCTGTGGCAGGTCAGACGGGCGTCAGGGTCTGAGGAGGACACAACAGAGCTGTAAGCATTCAGCGATCTAAACGGATCGAGCACTTCCTGTGAGCGTTACCCGGTGCTGCGTGCTCATCCAGGCTCGGATGGAGGGCAGGGTGATGCTCCCCAGGAGGATCTGAGCCGGGTGGTAGATCAGCAGAGGAACCGAGATCAGAGAGAGGTGCTCGTAGCCCTCGAAGACGATCTTCAGCATGGGGATCCCTGCGGATGCACAGACACTGAAGCATGTGGATCTGTCGCGGACGGCCGCCGCTGCTGCTGCTGCTGCTGCTGCTTACCTAACGTCAGCGATTTATGAGTCGCACAGAACATGATGGCGACCGCATCGGCAGCGGTGAACCCGGAGGACTTCCTACACACAGCAAACACTCGATTAGATGCTGAGGAGGCCACGGCTGACTTCATCGAGGGATTCCTCTGAGAAATGAGACACTACTCTGCGTCTGCTGAACAACGCTTACTTCATTTCCTGTTTTTCTTCGGGACATTTGCCGTTTTCAAAGGAGGTCTGAAAGATGCTGACGTCTGTTAATAATCATGAGAAACCATCCAATCACTGAGTGGCTTCATGAATGTGTTAAAACGACATGATTTGTTTCGTTTCGGGCGCAGCGGCGGGATGCGGCAGGATCACTTTTTCACCAGATCCTGGAATGAATAGTCGAGAAGCATCTGGGAAATCCTCCACTTCCCACAGGAACAAAAGCAATCCTTTCTTATCGTTACCTTTACAAAAAGCACATTTGCGTGTTGTACACTCAGGAAGAGCAGGCCGCCGTCTGACGCTATAGCTGGAGGTACACGTGCGTCTGTCTCCAAATCCAAACACTTGCCAGTTTCGGCATCGCCATAAGAAAAACAGTGATCCAGCGGCGAGAGTTTCACGTACGCAAGAAAACAATGCAAGTTTCTGCTGGTGTAACACATCACCGAAACCACCAGGTGTCGTCAGATCATCCTGTGACCTCTATGGCAAGTTACTTTTAAAACAGGAAGTGCCACCGTACCCTAAACATTTAAAGGAACCCTTCATTGGTGGAGAGTAAAGGAAATCTGCCGTGTGGAGCAGCGTTTACAGGCTAATATTGAGCCGGCCAATGAGTGATGGGGGTGTTAATCACATGACTCCGTCGTTTGAACTGGTTCTGACCACAGCAGGTACCTGGTGGATAAGAGGAAGATCAGCGCCATGAAGCTCAGCTGGATGGAGAAAACTGGAGGAGACACAAGAAACATCTCGATGAAGATGCAGCTCGGTCGTCGGTGAGCGAGTTATTGATCAAGAACTCGAGCGCCGGTTCCTGGACCGAGTGAAAGGACGAAGGTCTCGTCACGAGCAGCAGAGACTCACTGATGAAGCTGACGCTCAGCAGGCTCAGGTGGTCCAGCTCGATGTTGGAGTTACTGAAGGTGTCGCAGAAGGTCGTGTAGATGATCATGAGAAGAACGACGCTGCTCACCGTTCCAAACGGAGGCTTCCGCCGGTCCAAGCACTCCCTCAGGAACCTCCGGCACACCTGAGAAACACATCGTGAACATCTCACATGCAGCACACCTTCATCTTTAGCACGTCGTCTCCACAGACCTGACCGATCATGAGTGGGACCACCACGGTCATGAAGAGCTGCGTGAAGATGGAGATGAACGGGACCGAAGACGAGGAGCCCAGCTGCAAACACAACACACTACGGCGTGAAACTCTCTCTCTCTCTCTCTCTCTCTCTCTCTTCAGGAAACTCCTCGCTCGCCCACCGAGCACTCTGTTAGTGCTCCTCTCGAGGAATCTGAGATGTTTGCTCGGAGGACCAACAGTGGCTCGAGAGTAGATCAGATCCAGAAGAAAAGAGCTCACTCACAAACAGCAGCAGCAGCAGAGGAGTCACCACGATGCCCTGCAGAAGCACAAACCCCAGCGTTAACCCAGAAACCCTCACGGAGCTCCGCCCGAGCCGCTAATCTGTGCAGACTCACCAGGAAACTGCCGAACGCCGAGTTGAAGATGGCTGCAGCCTGGAGAAGGAAGGAAAGACCTCATCAGGCTCATCATGGCACTCGTCAGAAGACTCTGCATTTGTTTTGTTTAGCAGGAGATTGTTTTATCCTTCAGCTGCTTCCTGACCCCAACCACAACCCCGTTTATTTCACCGAAACACGTGTTGGTTAAGTTCTAAGCAATAAAAGAATCTCGTTTCGTGTCGGAGAGCATCGGTCAATCATTTCTGACATCTCGAGCTCTGCTACGGGTAGTTTTTACGGTTCGTAACCGCGTACACCGCTCAGATCACAGCTAATCGTTGACACATTCGATCAGATAATCATTGGCTCGCTCGCTCGAAATCTGGACGTTCCCATCCACTAAAAGCCAAGTGACCTCCTCCTTGTTTGGTAGTGGCAGGAGCTGCAGTTCTTCAGCTGAACACTAGAGGCAGTGCCTACAGCATAGACTGTAATAAATATGGGCCGCCACTGCGCTCATATTTGTAATAAGAAAACTTATTTTGCACTTATAAACGCTTTTAATGAGCGACTTCTCTGAATTTGATCGTTGGCGGCGTAAATGATTTTTCTCCCGACGTGATGCCAGCAGTCCGTCTGCTCTGGTCCCACCTAGTCTTTTAGGGGAAAATTTAACCATCGTGAAACCACACGAAAATAAACTTGAACCAAAAGAAGAAACTATTGAAGGTTGTTTATAGTTCAGATAACTTTCAGACCGTTTGTGTAAGTGCTGCTCTTTCTGAGGAAATAATGTTCAGCTTACCCCATAGACTTGTATTGGGTGGCAATCATTCTGCAGACAGCCACATGGGGGCGCTCACCGCGGTTTGGCTTCTTTCCGCTGGCCGTGTGAGACACACTCAGGTTTAAAGGGAGTAGTGAAGGGAAGCGGCCGCTGAAGCTTCGGAGTTTCACTTCCTGATACGAGAGCCTTTGCTCGAGGTTTGGCGTTTGTATTGGACGGCAGCGGTCATGTGACTAACGGCCGAAGCTGTGAATGATCACGTTGTTCCCAGGAGAAAAGTTTAACCAACTTCTTTACTTTCGATCTTTTCCCACACAACTGAGATTCAGCTCAGACACATTTTAAATTCATATAATTAATTTTGGCCTCCAGGTCAAGTTCAGCCAATCAGGGATCGTCACCTCCACGCCCAATTTAACCCTTTATCAGAAACCTATGGTGACGTTGTTTTTCTGAGAGCGAAACTGAACCTCGCATACGATTCATCATCTTTTTAAGATGGGGCAGCATGTTTCAGTTTCACCGTCCAACAGCTTCATAAACATTAGCAAGGATTGTTCTCGTGTTAGCGATTGTTCACCTCATTTCCCCCCACGGCTTTGGTGAGGATGACGGCGGAGGAGACAGGAGGAGGCATGCAAGCAACCGTCTGCAACCTGCGAGAGAAACAAAGCATCAGACGCTGTGCAGCAAGCTCTTCGTTCTTCAGGGCGTAGATGAAAATAGCGTAGATGCGTTTGTTCGAACACGTGTCTCTTTGCTCCGAGTCAGGGAGAAGTTTGTTACCATCCCTCGAGACTTTGTACCCCCTTCTGGTGAGAATCTGAAACAAACACACGCTCTGATCGGATTGACCAGGAGAGGCAGCAGAAGATAACTTCTATGTAAACTATTTTACAACGACATTTTCAACAACGGCTCTCCGACTCCTGTTCTTCCTACAGCAGACTGGAGACGACCGCAGCTCCTGCTTGACCTCCACCAATGATCCCGCTCTCAGTGATTTAAGAGAGAACACCACGGAGATGAAAGCATTCTCTGGGGAATTAAATAACAAAGGTTTTGCTTCTTTCCCCGAAAGAAGTTTATTTGTAATAATCAGATGCAGCCCGCACTCCTCCAAACGCTGGAGTCTCTGCTGAAAGCTCGGCTTCTGGTTTTAATTTTCCCGGATCCATTTACTTTGTTTTAAACCATGTTTGTTTCATATTTTACAGCGTCTTTTTCTCATTCATTAGAAAAGAAAGGTCAGGTTTAGTCTTCGTTTATCGTCTGTTTCTGCTCCTCCCTGAAAAGACTCGAGGATTCCAGCGGAACACACCAAAGCCTCCTGAGATCTGGTACAAACCCCTGGACAGAGCCTCCATTCAGTCTCTCTCTCTCTCTCTCTCTCTCTCTCTCGCTCGCTCGCTCACCCTCTGAGCAGCCATTGGTTGATGGAGGTCAGGGCTAGAACTTTGAGCAGGAGCCAAACGGTGATTGGGAAAAACACCAGAGTGAAGGTCTGAACGAAGAAGTGTAGCTTCACGTGGAGTAAAGCACTCGTCAGCTCCTGAAACACACAGAAGCATCTGGACATTAGTTGTTGAACCTCAGCAGCTCCCCGGTGATCCAACAGATGCTGCACTGATGAACTCAGAGTCCAGGGCTGTGGTCTCAAATCAGCTGCGGTCAACAGAGCTTAGAACCTGGACGCGGCCTTGGACCCTGAGCTTTTGCTTGATGAAGACTCGAGAAACCGTTTTCAAATCACAACTCGTGATCAAACCACCGGACTGACGCTGTTCTGGAGACAGCAGCCCACGCCGTCACATCTTCTCAGCTGGACTACTGCATCGAGGACTAGATCTCCTGAAGCCCACGAGGAAGCCAAATCGCATCATTTCTAGTTATGCATTTGGAAGCTACATTAGAAGACTCCTTCAGGAAGCCATATGTGGGCTCCGGACCAGGCCTCGGCAGGCTTGAGAGGTTTTCAGCTAAAGAGAGAAACTGAGTTAGCTGTGCCTTCAAACCGTCTTACCTCGGTCTTCAAAGACAAGCCGCTGTTGAAGAAAATCACTGACACTGCAGCGTAAGTGATGGTGATCTCCGGGTGAAGAGGACCTGAAAGAGAGCACTCGAATGAGTGTTTCCAGGACCATTGGTCTGAACATTAGCGATCTATGAAGATCCGAATCCAAGCAGAGGTTTCTGTTAGTCACCACAGCGCAGTGTTTGTGAGGTCACAAACTGCAGGATCCCACCCACAACCCTTGACTGACGCTTCCTGTTAGCATGACTCCACCCCCAGCAGAGGTTTACTCAAAAAAATGTGCCATAAATCTATGTTCTAGTGGACACTGCCACATGACAGAAGGGGCGGGGTCAGCAGGAGCTCAGGATTGTTTCAAATATTAAACTCCCAAAACAAGCTGCTGTAGAAAACATAAAACTGTGTTTTTATCTTTAGCTTGTGACAGAGTGAACGAAGCAGAGCAGAGGTCTGAAGCACCATCACAAAGATCTCCGGTGGATCTTCTGCTTTTCTCCACCACACATCTAAAATTATGTATTATACAGAATCCAAAGAGAAGAGCTCTGAGATCTTCTCTCCAGAGGCTTGGCTTGATCCCTCCTCCACCCGGACAGGTTCCTCCAGATCCGGGAGCAGCGGCGACGTGTCACACTACACTAGACACTTTCCTCGTTTAATTGAATGTTTGCTCTAGTCTAGGATAACTATCCCCGCTCCCGTCATCACAGTAATAGCACTCTCCTCTACACACGGCTCCTCAGGTCAGAGGAGGATTTACTCCTGCTGAAGTTTGATGATGAGCGAGCTGTGACCCCCTCTCACCTCCTCTCACCCCCACGGAGGGCTGCAGTCTGGCGCAGGTGATGGCGAGCACTATGCCGATGATGAACCATTCTTTACGCACGCGAGCGATCAGACCCATCGCCCATCAAACCGACACCGATTTCTTCGAGCAGATCATCGAGTTTCCTTTCCTCGCTCTTCTTCCGGACACATATTCGGTACCGTAATGTCCCGCCTGAACGCGCGGGAGCTTAGTGTACGTTCGACCGCCCAAAGCTCCGCCTCCTGCCATCTGAAAAGAGAGGGGGCGGGATCAGGCGCTGTCGTAACAGGAGAACAAGACTGCGCATGCTCAAAAGCGATCTCTGGAGGAGCCTGAAATTCAAGACGTCATCAGGTAAACTTAATATTCATAAGAAGAGTGCCCCGTGACCTCATCGTAAAGACTGAATTTCCCAAGCTAAAAAGAATCATAAATGTTTGAGTTTGAGGTTGTTTGTCATAAAACATCAATAAACCGCAATACATAATTACATCAGTACAAAATATAATGAACAAAATATACATCAATTTATGAAAATCCCATTCGATAAAAAGTCTGTAATCTAAAGAAAGTCACAAACAAATAGCAGATTAAATATTAAGGTCTTTAGGGAAGACAACGGCATTTCATTTTATCACAATGATGTAACTGTTCTTTGACGATGCTGCCGATTGTTTATTTATTTTGTAATAAATTGTAGAGTACATGTATTAAAAAACTGGTGACAATGCAATTTAAATGCACATTCTGTCAGCATTGCCAATGTGACTGCAGTATGTGTGGAAATGTACCAAATAATCACAAATAGTGTTTTCTCTAGTGTAAAAGCATTTGGTGTGTGAATCGGTCTTGTTTCGCGTATGAAATGAGCAGCTTCTTTCTCTTTCGTTGTTGCAGTGTGGGGCGTGTAGTTTCACTTTCTGTTCGCCTACATCTCCCAGGGTCTTCCCGGTTCCTATAACCGTCTCCCCTCGAGACCGTGCTCGGGAAAGCTCCGGTAATCACCGGTTTTCGCTCTCTGGTCTCTTCTGAGTTTAGCTCCACCGGAAAACTCTCAGAATCTCGGGCTGTCTGCAGCTTTTACCGGAGTGTACTTGAGCACGGGAATGTAGAGAGCTCTGTCTGAAACAACCGTTCGGTAAAACATCTCATGGAGCTCCGGGAGGAACCGGCGGGGGCTCGGCAGCAGCTGTCCGCGGACAGGACGCACGAGTCCCGCATGGACGAGTATCTGCGTTCGCTGGGACTGTACCGCAAGAAGATCGCCAAAGACGGGTCGTGTCTGTTCAGAGCCGTTGCAGAACAGGTCAGACGGTTTTATTTTGTAGAGATTAAAACAGTTATTTAACTGCAGAACAAGACTTTAAACCGTAAAGTAACGTCATTTCTGCCTAAATGCTCCCACTGCGTGCTGCAGACTGTCACCAACATTGATTCCGGTGAAAGTTAAAGTCCAGACGAGTTTAATTCTTATCGTTGGTTTAGTTTCGGAGATAAACTCTCGGAGCTAGCGCTTAGCATAACGCCGCTAGCGGCTAGTTCCGGTGAACCGTGCGTCGGTTAATAACTTTATTATTATTATTATAGAAAAATACGTTTTTCTTATTCAACGACACGGTCACCTTCGTCTGACATTGCTTTGCAAACGAAAAATGAGATTCTCCTGTAAATATTTCATGTTTTTCACATTATTGTAAATTTCAGTCGTATCACTTATAGAAAGTGTTATATAAAGTATTTTTAGTTTGTAATTCACCGTGTTCGTTTAAGGATTTTAAATATAATCAGCAACTTTAGTGAACGCCTTCAGATTATATTTCCGAAAGTAAGCTTGTAAATGTGTAGATTGAAGTGTATTTCACTAAATGTAACAGTGTATGTGACAAATAAAGGCTAATTCAATTCAATTCAATTCAATTCAATTCAATTCAATTCAATTCAATACACTTCTCAGGCTCGTTATGTTGGTTATATATATAGACATAAACAGTTCCTACATGACAAACAGGTGTTGCCTGACCCCAAGCTCTGGTTGGCTTGTTAACCTCAATAAAACACATCTAAACCAAAGCAAACACTGAGATCTTTCACATTAAAGGTCTCTTGCCTCCTCGTGCAGTCGATCTCAAGTGGTTTCCAGTATCAGAACAGGTTACGGTGTGCTGAGGGCGCTGGTGATGCTGCTGTTCCTGCAGAGATGGCATGGGAACTTTATCCGTATCTGTTTGTTCCACAGGTGCTGCAGTGCCAGAGCTTGCACACTCAGGTCCGGGCGACCTGTGAGAAGTATCTGAGACAGAACCGAGCTGCTTATGAGCTGGTGAGGCCACCACACCGCACCACACCGTAGCACTCTCCCTTTCCCAAGCTGCTGCTGCAAATGTAAAGGTTTTAGATTCTAATCGCTGATGTGTTCCCCTCTGTGTTGCGCTAGTTCATTGAAGGCGACTTTGAGAAGTACTTGGAAAACCTACAGGATCCTCAGGTAAAGGTTTTAACGGTGATCCAGCTCTTGGTTAATCTTGTGGCTGCAGATTGTTTAGATTCGTTTCCTTCCGTCTCTTTAGAGCTGGGTCGGGCAGGTGGAGATCACTGCATTGGCTCAGATTTATAAGTGAGTACAACACGACGGAAACAAGACAATGAGTTTCTAAGGTTTTTCACATTTCTATGCTAGACCTTGATTGTTTTTTGGATGTTGGAAGCCTGAATTTGTTTGTGTACGGAAAGCCTGGTGCAGCTTTAGGCCGTTCATCTCCTCCTCTTCTCAGTAGCTCTCTAGCTGAAGGAGATAATTTCTCTATGATGAAGCTGATCCATAACTAATCAAAGCACCTTTTGATCTGTTGTGGTCCAGGCATGATTTCGTGATCTTCCAGGAGCCAGATCAACCTCCTGTGAACCTTACAGAGCATGGCTTTAATAAAAAGGTACGAGCAAGCACCAGACACGGCTAAACATGGTGAGGTTGTGAGTAAATTGTCTCTTCCTGTCAGGTGCTACTCTGCTTCCTCAACGGGAATCATTATGACAGCGTTTACCCAGAATCCTTTGAGAAGAACGCTGCTTTGTGTCAGTGTGAGTGATTAAAGTCGTGTTGATCATGTTTGATTTAGCTTCATGTCTGTAGCTTGATTTCTCCTCCTGCAGCCGTCCTCTACGAGCTGCTCTACGACCGGGTCTGTGGAGCGGAGCGCGGTGCTTTAGCTTCCTGTTATAAAGGAGGAAGAGGACGAGAGAAGCTGGACTCGGATCAGTGCAAGAGCAGCGAGGAGTCGGATCTGGAGGAAGAGGATTTCTGGTGTGGTATCGGTTCACTGATCAACAATAATAATAATAATAATAATAATAATAATACATTTTATTTATTGGGCGCCTTTCTTGACACTCGAGGTCGCCTTACAACAAGTGCAGACACCAGTAAAACAGTAAAAGTTTAAGAACAGCGCAGTTATTATTTAAGCGAATAGGGTGATCTAAACAGATGAGTTTTAAGATTGGATTTGAAATGTGGGAGTGTTGCGGAGGTCAGGAGGGAGAGAGTTCCAGAGCTGGGGGGTATTCCAGAAAACTTGGTTAACTTACCATATGATAAATCATAACCTCTGGGTTGATTTATCCTAAACAGGCATACCATGAGTATGTCGGTTCCAAAACACCTGAGAAGAGTAAGTTTAATCAACCTCCAACTGGTTACCCAGAGTTAATGCGCGTGCACGGTGCATATATAAAGACATTTTCAATGGATCGCCGATTGCACGAGTCACCATGGAAAGTAAAAGCGAAAAAAAGAGAGCGGCGTATTTCACAGAGGCGGAGTTGAAGGTTTTAATGCACGCTTATGAGGAGTTTAAGCCAATAATATTAAAAAGAAGCAATACAGCTGCATCAGCTAAAGCAAGAGAGTTGGCTTGGCAAAAAATAACGGACAGAGTAAATGCGTGAGTGTATTAAATTAGAAATTTGGTATTGGCTCCCGTTTTATTATAATACAAAATAATGAAGTATGACTTATACAGCCTTTTGAATATGTTATATCACTACGAAAATAATTAATACATGTATAGATATACATAATATGGCTAAATATTAAATATGCGTCATAGATTTTACTACAAAGGACAAACCTGCCACTCTGTGGAATTCGTCTTTAATAACAAGCAGAGGTTTATAGCCAGGGAACTGTACAAACATGGGTAAGAACTGTTTAAGTGCCAGACATACTGTACGAACGGCTCTACACACAGTTGCCTTTCTCACATGCTCTGAATCGCCCACATTGTACAAAAATGTCCAGACGCAAAACACCTAAGTGCTATGCACAGAATGTTTTCTGTGCTAAGCGCAGAACCGCGGTTTGTCACATTCGCGATATGCGGTTTTAAAAGACGTGTTAAATAAACTAACGAATCTTTTGAAAAACGATAACGCTCTTTCAAATATTCATTAGGGTATGCAAACACATCAATACGCGGTCTTATTACCCTCTCCCGACGAAAAAAAAACCTTGTATAATTTGTGCTTCTACGTCCACAGGATCCTCATCAAAAGGGCACGCCATGCTCACCAACCTTCTGAAACGAAGTTACACTGAAACATAACCTGCTCCCGAGCAGGTTATCTTCAGAGAGTCAGTTGCTATGGTTACATACATACCCAGAAAGTTACCTCCGTTTTTGGAACCGAAAGTTGAGGTTATCCACGAACTTATCCTTAAACATTCCCAGGTATGTCACATAACCTGCTTTCTGGAATACCCCCCTGGAGGGCAGAGCGGCTGAAATAGTGACCCATAATAGCACCATAGTGACAAGACGGGCAGAGGGGAGAGAGAGTAGGGGAGAGCAGGAGGAGCGGAGAGAGAGAGAGCAGGTCTGGCAATAGAGAGAAGATCAGCGAGATATGGAGGTGCAAGGTTGTGGATGACTTTGAATGTGAGGAGCAGACTTTTGTATTGAATGGGGTGCGTGATTGGGAGCCAGTGGAGCTGTTGTAGGATGGGTGTGATGTGGTTGGTGGAGGATGTGCGAGCAGCTGAATTCTGAACCAGTTGAAATTTATGGAGAGTTTTTTTGTGGGAGACCAAACAGAAGAGATCTGCAGTAATCCAGGCAGGAGGTGATGAGACTGTGAATAAGTACAGCAGTGGACTGAGGAGTGAGGGAGGGCTGGAGACGATGTATGTTAAGGAGGTGGAAGTAGGCAGAGCGGGTGATGTTGTGAGATGTGAAAGAGAGGGTACAATCAAGGAGGACACCCAGACTCTTAACCTGTGGAGATGGAGGAGCCGTCAAAGGGAATGGAGAAGTGTTCAGTCTCACTAAGATTTAGTGCCTACCAGAAGAAGTTCAGTTTTATTGTTATTGAGTTGGAGAAAGTTGAAGGTGAACCAGGATTGAATTTTGACCAGGGATGATGGTGGGAGTGAGGAGCTTGGTTTGTTGGAGATGTAGAGCTGGGTGTCATCCGCGTAGCAGTGGAAGTGAATGTGGTGTTTCTGGAAAATGTGGCCGAGGGGGAGAAGATAGATGATGAAAAGGAGGGGACCGAGGACAGAGTTGAATGAACGGAGTGCGGTCGGAAAGATACGAATGAAACCAAGAGAGGGCTGTACCAGAGATGCCAGCTGAAGAGAGTCTGTAGAGAAGGATGGAAGGAGAAATCGTGTCAAAGGCAGAACGAAGATCAAGCAGAAGGAGAATGGATAGTAAACCTGAGTCGGCAGAGAGGAGGAGGTCATTAGTGAGTCTGAGGAGGGCTGTTTCAGTGCTGTGGAGGGGACGGAAGCCAGATTGGAATAGATCATACAGGATGGATGAAGATAGAGGAGTTTGTAGTTGGGAAGAAACTGTTTTTTCAAGAATTTTTTGAATGAATGGACAATTGGAAATGGGGCGGAAATTATTGAGGTCTGTAGGATCCGAGCCTGGTTTTTTGAGGATAGGCGTAACAATTTTTAAAGGAGAGGGGACCGTACCATTAGTAGGAGAGGCATGAATTCTATTAGTGATTAAAGGAGCTGGATGATGAAGTGTGCTTGGACAAGAGCAGTGGGGAGTGGATCGAGCAGATATGAGGAAGTTTTGAATTTATTGATAATTTGAGAAATTTGATTGACAGAGGGAAGGGTAAAAGATGAGAATGGGGTGTCGGGTGTAGGATGTGGAATGTTATGTGTAAATAGAACAGGGGGGGGGGGTGTGAGGCCATCATATTGCAGAAATCAGATGAATAGAGCTGATTAAACTGGAGTAATATGATGATTTGGTTTTGGAGATAGAGTGTTTATAGTGGAGAGTATGCTGTGTGTACATGTCTTTGTGAGTGTTTAGTCCAGTTTCATTGTAGAGTCTTTCAAGTTGGCGCCTATTGCTTTTAACTGTCTGAGAGTGGGAGTGTACCAGGGTGCAGTATGAATGAATGAGACAGAGTTGGATTTCAATGGAGCACGTGTGTTAAGAACGTTGTGCAGATGGGTGTTGTAGTGTGGAACAAGTTGATCTGGTGTTGTGAGACAGTTCGTACTTGGTAAGTTGCTGATATGAGCGGATAACATGTTCATGTCCTTAATTTCACATGAAGGGTTGTGTTTGGACAGAGGAAGATTTGCATTAAATGTAAATAGCATGTGATCAGAAAATGGAATGAAATTGGCTTTACAGTCTATGGGAATTACACACGAGCAGCAGATTAAATCCAGAGTATGTCCTTTGGAGTGAGTGGAAACCAAAACTGTCCAGACAAGAGATGAAATCATTGGTGAGTGAGTTATTGACAATATCCAAGTGAATATTGAAGTCCCCTAGTATTATGACATTAGATGAAAGTATGGAAACATGAGTTAAAAAAAGCTGCAAATTCTGTTAAAAAGTTCTTGTTCGGTTTTTGGGGCTCTGTAAAAAGTGACAACAATATTCGGAGTGGTTCCAGATAGCTGACATGCAGTCGCCTCAAACGACTGATAGACAGACAGACACTGTCACAGGTGCTATAGCCGTATCTTAATGAGAAGCTGACCGTAGGCCTGGGTGTGTTCCTCCAGGTCCAGCGAGGTCGGTGGAAAGCTGGGCAATGGCTCATACGCCAGGCCGCCGCCAAAGGTGCGTGTCACATCGCTCCGTGTCTAGCTTCAACACACCAGTCTGCAAAAGCTTCAAGCCCAGTTACATCCAAAAAGATGTTTATTCTGCTCGTTCTCTTTAGTACTAAAGCTTGACTAGTGTACGGATACGTACGTTATCGTTTAGAAAATCAAGATTCCAAATGTATTGTATTTCCCCTTCGATATCCTTCTCTCGTTTCTATTTTGTGCTTTAGGGTCGTGGGCGGGGCACCCCTCGAGGAAGGGGGCGGGGCCTATCCAGCAAGGTGCAAAAGTCCCTTAACCCCGCCATCTACAGGAACGTGGAGTTTGACGTGTGGCTCCGTTCTAAACGACGTAATTCATCTGCACTGCCCGCGAATCGAACACATGTGTTTCGTTGTGTAACGCTGTGTTTGCTGTGTCTGCAGTCCAACAGCAGCGAGATTTCTGCATGGCTGCAGGGATGCAGTACGCAGTCGGAGATAAGTGCAAGGTCTGCGCAGTGTACGCTGATTTCTCTAGATGTTTGAGAAGCTCGTTCGACCTTGATTTGCTTTCAGGTGCAGCTGAGTGGCAGCAATCGCTTGTACAACGCCATGGTTCAGGAGGTCAGCCCAGACAACGGTCCCATCACCGTGTTCATCGAGGAGCTCAACAGGCAGTATGCGCTAGTTTAGCCGCTCGTTTTAAAAGAATGCTAATGTTTGGATGCCCTGCAGCCAACGCTGTTCCTTCTGATCCAGACAAACGGTTCCGCTGCTAAATCTGCGTCTCCCTTCGAAAGAGCCTCAACCATGGCAGCCGACGTCAGAGAAGGGCAGACAACCTCCTGGAACATACAACGGTGTGTATTTCTTCATCTAGAATCCGATGGCATCGGCTCACGCGTTTACTTGCGTCGGTTTGGTTTGTTCCAGAACGGGAAGGCGGCGGCGGGCGCAGGTCAAACAGGACGACACAGAGTGGTCGAGCCCTCAAGCAAAACTCCTGGCCTTCAGCGGATGCTCCGGAGGACACGAGGAACAATTTCAGGTTCTTTGCAGAACGAGATGTTTGAGTTTCTTCACTAGGAAGATCTTCTTAGTGTGAAGCGTGTATAAAACACAAACCTGATGAATTGGATGAAAAATACAACTTTCACGTTTCTTGGCTGTTGATATTTGATCCCAATTTTTCTCTGAACTTTGATGGAGCCGTTACTGAAATACATTGTTCCCTGCGTCCGGTACCTTAAACAGAACGCCCTGAACCGAAACAAAGCTCTGTGTATGTGGAGGAAGATCCCCTGGCTTTGGTGTATCGATGGTATGGTGTGTTTTTGCAGACATTCCGATTATCAGAGCAGTCCAGTGTGTATTCTTCCAGAAGAGGAGGAGGAAAGTGTGGTTCTGGAGCTTCTGCACAAAGATGAGCACAACTTCCCATCGCTTGGAACCTCCTCCCAAATGGTGAGACCCACGTAGTAGAAAAAAAGATACTACAGTAATTCCTGTAGCGTCGCGTTCTTAGCTGGAATGAAACCTGTAACTTGGATGTAGATTTCTAACAGTTTATTCTAAACAAAGGCCACCACAGGGGACCTCTTGAAGAAAGGAGGGGAAAGGAGAAGCTTTCGGAAGAAGGAGAACTCCTCAGGAGCAGGTGAACCTTGAAGCCACGTCTCAAAAGCTCATTCCATGAACAGACCTTTTGTAAATCTTTTCCTTTTGGCTTTTAGAGACGCCACAGAGGAGTGGGACTGAGGAAACACACGTGGTGAGATGTCACCTGAAATATTTGTTTGATCATAGTGTCGAGCTGAGGAATCCTCGGTGCAGGATTTACTTTAGAACTTGAAGAGGAGGTTCAGGGTGTGACTAACCAGTTTATCTTTGTTCTAGATTCAGTTTCCCCATAAACCAGGGCAGAGAACATCTCCAAAAGTTCAGGAGAAATTGATCCCTGTCTCTCCTCCACCCCCTGCTGCTGTGCCCTTTTCATCAGCTTCCTCGATGTTATCTCGCTCTGAATCTGCTAATGGCTCTAGCTATAACCAGTCTGCCTCTACCACTACAAGAAGAACACCAGTCCAGCTAAAATCGAACATTTATCAAGGTGTTGACAACACGGAGTCGCCTCTTAGCTTCATTTCCTCCTCACTGACTGGAACCGTCCCGAATACAACCCCTACTCAATCTAAGCCGGCACCTCAAGCCTCTAGGGCTTCGACACAAAGAGCTCCTTTTCCAACCAGAGTATCGACATCTGAGATTGTTTCCCAAAACGATCAAGCACGATCTCCGATCAACCCTGCTCTGGTTCTTGCTGCCCCCTTGACTCAGCCGCTCCATTCTGGGTGCATCCCAAACAACACAGTTGCTCCACTGAGCCTATCCACCCCAGTGACTTCAACATCTATTACCAGCCCATCTCCGGTGTCTGCTCTTGTGCCTGGTCCCCCATCCACCCTTCCTCTAGATGTAAATCCATCAGGTGCTCTAAGATCTATTTCAATGCGAACCCCAGTAGCTGACCGTGAATCGACTTCCTCAGATGCATCCTTTCCCCTTCATAGGAATCACGTTTCCATTCCAGCTCAAGTGGCTGCCTCAGTAATAGAGCCTCCAAATGAATGTTTTGGCACAATTCCTCTGGAGAGTAGTCAGCTCCCAAATGTTGGTTCCCCCCCAGCACACGTTTCTACTGTATTGGGTCCTCCAAACCTGTCTCTGAGCAGCCTTTCCCTTGATGAAAGGTTTGGTCAAGCAGTTTGCCAACAGACTGCTTCTGCTGCAGCAGGCCGGGCTTCAACCACTGGCACTACTGATGGAGGCAATGTTCATCCGATTGCACCTCAAAATTTAAACGCCCAAGACTGCTCTTCCTGTAATATCCCCATTGAGAGAAACAGTGGTACACCAGTGGGCCAAAAGAACTTTGACCCTCGAATCCCTCATAGCCATTTCCAAGCCGTTTCCGATGGTCAGGCCACTGGTCTACCCACAGACTTTCCTCAAGACTCTCTCAAAGCTCCACCTTCCTGTGAATCATTCGCAGCACCTGCCTCTAGTAAGTTTTCCTTAATTCAGTTTGTTGTTTCAGGGGTTCTTTGCTAGTGATGTTTGACGTTATCGTGGAATACGCCTCTCCTGTTTCCTCGCATTTCTTTCAACAAGGTGTGGGAACTGTACCTGAGTCAACACAAACTCAGCAACTCCCGTTTCCTCAACTCCAGTGGTCTCAACTTCTCCAGGATCCACTTTACCCAGGGTTCCCGCAGAACAAGAAGGGAGAGTTAGAACCACTTCCTACATTTTCCCAATCACAAAAAGGAGAAGACCTTCCGCAGGGTAACTTGATCTCTGGAGATCTGTTGTTTGGCTGCAAGCCTTCTTGTTCTGTGTTTGTCAGGTCTTTGTGTAAATATGACTCTTCTGTAGAATACTCAACATCTGCCATTTAATTTCAGATGTCAATGTCCTCAAGTTCTTCTTCAATCTTGGGCTGAAGGTACAGTTTCATCTACCTTAAGTTTTTATGGAATGTAACGTGGTGTTTACAATCTCAATGTCTTCAGGCGTACAGTCAGCCACTGTTTCCTCCCGTTGTGTATCTGGCTCCACTGAACCAAGCCTATCGGATACACCATGGAGATCCTACTCCAACATCAAACCCGTCTGCGAATCCTGTGGATTCATGGCCACAAGAAAACCCCTCAGTGGACGATCAGGCTGCCGTTGCACCAGGACTTGCTAACCCTGCAGACGTGCGAATGTACGACAACTCCCAGTCTATTCCAGCTATGCCACCAAGACCACTGGTGCCCACATTAGGTTCTCCTGTTCAAAGCGGCTATTCTGGAGCATATGCAGGTCTTCCTCCAGTACAGTTTGCAGCACCCCCTTCTCCTCCACCTGGGAATCACATGCATCCACAGTCAAGCGGTGGATACCAGCGTGTGCCTTTCCCATCCGTGTCTCATTATGACCATGCCCTCTTAAACCATGGCCCTCATGCACGGGTGGATTCTTTCGCGTTTGCGCCCTCCCCATCAGAGAGAGCTCCAGAGAGTGGTCTGCTATCGGTGAACCCTCAATTCAGACCCTTGCAGAATGCCCCTGGTTTCCTTCCATTGGGTGGTGGGGAATATAAGGCTCCAGTGGAACCTGCAAACTTTGGTGGGCCGACTTCTTTTGTTCAGCCTTTTCACATTGTACCACGTCAAGGAGACACGGCGTGTTTGACCTCCTCAGTCAACGCAAGACAAGGAGGTACCTTCTCAAATAATCTACATGGAAGACCTATTGGGGAAGACCCTTCTCAGCTCATCCATGCTTATCCCACTGAAGACGGATGGATGGGGGAGATGGGGAGTTCCAGTGAAGATCTCAGGGTTGCACAATCTCTCTATTATCAGTCCAACAGGGGTGGAGCTAGGCAGACCCAAGACGATAAAGGCAGATTTCGAGGAAGAGGACCACGTGGACGAAGAGATTACCCCAATCGGAGTAAAGATCAATCCTACATGTTCTGCGGGGGGCAAGGTGCGGCACTGCGGTTTGAGACACCGATACCGTATCAGTGACGCTGAAAGCCCTCCACAAAGATCTCCCGACGTGTTCTTGATGTTTTAATCTAATCCAATCTTTTAAACAATAATCTGTTGTGTTTTATCTCTTTGTTCCCACTAAACAGTGGAAATAAGTGCATTTGTGAGTTTTGATATGAAATAAATTTTTTGATGTTACGCTGCTGTCCAATCATTAATCTGAGGTCATTAAGATGATGTTCTTCCAGCAGAATAGAGCAGTAACTCCAGCATCCTGATCACCCTCTGAGCGTCAGTTCTAATAATCCCTCTCCTGATTGGCCCTTCTGTCCTCTCCAGGAAGCTGCTGGATCAGTGCTCACATTGAGGCACTGTTGAATTATTTTTCATTCGCTCAACGTTTGCGTCTTTCTTTGTTCAACGCTCGACCCAAACGATACTGAACATAATAATGCCTGACCATAGGAATGTTTTTACTATTATAGGATTATAATTGTCAGTATTTTTTCCCCTAAAACAGGAAGAACACATTGGAATAGCTCAGAGGCTTCTCGGATTTAGTTCAGGTCTTTGGTGATCATTATTCGCAGCAGAAATAAGGAGCAATTTCAGTCTTTTTACTTTTTACTGTTGATTCTTTCCCAAACAGAACACCATCACGGCGGAAGCGCAGTTGTGTCTACTGCTAGTTAATCAGTTTGCACATGGGAATATTGCTGCATTTGAGTCACGTCTGCCAGCCACAGACAGATGCGGATAAACAACGAGGAGGAGGGAGCAGTTTTCATGCTCCCCCATGTCAACTCCCCTAAATACAAACTTCCCGTTCAGACGGCGTTTACGTGTTACACGCCACTGTGGAGCCGTGAGAGAAAGCTCGAGTTCACCGCTGCGTCCAGAGAAACAGAGTCCCCATCACACAAACCCAACTTCCCTGAGCTTCGCCCGGGCGTCAAGGTTCCTTCAGAGCAACATGTGCAAAACCAGGTGGAACCAGCAGAACCCACCCACATTAGCTTCAGGCAGGAACTGCGCCACTCGTGTCGCATGATTAAAACATTTTATTGGAAATATACAGTTGCTTGTTTGGCCTGGTGAATCCGGTGATGAGGAGGAACACGTGAAAGAGAAGCTTCACCCAGAAACTCCTCTGCTTCCTACACGAAGGAACGAAACACATCGAAGTCTGTTCCACTCAGAAACACATCTAGAATTTATTTCTTTCTTTTTCTCACAAAATCAAACACGTTATTCCCCGCAGAACGAAACTTTGACCGGACTGAAACGACTGGTTCACAGCGCTCCGAGGGTGATGGAGGCACGGGGAGCTAGAGAAGAATTCATTCGTGGGTGGAACATCTCTTTGACGATGGGTTCCTCTCATCACATCTTCTCCTGCAAGTGGACCAGCGTTTGGAGCTGGGAAGTCGATGGAGCTCATTGGGTTAAACATAGTGTTCACCGGCTCAATTCCTCGAGCGCTCCGGAACTAGCTTCAGTCGTCCAGGAAGAAATAGTTCCCACTCTTCTTCTGTTCCACGTCCTGCAGATCAAAAGCACAATGCTGTTAACATTTGGCTCCAAACACAATATTTCTGCGAGGAGGCGCCACCATCTCCAGGAGGACCCTTCTGTGGAATCTCTGATGCTCACCTTGATGGAGTTGAGTTTGTTGATCCTTGGTCTGAAGTTGTTTGGGTCTCGTCTGAAGGTGATCTCCAGCTGCGCCAGGAACTTGTTCATCCCCGCCAGCAGCGTCTGGGGACTAACCACAGCAGCGTCAGAACGTTTGGAGCATCACGAGTAGCACGTCTGTCGACCGCGCAGCGATACGTACGTGTTCGCCTTGGTATTTTTGGAAGGGACTCCATCGAACACGATGACTCTGTCCGCCAGGTATGTGGCCATGATGAAGTCGTGCTCCACCACGAACGCCGTCTTCTTAGCGTGAAGGATGAATCTGAGCGGAGAGGAAGTTACAGAAGATGATCAGTAGAAGGTCTGATGATGATGATGATGATGATGATGATCTTCCTACCGTTTGATGACTCTGGCGGCCATCAGACGCTGCTCCGAGTCCAGGTACGCCGAGGGTTCGTCGATCAGATAGACGTCCGCTGGTTTCCCCAAACACAGAGCGAGCGCCACACGCTGCAGCTCTCCCCCCGACAGGTTCTGAACCTGCCGCAGACGAGAAACCTCTTCAGACGCACGCACGGTTCATTCCACGCAAGCGCTACTTTAACATGTTTCTTCAAGAAATAAAATTAAATAAATAAAACCGATGTAAACAGGGACAAAAAGTACTGCACCGAGGTACTTATGTTTAACACAAAGATTTTCAAATAACAATTGATCAAAAATATTCTTTAAATTGTAAAAGACGCGCGCACACAGTTACCAAGCATCTAATAACGGTACTATTTTACGGAAGCGCGGACTCTCTGGAGACTCACGTCCTGGTCGATGATGCTCTCGATCTGCATGGGCTTCATCACGTCCGTCACAAACTGCGGGTGCGTGTAGGCGTCTCGGATCTTATCGTGGAGCAGAGCTCGGACACTGCCCTGAAACGAACGCACCGTCAGGTCACACGGCATCCGCCATTTCCCATCCACCACGAAACCAACTCACCTTAAACTTGGGGCTGATCTTCTGAGGTTTGTAGCTCACGTTCAGTATGGGCACCTCACCTGAGGAGAAGAGACAGTGAAACTGAAACGCCACACAACCTCCCCTAAATAAAAGACGCTGCAGGCATCTCAACTGTTTGACGACAAAAACAATCGTAGATGTAAAATTACTTTCTTCCGATGTGGCACATGGTTGTTAATAATTCTATTTATTTAGGAACGTATTCATTTCTTTTGTTAATTGTATATTTTAGTATGCGTTTTATTAATTATTTTTAATTAAAGTTTATATGCATTTGTTTTATTTTTTTGTTTAGTTTATTTTCATTTATTTTATTTGAATATTTATAAATAATTTGAATTTCTAGGCACGCATTACTTTATTACTTTAATAGAAACGTATATCTGTGATGGACTGGCGACCGGTCCAGGGTGTACCCCCGCCTCTCGCCCGATGTGCGCTAGAGATAAGCACCGGCAGACTCCCGTGACTTTAAAACGGCGGGTGTAACCGGGGTCCGCTGCCGTTACTGGTTTGATTCGTGATGGATCCCCGGGAACGCCGTTAGAACGTGTTCTTTATCTCTTTCACAGCGAACGGAAGCGTGTGAGGTTCACCTCCGCCGTCTGGTTTGAGGCCTCCGGCGAGCATCCGGATGAACGTGGTTTTTCCGGTTCCTGAAGAAGAGAAGCAGGAGATTACACAAACCCCAAAGCTTTCCAAACATCTCCGCGTCACTCTCACCGTTCTCTCCGAGCATCACCATGATCTCAGAGTCTGTGAACTCCCCTTCGGTGATGCTGAGGGAGAAGTCCCCCATGCTCTTCTTCATGTTGGGGTACTGATAGCGGCACAGCTTCTTCACCTCCTCCTCCGCCGCCGTCTCCGCCACTTTAAACACCAGGGAAGTCTCTCGGAAGCGCAGGTTTTCCGTCGGCACGTAGCCGTCCAGGAAGATGTTGATTCCTGACGACACAAAGGGTTAGAGCTGCTGGTTTGGTCCACCAGAGGAGCTCGGGAGCTGTACCTTCTCGCACGCTGAAGGGCATGGTGACCACTCCATAGGCACTGGGCACTCCGTACAGGCAGCAGATGAAGTCTGAGAGGTAATCCAGAACGCTCAGGTCGTGCTCCACCACGATGATGTACCTGAGAAGGGAGCAGAGGAGAACTGTGAGAACACCTCTCCGCCGGATGTACCCGGCATCTCCTGTGAGCGTACCTGTCTGGGGAGATGAGGGAGCGGATGGTGATGGCGGCTCTCAGCCTCTGCTTCACGTCGAGGTAACTGGACGGCTCGTCGAACATGAATCTGGAGCAGAAGAGAGAGGAGAAGATCGTGAGGCTGCTGCAGAGAGCGATCCGCTCCTCAGCTCAAACAAACACTCACATGTCCGCTCTCTGAATGCAGACCACGGCGCAGGCGAACCGCTGCAGCTCTCCTCCGGATAAGTCCTCCACATTACGGTCGCGCAGATGCAGCAGATCTGACCAATCAGAGGACAGGTCAAAGGTCAGGATCCTTCAGCACTCTCTCTCTCTCTCTCTTGATCAGAACTGAAGGTTGCACTCACCCAACTGTTCACAGACCAGATGCTCCGTCTTGGTGTCGTCCTTTCGGCTCAGGATAGCCCCCACTGACCCCTGCAGGACACGGAGAGAAGTGCAGCAGCTGTCAGAAGGCCTCTAGCTCTGCCCCCAACAGTGGACTACGACCCTGCTGTGCGCAAACGAGCAGTTGCACAGGGCGACGGAGGAATCACTTCCTGTCTCTGTGCTGTTCTACCGATGTTGAGCAAACGCTAACTGTACAAGTCAGAAACTAGCCCTGGAGGGAGGAGCCAATGGCTGGCTGCTGATGCCCATATATGGACTTCCTCCAGCTCTGGAGAGTTTACTAGAGCTGAGATGATGGTAAGGGGTTCTACAACACCAGAGCAGCAGAGTTCCTGGTCCCGGGGGCCCAGAGCTGAGGCCGGAACCCGGAGAATATCCCTGGGACTATCACAAACACGGTTTAACCAACACTTTTCTATTTCGGAACTGTTCCCCTAAAACCCATTCAGAGCCTCCGGTGATCTCCAACACCGGCCGACAGAAGAGCTTGAGCTAGAACAAGCCTCGCCGGAGCGAGCGTCCAACAGAATTCGCAGGAGAATTTTCAGCAGATACTGACCTTCACAGTTTTGGGGATTTGATCGACATACTGCGGCTTAACGATGGCCTTCAGATCGTCTTCTAGGATCTTGGTGAAGTAGTTTTGCAGCTCAGAGCCACGGAAATACGCCAGTATCTCCTGCCAGTCAGGGGGAGCCTAAAAACAATAGTTTTGGTTTTAAAAACTTTGCATTAAATTAAACAACGGTGCATAAACTAATCCCACGCTTGGGAAATCCATCTAGGGAGGTCATTTCCAACTATTGGTGCATCCCCAGGCCCTCGTAGAGCTCTCACAACACAAGAAAACACAAGTTTTCCTAAAAGATTTCTTTAGAATTAAAGTGGCAACAGAGTCGGACTTAAGATTAAAGGACTTTTATTTTGAAAATGCATCCATTTGCAGAGTGCTTCCCAGTGATAAAAATCTGGACGCGTGCAGGGGAGAGAGGACCAAACGAAACTCACGTCGTATTTCCCCAGGTTCGGCTTCTGTTTTCCCGCCAGGATCTTGAGAGCCGTGGACTTCCCGATGCCGTTAGTTCCCACGAGGCCCAGCACTTCACCCGGACGAGGAATGGGTAACCTGACAAGCAGCAGATCCAATCAGATATAGAGGGGACAATAAAACTGAACCCACCCCCCCCGCCCCCCCCCAATGCAGACAATCGGTCAAAGCTAGCTAGTAAAAACGTGATTCGTTTATTTATAACTTTACTATATTCAAAAAGGCTTTTTTTTAAGTTTTTAATTTTAAATGTTTGTTGAGAGAAGACTTTTATTGTGAAGTGATGGATTTCTCTCCGGAGCCCGCACCGGTGCAGCTTGAAGGAGTTGGCACAGTATCTGTGGGTGGTCTCCTTCTCCAGGTTGCTCGGGAGGTTCACAATCGACAGAGCACCGAACGGACATTTCTGCAGGAAACCAAACCATCAGAACCTCGATGAAACAGAAGCGCTGCAGCTCCAACTAAACGCTGAGTTGCTAAACAAAACTGCTGACTAACAAGCATATGTGACTTTAAAAATAAGAAATACAATTAAATAAATGCTAATGAAAACTGTTTGTTTCAAAGGTTTTTGCTTCTGAGTTCTGCACCCTGGTTGCCCCTGGTAACATGGCCGAGGAATCACCACAGCAGGCAGGCAGTGTTCTGTCTAGTGTCTAGAAATTATATCTATGATGACAAGGAAAAAAAAACAATGTGGATTTTTAATCATAAACCGGATGTTTATGATTAAAAATCATAAATTCTGGTTTCGAAAAGGACAATGAATTAAAAAATAAAAATCAGCGTCACCATTACGGTTTCTCTCTAAATATATTGAACACCGCGTGATCAGAGAACTCCTGTTTTATTTCAGAATTGGATTCATCAACCGTTACAGAACACGGGTAATTACCTTAATGCAGATTCCACAGCCGATGCACAGAGACTCCGAGATCCAGACGATCTTACTCTGAGGAGAAACCTCGATGCAAAGCTTCCCTGGAGCAGGAATGAGCGCGGGTTAAAGAGCAGATGGAACTAAACATATGAAAGGTTTCTACAAGCGATGCTGCAGCACATTTCACATCCGTGTGTAAGAAAAGAAATTACATGTAAAACACTGAAGGAAAAAAAACCACGCGAACAAAACCAAACAGACGACGCCGATAAGAAACGGAAAACAGAGGCACAAGCAACACGTGGATGTCAGAGTAGAGAAATGTAGAGCTCACCCATGCGCACCACCGGGCAGCTCTTCTTGCACTCCTGCCGGCATTTCTTGGGCTTGCACTTGTCGTGGTTGACGATGGCGATTCTGGTGTTCTTGTCGGCCATCTCGTAGCTTAGATGTTCGCGCACTGGCGACGCAGATCTACAGGAACAGAGGAGGTCTAGGCCTCACTGGAGAAGACAAGTGCAGGGTTCAACATTAAGCTACTCCCGCAATTCTCTCAGGAAACAGGTTTATTCCTCTCCTTCAGACACCTGAGAACATTTACAGAACTTCACCATTTATGTGTGGCAGCATCCAGCCACACACTACGGAAACGATTCTTTGGATCCACCTAGCAACAATCTTTAACACCCTAGCAACCAGCCACAATGTCCACTGCAAGCTGTTTATCACTCTCTGACAGAGGGTTTTCAGCCCAAACTGAAAGAAAACACATCTCTGAACCCGGTCACGTGTCAGAGGAGGAAGCCTACAGCTGAACTTACGCGGAAACGAGAATGTGTCGACGAATCAGCACATCATTGTTTACATCCCTGACCTGGGTGGGGGCGGGCTTCTTGCAGAGCTCACCTCTGGGTAAATGAAGCCGCTGAGTTGCCATTTTCTGGACAGTGCAGGATAAATCACGTGACGTGTACCTTAAACATACCATCATGCCACCAAACCCACAAATGTAAATAAAATAAAGCCGAATCTAATTATAGAGCCGAGCAGCCACACAACATGCCTGTAATTACTTAAATAGTCCACTGTCATGTTCTTATAAAAATAAATGTAAAAAAAAAATCGACATGAATCACCATGTATTTATATTTGAAAAAAAAAGACCTGAACACGTGGTGCCTGGGAACGATGACGCAATATTTTACCCCGATAATTTTACCCTAAAACTCTATAACACTCTGTGGGCTGTGTCGTTTAAATAGCAGCTCGGATATTCCGATAGTAATTAATGCCGATCGTAGCAACTGTTAGAGGGAAAGTGATATTTAAACAAAAAGGACGAGGCCTCGCGCGCTGGGCGGCATGCGATCACAGCTGACGCGCGTCTCTTCAGTGAAAACATCCACGAATCTCCCTTTGATCACCGTTAGCCATTCGTTAAAAGAGCACTTACCTCCCGCCAATCGGAACAGCGCGCTACAACGCGTCTATACGCGTATTATATGCTTTTAATGTAACGAAATGCACAGCGCCTGATGAAGATACAACACCGGTAGCAAAGATGGCGCCACCGTGCATGACGCTGAGGCGATGGCTGATGACGGAATCATTGTGCGCCGTAATAATGCCGGGAAATTACATACGCACCCTAGTGTTTTTGTTTTATTGTCCGTATTACACGAATAAATGCTAATTTATTTCAGTGGTGACGAAATTAATCTAAATTTGAAAGTTTAGTGAGTGATAATGAGTGCGGGTAAGTAGCTAGTAGCTAGCTTTGAGTTGTAAGCAATCTTTGAAATGTGTCGTTATTTAACTTAAAGTTATTTGTCGTTTTGCCAATATGCCAATTAATACTCATAATATAATGGCAGGTTATATCTTAAAGCAATATTTAACTATGTTGGCATTGTGTTGTGGAGATTTCAAAATATTGCTATTTTGCATAGTAGATCACGTAGGACAATGTTGTATGCTAAGAATTCCATTACATAAATAATGTTTTAACCTTTTTTCAGTTCAGTTTCAATTTTAACGGTTTTTAAAGTCATTAAATAATGTTTCAAACTGCAAGATTATTACTGGGTGGAATGGTTCTGACAATTCTATATGTAATATTTTAAATTTCAGGACAAGTTTAGTTAATTATTAGTTCAAATTTATTAATCATCCATTCTGTCCCCATCTTCCCTCCTCAGTAGCCATGGCAACTGCCTCTAAAACCCCTCCGGGGGCAGATCCCAAACAGATGGAGCGAACTGGAGCAGTGCGAGAGATCGGGGCACAAGCCGTGTGGTCGCTGTCCTCCTGCAAGCCAGGTGTGTGTCTGGGGATGAGCTGCTCATTGAAATATTTGTAGCCGAAAACTAACCAGGACTCGATCCAGCCAATAAATGAAGATCAAAAATGGTTTTGTATTTTATTGCGTTCCACTTGTGTCTTTGCCCATTAACGTTATCCGATGACTGCAGGGTTTGGGGTCGACCAGCTGAGGGATGATAATCTGGAGACCTACTGGCAGTCTGACGGATCTCAACCACATCTGGTCAACATTCAGTTCAGGTAGAGAAACTTTATGAAAGAAAAGTAGCACAAAGAACATTTGATGCTCTTGCAGTTTCAGGCCTTTGGGCTACATTTAACATCCTTCGTGTCGTCCTTGCGAGGGTCACAGAGTTCAGGTGATGATCTGCAGCTCACATTGGGCGAGTGAATCTTTCACCCTTCAGTTCCCTCATGTTTCAAGCTCCACTCAGCCTCCAAACCCTCCATCTCTCATCTGTCATTTCAAAAGTTCAAAAGATGTAAAGTTTCCGTCTCTGCATCCATCAGGAGGAAGACCACGGTGAAGATGCTGTGTATCTATGCGGATTACAAATCTGACGAGAGCTACACGCCCAGCAGGATCTCCGTGCGAGTGGGAAACAACTTCCACAACCTGCAGGAGATCCGGGTGAGGGAGATCAACCAACAGCTTCCTCCGGGAACGAAGCTTTCCTCGCTCTGTTTCAGAATCTAGCAAAGTGAATAACGCCGCATGCTCTGTCTGTGTGGAGCAGCAGCTGGAGATGGTGGAGCCCAGCGGCTGGATCCACATCCCTCTCCTGGACCCGCTCAACAATCCCATCCGGACCTTCATGATCCAGATTGCTGTGCTAGCCAATCACCAGAACGGCCGCGACACGCACATGCGGCAGATCAAGGTCTACACCCCGGTGGAGGAGAGCTCCGTGGGGAAGTACCCGCGCTGCACCACCGTAGACTTCATGATGTACCGCACCATCAGGTGACTCCGGCCTCCACAGAGACCAGAACTTGGGTTTGTGAAGAAATGTGTTTCCAATGTGGAGAAAATAAATGTTTTTGATGAAATAAAAGCCTGCCGTGATTGCTCTGGATCGCTCCTCTAGCTCGGAGTTACCTCCTCTACCTAAACTAAGTTACCGAAGGCACAGCGTGTGAACATGATTAGATGCTCACTGATGGGGACACCTTGAAACTAAACAACCTTCTTCTCATGTTCTCAGTAGTTAAAAGCTTTCGAAACATCGGTGAGTGGTAGATGTTAGATGGCGCTCCTCAGCTCCACACACGTTCGTTGTAGCTGCACGCGTGCACTGTTTGCTAGGAGACCACCCCTTAGCTTTGAGCCTCCACTCTGCTGAAGCTGAAGTGCATGAGCTTCCTGTGGAGGCTGCAGAAGGTGCGCGCATTTCCTGTTCAGAACTGACTGTGGTTTGCAGGAGCAAGCGCTCGCTGATCTGGGGCCAGCTGAACCATGGCTGCACTCACTGCTCTCCTGCTGTCTCTCGGTGAGTTACTGACAAAGATTATATTCGTTTTAAACGTTAAACTCGATCAAACAGAGACCCGTAATGCATTAATGCCACAGACGAGGTTCAAACTTCATCCTGCTCTCAGCCTTTAATGCCTCAAAGCAAACTATTTGTGAAACGCAAATACATTTCTTCTAGATTTAGCACAAATGTTATCAGATTTTTTTCATAGAGATCTGATAATAACCTGTAAAATAACTAAACAATCCACCTGTGGTTTTACAGATAAATGCCTAAAAAAAAAAAGAGAATTTCTAATTGTGTTTATTTTAAATGATATTGTTATGATTTCTGCTATTAATAAAGATGTAACTGCAATTAAACACGCAGCACGTGAGATAATGCTTCTCTTTCTCAGTCTGTGAATCTGTTCATGTCAATGCGTTTGTGCAAATGTGCGTTTCAGGTGGAGGATAAATGATCCGCTTTTTATTGCTTTGTATTTAATGAACTCTTTAAAGCGCTATAAGGCAGACTAAAGTTAGATCTGTTTGTAAATGTTTCCAATGGTTTGAGCTCCGTCCCGGTGCACGCAAATCTTTAAAAGAAGTTTTTCTTTAAAATGTTTTTCTTCTGTATGACGGTCCCTCCCTTTATGTAAAGAGTAAACGCAATTAAACAAACTTATGTTAAAACTCCAGCAGATTCTCTGAATATCTCGAGTGAATATTTTTCATTAATCACAAGGATGTAAATGAGCGGTAGCACCGTCGTCGTGGTGACGTTATCAAGCCACGCCCCTCATGCATAAGGAAACAGGTGCCAGGTGTGACATGAGCACCTCTGGTGTGTTTGTTGACGGCCGTCTCCAGATGAACTCCTCCGTCGTAGGCTCCCGCATTCCCTCAGGAGCGCTGGGTTCCATCAGGAACCTGAACGTTCTCTTACTGTCGCTCATGCAGACGTTCTGCTGTATCAAACAGCGCTGGTCTCTCCTGGAAAGAGGGATCACTTTATATCACCTTTAGCGTTTCAAACAGCCCTGCCGTCTACTGCCATCTTGTGTTGGGATATAAAACACATTCTTGTATGAGTGTGTTCCATGCTGCGGTGAACAGCGCTGGTGGCAGCATATCATATAAACGAGTCCCCATCAAGATTTATTCCAAGAGACTAGAAGCACCGCACTAACTATGAGACTATTATTCCAACAGATAAACCAGTAAATATGTAAATACAATGCCACACATTGTGATGGTGACGTTTCAGTCGTAGCACAGCTGCAGCCGCTCCGTGCTGCCGTTGGTGAGTGCTTTCCAGCTGTTTGAAGCTGTTTGCCGCATGGCTTCCAGCCGGCGCAAGAGAAGTTCCCTCCCTCAGACCTGATGCATAACCCTCGCGTCCCCGTCACCACCTCCTCCACGGCACATGGCATCTGGCCCGACTCCGTTACTCTGTTACCCATCTTGTGTGCGCGGCATCCCCACCTCTGGCATCTGTCTAGCAAAACAAATATTTATATATAAATATAAACGACTTGCATTTGAGTCTCCTGGAAGAGGAATCATGAAGCTCGTTCCGATTGTGATGTCACTTATGATGCCACCTTTTCCGCTCCTCTTCCCAGGAAAGGCTCCCTCTGGTGGAATGATATTAGATCTTGTTCAAGCTGAAGATTGTTCTTCTCTTTATTCCAGTGGTTTGTCTCCTGTGGGAAAATGGGAGGTGCTCAACACCTTCAGCATCTACCAGTCTCTCAGACTCAACAGAAACAGTGACTCAAACGCCTTCGACCTTCCTCTCCAGCGTCACGAGAACAGAACTGACACCTGATGATGATGATGATGATGATGATGATGTCAGCAATGATCGTGTCGTTACTGTAAATACCATGGAGGCGGGTGGAGAGCAAACGAGCACGGCTCCAGTTCATTTGGAGAAAACATCTGGAAACACCACTAAAATAGTTTCTCACAAAGCAAACACAGCGTCTACAGCTACAAAAGGTTTGGGAGCTTCCTTCCTCCTCTAGATGATAAACGATATGCTTACAGATGTAACGGTCTGGATCCAGCAAAGTTTGGGGCTGTTCACCATGTTGTAGAGTGTGAAAGAGATTCAAAGTTTTGCTTGAGAAGATGTGTTTCCTTCCGAGCGATAAAGGCTAGCAGCAGTATTTCACGATCAGTCCCATGCTCTGTAGGAAGCTGGTGAAGGACCGGTACAGGTGTAGAACCATACGATGCTCTGGAGGAGGTGAGAGCCACTGTCCCGCGGGCTCTCGTCTCCAGCTTAGAGGAGCTTCATCAGCCGTGGCTCTGGAGGTCAAGTCAAGACGCGTTTTATTGCCATTTTACTCACAAAAGCCAATGCAGTACCTGGTGAAATGAAGCATCGATTCTCTAGAACCCTGGTGCTACATACAACACGACAGAGAACCAAGGACCATCTTGTACGTGCATACCTGGAGCGCATCGTGTGCAGCCACTGCAGGAGAGACACGCCAAAGAACAGCATGTACATATGTTTAGTTCAGGAAAAGCCGCTGCATAGTCTGGTCCCGAAGGCTCCGAAACCTCTCTCCTGGTGCTAGGAGTGAGAACAGAGTGTGTGTGTGTGGGGGGGGGGGTCGTGCTCAATGCAGTTAGAGTGGTGTAGATGTCCATGACCGAGGGAAGAGAGACTCTGATGATCTTCTCAGCCGCCCTCACTATCCTCTCTAGCGATACGGAACCCGGCTGCTCTCGATGGTCCCTCTGTAGAACATGGTCAGGATGGGGGTGGGGGGTTCTCCCTTTTCAGGAAGTTGAGATGCTGCTGGGTTTTTTGCTGACGGAGCTGTTGAGTGACCAAGTGAGATTCTCCGGCAGATGAAAGATCTTGAAGATCTCCACGGCACACGGAGACCACTCTGGTGGTTCTGACTCTTGTTTGTTTAAATTAAATCCAGTGTCGAATCAGATTCACCAGCAGCTTTCCTGAAATCATAAAGAGCAAACTCTTCTGTGACAACGGCATGTTTCCTTGTGTTTCCCATCAGATCCTGACGCTGAGAAGGGTGAGCTTGAATCTCAGCAGTGTTTGCAGAAGATAAGGTACTAATGCTGTGTTTTTGAACAGCTCAGATCATCGCCATCATCATCATCATCACCATCATCCTCCTCATAGTCGCTCTGCTCGCCATTCTCTATTTTCTGAGAAAGCAAGGAAGGGTAAGCCGTTCTTAAATCTCAAAGCTCCAGAGCAGGTCAGAGCGCTGGTCCTTTCCTTCTGAGACCGGCCGCTGCGAGAGAAACCCTGTCGTGGAAAAAGAGCAGCGCGCTCCGGTTGCAGAATGCTCCGGTACTCTTTGCTTCCAGGCGGTTCCTCTCCCTCCATCAGCGTGATGTTCCAGCAGCTCTCCTGCATGCATTCAACAGATTCAACCACGTCCTGTTTGATTCTCGTTGTTTTGAGTGCTGTTTAGTGTGAGTAATGATGAGTAACGATCTTCCTGCTCTCGTCACAGAGTTACTCCTTCGATCTGACTCGAGTCGAGGTGACCGTCAATGATTGTGTTTCTCCGCTCATGAGAGAACAGTCCCCCAAAGGTGAGAGCTGCGTCCCGTGGAAGGAAAACCACTCTTCGGTCGCTGTTGGAGAGTCGCGTTTTATATCTGAAAAATCTCAATGCTACTGGTCTGATGTGAATCAATGTTCTATGCTAAGCTAAGCTAACAGTGCTTTGTCCAGACCCAGAGAACACAGAGAGACAGAAGCAGATATGGGCTCGATTATCTTAGAGATCTGAGAGTTCTCTGATTGGAAAGAAAAGTATGATGCAACTTCCTGTCGATCGCTGACTGCTCAGATTCTGAGCTCACTGATTGGCCAGGAGGAATAATCACGACATGCGTCACAGAGTGTTTCACAGGAGCCTTCAGATCAGTGTTTGCGTGTGTGAGGGCACCAGGCTTCTCAGAGAACACAGAGTATAAAAAACACGCTCACCTTCTTCATCTCACCGTTTCTGCAGAGAACCTGGAGTACATTCAGGAAGTCAAATCGGAGGAAGCGCTGAAATCCAACGGATGCGCAGGAGACACATCTGATCAGACTCCTGCTGATCAGCGAGGTAAAGTAGAGGAGAAGCGTTTACTCTTCCGTCATCCAGGTGCTCGTATCCACCGTGTGTTTATCGTTATAAAGAGCAGCAGAACCGTCCAGAAGAAAACAGTTTCTCTTCCTCCACCACGATGACTCCACCGCTGAAGATGCTGGAGTTTAATCTGGATCTCAGTCTGACCGGAGGAGAACCCGACTCGAGTTATTTGAAAGCTAGTGAAGCCAAGAGCTGTCTCCCTGTTGCTGGTGAGCTCACAGATCTAGATGTTTGGGTGTGGAGAGGTGAGGTCCTAGGGTTCATCTTTGATGTCCAACTATTCAGATCCATATTTAGATCCATGTGCGTCTCAGTGTCAGGAATACAGACAACAATCTGTGAGATTCAAGCATCCCTAACATTGTTGGGATCAAAGATCTGTCCGAGGAAGTCAGAGACATGATGTGATGGCAACACGAGGCAAGAAATGAGGTAGCTACAGGACCACCTCAAAGCTTTCATCAAGAAACAACCAGAAACTGGAGGCTGTCTGACGAACATTGGAATGATTCACAGGAGAACTGGGGAAACCTAAAGCTGTTTAGGTTCAGGAGGACAATGACACAAAACACACAGCCAATGTACAAAGGAGAAGAACTCCACAGTGGTTCTCCTGTAGAACGAGGGTCAAATACTTTTTTCCCTTGTTTTTTTTTTGTTTGGTGTGTTGACTTCAGTTTCTCGTCAGTTCAATAATGCTTTCATAGATTTTTGTTCTCCACACTTTAGAGCAAAGCCTCGGTGAAAAGCCTGAGGTCAGTTTGTGTCTGACCTATCCGCACACGATTAATCCTGGTCTTGTGCTCCTCTATTATTCCAGGAGGAGTGGAGATCTTTCCTGAAGTCAATCCTGATGAGAAAGATGAAGATGAGTAGGAGCTCCACGGGTGGACTTCAGGGTTGTGACGTTCAAACTGTAACAGATCCCCTCTAAATGAATAAAGAGGTTTCACGGGGTAAACACATACATTGATTGTGGTGATGGAATGTAAACTATTCAAACTTATTTTGTATTCATGTCATTGCAATAAATCTAAATTCAACAAGTATCCATAGTGCATTATTTATTCATTAGCTTAGTTTCCACTCGAGGTGCAAACGTGGACGTCCCTGCATTTTATATATCTGCTGTTTTCTAAAGATTGTCATCACATGACGGTTCTAAAAACTTAAACTCCTATCGTCCTCAAGTTTAAACGAGATTTACACGAAATTTGAACTCGAGACTGTCGCTCTCTGGTACATCGCGCATGCGCAGAGCACCCCTCGCCGCTAGGGGCCGCTGTTTCCCCGCAGCGGCAGAGCAGCTGGAGCTGAAGGCCGAAAGCACCGACACCATGCCACCGTCTCGCCGCTGCCGCTCGCGTTTCTACCGCCTTAAAGCGCCCCTGGAGCTCTCGACGGGCTCCTGCGGGCAATAATCGATGACATAGCTTCTTTTGAGTGCGTTCGTCCACACTCTTCGATCATGAGAGCCGCCGAACGCGTTGCTTAACGCGCACAAAGGCGGAGATTATGGAGTAGACGGGCGCCGCGCGGCCGACAGTCACCGTCACAACAATAACATCCCGCGCGATGCCGCTGTCCGTGATCCAGGCGTGCCGCAGCCTGGCGCTCTCCACCTGGCTGCTGTCCTTCTGCTTCGTGCATCTGCTCTGCCTGGATTTCACGGTGGCGGAGAAGGAGGAGTGGTACACGGCGTTCGTGAACATCACGTACGTGGACCCCGAGACCTCCGAGCTGCGCACCGAGAAAACGGAGTGCGGAAGATACGGGGAGCACTCGCTGAAACGCGAGGCCCGGGGCGTCCTGGCGATGCCGGTCTCCCCGAACGACCGTCACGCGTGCGAGCCCGGCGGCAGATTCACGACGCGCGGACACGGAGCCTGGATCGCGCTCATCAGCCGCGGGAACTGCACGTTCAAGGATAAGATCCGGCACGCCGTGGGGAACAACGCGTCCGCCGTGGTCATCTTCAACGTGGGCTCCTCCAACCCCAACGAGACCATCACCATGCCGCACTCAGGTGAGCACCGGAGCTCCCGAAGGGGCTGCTGCCGGGAGAGTCAGGGAGGGAGGCGCAGGAACAGCTCCTGCTCGCGTTCTGAAGGAGATGCTCGTGTGATGGAGCTCCTGGATGAAGCTGAAGCTGATCCTCTAATGGTTCTGCTGAGGTTCTTCTGACTCCTGCTATCCTTGGGTTAAAGTTCAGGAACCATGATGGAGCCAACCAAGAGCTGCTGAGGAGTTTCCTCAGGTCCGAGTGTTCCTCGCCTGAGGTTCCTTCCATCATTCTGAAAACGAACGATTTCACTTCTGGCGAGTCGTCCTCGGGGAGCAGCAGGAGATCCTCCTCAGCCGCTCTGTCGTTCGGAGGCGTTTATGAACTCCGGCTCATCAAAATGATTCTTTGTGTAGAAATAAAACAATGATGCGGTGTTTACTGACGAGAATAATATTTGTTTTATTGATGTGGTCAGCAGTTTGGAACGAGATTTAGGAATTCTGTTGATTCTCACTGGGTTCGCTCCTCGATGGGGTCCAGATATAGGACCCGGGTCTGTGTGGGGTTCTGTTCTGTACGATAAATGCATGTAGGATCGACGGTACTCTGATGTTATCTGCTAGATCTTCAGCTCCTGATTGGCTGTGTGCTTTCAGGCATCAGCGACGTGGTCGCCATCATGATCCCGGAGCCGAAGGGTCGCGAGCTGGTTCTTCTGATGGAAAGGAACATCACGGTCCACATGCACATCAGCATCGGCACGCGGAACCTGCAGAAGTACGTCAGCCGCACCTCCGTGGTTTTCGTCTCCATCTCCTTCATCATCCTCATGATCATCTCGCTGGCCTGGCTCGTATTCTACTACATCCAGCGCTTCAGATATGCCAACGCCAGAGACCGGAACCAGGTGAGCGCCTAAGCAAAGGCTTGAGCTTGTTCTGCTGCCACTAGAGGGCATGCTTTCAAAGCTCTCGTCTGAGAGCAGCAGAAGTATGTGGAGTGGTCAGGGTCTTATATCAGATCGATGCCTGCGCTAATGTTTTTATTTCTCTGAGCGTACATTCGTCTTAAATTTTAATCTGTGAAAGCATTCCGTTTTCCTGTATGTAACTGGCCACTAGTGGGCGCTCTCGGGGAACAAAGCTGGGTGTTATTAATGTTCATTTTGCTTCGGGCCTCTCCGCTTACAACTGGACACAAATTTCACTGTGACCCTTTCACCTTCAGCTTTCTGTATCGCCTCAGTCGTACTCTTGACTCCGCCCTGCTGGTCACATGATAATTGTTGTTTGTCTTGGAAAGGTGACCTCTAGTGGCCAAATCAGAAATGATTGTTTTTCCTTAAATTGGTTCATGTTGCAATAAAATCTCCTGGAAGCTCCGCTTTGTGAACTCGAAGCTATCGCGATAAAAAGGCAAAGATGGCGATTCTGATCAGCTAAACTCTTTCTCTTCTCTGATTGGCTAGAGGAGGCTCGGAGATGCTGCCAAAAAAGCCATCAGTCAGTTACAGGTGCGGACCATCAGGAAAGGAGACCAGGTGAGTGCTCAGGCTCCGGATCTTCTGTTTTCTTTAATTAAACGAGTCTGTGATGACCGATGCGGCCTTTAGCTCCTCCTCCTGGAGATCCGCGTGGCTCTTTATCGTTTCGAATAATGGGATCTGCGGCACCAGGGCTTGCAGGTGCATCCGAGCTCTGCTCAGGAGGAACCGCCGATGACCTCGCTGTGTTTGTTTCCTGCAGGAGACCGAGAGTGACTTCGATAACTGCGCCGTGTGCATCGAGGGTTACAAACCCAACGACGTGGTCCGGATCCTGCCTTGCAGGTAACGCTCCCGCTTTGTTACTGCGCTCAGATCAGTTCCACACAGAGAACGTGACGAGAGAAATGCACCTAAAGCACGTGTAAATCTCCACTTCTGCGGTTAGTGGAACGATAACGACATCAATAACTTTATTATCAGAAATATTCGAAATAAATCATCAGCCGGAGCAGAGCTGATTCTCTTGGATTGATTGTTTCTGCCTGGCTGCTCCCAATCACCGACCCAGGCTTAGGCTGAAGCTATGCCCCACCCACACCGTTAGCATGCATGTGGACAAAGCAGTACATAAATAAATAAATAAATACACAGGAAATGGAGAGAAATGTCATTCTTATATTTATTCATTTTTACTTATATCACTCGAGGTATTCCTGGGCCTCCGTATTGAAAGAGGCGTTTGGAGCTGAAATGATTTGGGAAGTTCTTCAGTGAACCGTGTGGAGATGAAGCCGGAGAGCAGGACCCTACGCCGCTCCTGTCTCTCTGCTGCAGGTGTGATCAGAACCCGTCTCACTGCTCTCTCGTCTCTCCGTCAGGCATCTGTTTCACAAGTGCTGTGTGGACCCCTGGCTGGTGGACCACCGCACGTGCCCCATGTGCAAGATGAACATCCTCAAGGCTCTCGGCCTCACGGTGCGTCCTCTCCCTCTGACTCTTGTTTTTCTCTAATTCTGCTGTGGGTAAAGTGGGTGAAAAATGATGCGCTTGCGATTCTCGGTCCGAAGAATCTCGACCGCTTCTGAGTGTGGGTTTCGTTCTCAGTCCAGCGCCGAGTGCCTCAACGATCTTCCTCTGGACTATGAGCTGGCCGTGGGGGGTGTGGCTCTCAACGCCATGGTGATGAGCGACGAGGTCATGGCTGGTGATGTCGCCGTGGGGCGTGATCCTGGGGTGAGGATGGTGGGTCTCCCTCAGGTCCTCTTAGACTCGGAGCAGCTCTCGCAGGAGACGTTCCCAACGGAACAGAGTGAGTGGATGGAGGCAGCTCCATGCCCCCCTCTCTCTCTCTCCCTCCCTCCATCTCTCTCTCCATCTCTCTCTATCTCTCCCTCTCCCTCTCTCCCTCTCCCTCCCTCTCTCTCTCTCTCCCTCTCTATCTCTCCCTCCCCCTCCCTCTCTCTCTATCTCTCCCTCTCTCTCTCTCTCCCTCTCTATCTCTCCCTCCCCCTCCCTCTCTCTCCCTCTATCTCTCCCTCTCTCTCCATCTCTCTCTCCCTCACAGCTTGAAGAAGTAGTTTGGTTAAAACCAGTTAAAAGTAATTCAAATGTTGAAGATCTGAACAGGAAGCATCTCTGACGCTCCGTCCACACCTGTCTCTCCTCTTCAGGTGACTTACAGCCGACAGCCAGCGGGAGTTCTGAAGGGATGGGCCATTCCGACATGGACACGCCCACCGAGGAGCAAAAGTGCTGATAAGGCCACACCCACTGAGCCATTCACAGTGGATCTAAAGGAACACACTCACTGCCTGTTATCCACTTCCTGTTCCTCCGTCTGCTCTGAAAGCAGGGTGCGCTCGGTTCTCTCGCAGATGAGCGCTCTTAAAGGGGCGCCGTCCTGAAAATGTCTGGAAACCAGAAGGAATGGACTTGTTTACACACAGAAGTCAATCATGCAACTGGAAGAACAAACTGGTTTTCATCAAGAACTGACATCTTCCTGCGGTTGCAAAACTGAGTTTGGCTAAGGGTTAACAGTGTGGTGCAGTCAGTGTTTACTCTAGCACAGAACGATGTCTATACTTGTTTTTCATGGCAATGTTTTGAAGGTTTTTTGAAAGGTTTCTGAAAAGTCATTATTGAGCAAAGAGTTGAAAAGCTTTACAAAGATGGAGATTTGCGCTTGGGGTGTGGAACAATCCGCCGACTCTCAGCTACGGTTCTCCCTGTTCCTTTCTCGTGAGTCATTTTTGGTGTTCTGCCCCTTTAAGAGCGTGCGCCTGAGCTAAAGCACATGGCAGAGCTTGACTTCTGCTCTGCTCGACAATCAGAGAGGCGCCCTCTCTTTCACAGATGTTGAGAAGCGGTCGTACGGCGGAGAGGAGAACACGTCATCAATCATCTCATCCACCAAGACCCCAGCCTCCATTCTTCAAAGCTCTCGAGAACCCCGTCCCAGTGTCTCCAGCGGTTTCACAAACGTCTCAAATGGTTTCATTTTGATGCCCGAGGTAAGAGTCCCTCAAGAGACGGACACCGTGTGGAAAGTAATCCACAGTGTGATCGAAAAAATGCACAGAGCACGCCGATGGAGAGCACGCCAATGGAGAGCACGCCGATGGAGAGCACGCCGATGGAGAGCACGCCGATGGAGAGCACGCCGATGGAGAGCTCGCCGATGGAGAGCACGCCGATGGAGAGCACGCCGATGGAGAGCACGCCGATGGAGAGCACGCCGATGGAGAGCTAGTCGATGGAGAGCACGCCGATGGAGAGCTAGTCGCTGGAGAGCTAGTCGATGGAGAGCTCGCCGATGGAGAGCACGCCGATGGAGAGCACGTCGATGGAGAGCACGCCGATGGAGAGCTAGTCGATGGAGAGCTAGTCGCTGGAGAGCTAGTCGATGGAGAGCTCGCCGATGGAGAGCACGCCGATGGAGAGCTAGTCGATGGAGAGCTCGCCGATGGAGAGCACGCCGATGGAGAGCACGCCGATGGAGAGCTCGCCGATGGAGAGCACGCCGATGGAGAGCACGCCGATGGAGAGCACGCCGATGGAGAGCTAGTCGATGGAGAGCACGCCGATGGAGAGCACGCCGATGGAGAGCACGTCGATGGAGAGCACGTCGATGGAGAGCTAGTCGATGGAGAGCACGCCGATGGAGAGCTCGTCGATGGCCTCGGAGAGGGCGCAACGCTGGAGTCACATGGGGCTTTCTCGGGAGCTTTCACCGAACTGAAAGAAACTTTTGGAGCTGCTCACTGATGACGAGAAGTTCGTTCTCTGTGACCTGACCCTTCGGCAACTCTCTGTGATCCCAGCGGAGCTGGACGAAGATACTTCAAGACTATTTTGAATCTGGAAGAGGCGGTTTATTTTTCTATCGTGAAGCATCTGACCGTATTCACACACTCAGTGTTTGCGCTTCCTTCTGGGGACTTTCAGACACTTCTGGTCATTTTGAGTGACACCACAGACGGCAGGGTGAGGGACGCTGTGCAGGGAAAGCTCCGGGAGGCTCGCGTGATGTTGCATGCCACACCGTCCACTTTGATTCTGAGAGGATTTCTTTTTAAGGGACTGTTTCTGCTGAGGACACCAGTGTTTGAGTCTTGTGTTATTCAGGTCCTCAAGGGAAGATTCGACCAAAACCAAACCTTCCGCCATCGTTTACCCTCCTGCTCCTTCGGTTCAACAGGAGAAAGAACCCCAGGTTTGGATGGAACGAGGAGCGTCACACACCTTCCAGAAAAGATACTCCCCTACACACAGACGTTTAAATCCGATGCTATTTCGAGGATTTGAAAGGTTTCCTCACAGAGCAACACACACGTAGCATTCACGCACTAAACAGAGCCGCCCATCCACCTGCCGGAGAGACATTAGCCCGACCCTCGCAGGGCTCTCCAGCGTCTCTGTGGAGCGATTGATCCGCACAGACACGGAGCCGGATGCTGGGAGCCGTGGGGGTCTGCCGCTCAGTGGTTTCCGCGGGTAAACGCTGGCGGATGGTTTTGGGGAGTTTTCTCTTTATTTGCCAAGTTTCTCCATCATGCACTTTATTTATTCAGAGAGTGGTTTCCACTGAGATTGACGACGGTTCTTTATTCGCATCACTTCCTTCTCATGCTCAGTGTTTGCACGTGTTTCAGCCCGAGTTCTTTGAGGAGGAATAAATTTTAATGTCATTTTTTTTCTGGGTTCTCTTGCTTCTGGTTCTTTCTATGAGTGTTGTAGCCACGCCCTGTGCTTGCCATCGCTGAGGTCCGCCCTGATACACAAGTACCATGACTTCACTTCAGCATAGGGTTTGCGTTTTAAGGTGGATGTGATTATTTATCTTTTTTTAATCTTTGTTCAGTGTGAGGAAATCCTGAAAGCTCTTTATTGTGCTCCGCTCGACTGCTGGGAGCTAAAGGAAATAACTTTTAGACATTGAAGTCGTTAAGGAATGATTGCTCTGGATGGAGTCGATGGGGGGAGTGAAACCAGCGGAGAAGATCGATCGCTGACGGTTCAGGAAAAGTCAAGAGCTCAAATGCAAAAGAACATTATAATCTTTATTAAAATCTCAAAGGGTTCTGCTGCTGTGAGAGGGATGCTGCGGATCTTCTGGAGGTTTGGGCCGTTTCAGGGTTTTCTTCTGTTTCTGAGGAGAAAATGGTAAACATGAGGGTTATGCTTTTTTTGAAAGAGAAAATCTAAACAAAACAAAAATTTTACCTGTCTTCAGATTTCACCGCATGAAGGGATGCGACGAACTGAAACAGCAAATGATCATCTTCAGAAGATTTCTGAGCAAGTTTACATGACAACGGGAAAGGCTTGAATAAAATACGACTTTAAATGATCACATACTAAATGTTTTAGAACACTTCTCTGTTCGTTTATTCCCACATTGATTTATCTCTGCATACGTGTCTAAAATTTTACATTATGCCGCCAAAGATGCATTAACAGTTTCATCATCTGTAAGATTGTTTTGCCGATCGCTTTTCCTTCTCGCCATCAAGCAGTTGTTTTCAGGTGGCGGCCATCTTGAATCACATGACCGTCGAGCTCCTGTTCCTCAGAAAAACAACACTTCCTCTGCTCCACTGAATAACCGAACGACTTTATTCACTGAGACGACGGTTTCTCAGATCGGCACAGAACTGTTTGATACTTTAATGAAAGTAAGACGCTTTAAGTAACTACTCAGTTGTTTCTTGCGGTTAGTTGTTCATAGCGGTTAGTGGTGTTGATGTACTCACCTTTTATTTTCACAGCGAGGGTCTGCAAATTTATGTCTGATCATAAAACTCACCAGAGCATCTGCCACCTGAAAGAAACCATCGATGAGAGAACCGCCATGATCCCTGTGCTTGTCATTTCTAAGATCAATGCGAAGACCTCAGCATTTCCTCCATCCACAATCTGAGGAGCACCTTATACCTCTCTCCTGATTTAAAGGTGTGAGGAGAAGAGGAGACCTTTCACTAATTCACAATTTTGTGCAAAGTAACTATTAAATTTTAATCTGTTCTGATTCTCTTGGTGTTGCACTGTGGCCTTCCAGGTAGAAGGTTGTCGGTTCGAGGCTTGTTGGTGACCTTCCTGGAAGGAGTTTGCATGTTCTCCCGGTGCTTGCGTGGGTTTCCTCCGGTTTCCCCCACAATCCCAAAGACATGCGTTTAGGTTAATGGAATAATCTATTAATGGAATGTGTGAATGAATGTTGCCCTACGATGGACTGGCGATCTGTCCAGGGTGTACCCTGCCCCTCACCCAATGTGCGCTGGAGATAGGCACCGGCAGACCCCCGTGATCCCGAAAAGGAATAAGCGGGCTGAAAAATGAATGGATGAATACTTCACTTACTTTATCAGGAGTGTCCTCATGCACAGCGTGGCCACAAGGGGGCAGCACCTGCATCATAAATTTACCTGTGGGAAGCACAGAGTGAAACACCTGTAATCATTAAGGTAAAATATATCACACAATTAATCTGGTAATAACTGGTTATTGGCCAGAAATAGACTCACCCTGCATCTGTCCAATGGTGAGATCTCTGTCCAGGCGATCAATACCTGAGCACAAATCAGTTTTCCACATAAGCAGAACACACAGAAACACATGAGGTTACCCATGCATTTTGCAGCAGATTGGCTGTGATCTGATTTCAGATGAACAAGATAATTGGCTGGACGCTCTCTGAAGTCTCATCTGATTGGTCGGTCTCTCTTACCTGCCAGCAGGAGGAGTTTGGGAACATTGCAGGACAGGAAGAGGTTGGAAATCCCTCTGAACCAGCCGTCCCAGTATTTCTCTGCTTTAGACAGGTCGATTCTCCAGCTGTAAACACTGCACGGCTGAAACACATGTAGGATCGCACATAGTTTCAGAAGATAGGAGATCTGAGACCAAACTGGCTGCAGTTGTGATCCTAATATGAGATCCACTAGAGAAGTGTTATGATGATTGAAATGAATGGATCGTCAGCCTTGAAAGAGCGTGTGTCCGTGTGTTCTGGTGCTTCGAATCATGCACACCTCTGCTGAAGTGCTGCTCTCAGCTTTATCGGTCACATAATTGAGGTCATAAAACTCCTCGTGACCCTCAACGGAGCTCTCAGGCACCGGAGTCACTGGCTCGGCAGAGTCTCCTTCCTCCAAATCACAGCTGATCCACGGAAACACAAAACATGCATCAAACACTCATGCAAAAAACATACTAAAGGAACATGGAGTACATGATGCCAGGGTTTGGTGTGACCCGAGCATGAAAACATGCACTAGGCGTAGTAGAAACATGCACTAGAGGCAGTAGAAACATGCACTAGGGGCAGTAGAAACATGCACTAGGGGCAGTAGAAACATGCACTGGGGGAAGTAGAAACATGCACTAGGGGCAGTAGAAACATGCACTAGGGGCAGTAGAAACATGCACTAGGGGCAGTAGAAACATGCACTAGGGGCAGTAGAAACATGCACTAGGGGCAGTAGAAACATGCACTAGGGGCAGTAGAAACATGCACTAGGGGCAGTAGAAACATGCACTAGGGGCAGTAAGCATATTGTCTTAAAGTCTTTGCAAACTGAAGTCTGAAATTTTTCTCAGAAACAAAAATATAATTGAGCTCATGTTGTGTTTATTACAAACACACTGCCTCTGATTAATTCGTCCGATAAAAAGTGATCCGAATGTGTTCCAATTGTTTGCGTTTTTACATTTCCTGCGTTTCGCCTTTTTTGCGATTTGATGAGCAACAAGTTAAATAGCAATATGTTGGCGTTTCCAAGCCGACTTACATATCCAGTGTGCAAGGCTAGTGGACCTAAAATATTTCATTGAGTGAATACGCAACGAAAGTTTGAGACTTCAGTGCGCCAAGACCTTTACTCCGGGGATTAGGAATTTGGTATTCGGTCAGTGCTTGAGATGCATGCTTCACATATGGATCATAAAGTGGATCGCTGCAATAAAAGCATGCAGGTCCTCACCGTCTCACTTGTCCCACCATCGAGACCTTTGCTGACTCCAAATTTCTGATCTGACCACTCTTCACACTAAAGGCAGGAACAGAGTTTGGGTCCTGACACGAACACTTTAATAACCTAAAGATGTGCGCACTCACCTCCACTCAATGGCATGCTCGATGGATTTGAAGGATTTAGGTCTTCCTTTCAGGAAGTTCTGCATGCTGTGCAAGACTTCCATCGCACTGCCTGCATGAGGAACACAATCACACCATCTCACTTTGTCTGGAAGACTATCTAGGACCCTGTTGCAAATATTGCCAGAGAGTAGGGGTGATACTGAAAACTATTTACAATAACCATTTTATTTCTAAAACATTTACCGGGTTTAATTTCAGAACTATGTGTGTAGATTTAAAAAAAACAGAATATGTCGCTGCAGTAAAACTGCACTAAAGACATAAAATAAATAATGATGTTTACTTTAAAAGCTGACACCCAAGACTGAACTGTTAAATAAACTAAAGATAGAGTTTCAGCTGCACACTATTAGAGTCGTGCATTTCAGGGCATTACGAGAGAAGGCGTGGCACTCCGGTACAGCAGTGCTTGTGAGCGGTTTAAGATTCACCGTTTCTGCAGCAGGTCACTGCTACTCACACAGTATACAGTTTGACGAGCATTTAGCTCCTCGGGGCTCAATAGCGCCAGCGTGCTAGCGGTGTGTTTTCGAGGACTTTCTCCCGCACCGTCTCAGACTCTTCATCCAGCATCATCTCAAACGCTAGCTCCAACACTGACTTGGACATTGTCTCGGGCTCTGGCTGGAACACTGCGTTGATTTGAAATGATCTGATACTGATGGCAACAGCTTGCTCAACAAGCCCAGAGAGATGTCATAGACACTGCAGTCCTGAGGTTGTTTGTGTGTGCCCCTCACCCTCCACGACATCGATGGTCACCAGTGCGAGGACCGTCTGGAGTAATGCTGCGCTCACTACATGAACTGCCACAGCACCGCCCATGTTATGCCCCACCAACACTGCAGGAGGTGGAGTCTCTCCGAAGGTCGCTCGCACCACATTGGCTACGTCTCTGTGAGTAAACAAAGAAGATTGACTTGAGTAGAGCACTGTCACTTTATAATCACGGTGTTATCACAAACATCACGTTTGGTTAGATGGAAGATCCACCGAAGCCCATGTTGCAACAAATTAAATTTCAGTTTTATTTTCATTGATATTTAATATGCCTGCACTTCAAAGGAAGCAGTGTCTAATCTGGGACAGACCTTTTTCTGAACTTGAGCTTGTGATTGGTGTTTGTGTTTCACCTGGACATGGTTTGAGTGGACAGATCGTCTGAGTGGCGGACTTGAGTTGCTCCTGGTGATGATAAGATGAAGATCTTAGAGAGCGCACGCCGTTCAGATGAATGCAATGAATCTTAAATATCTCTCACCGTGACCTCTGAGATCCATCGCCAAAACCCGACACGTGACTCGACTGGTCATCGCCGCCTGTCGAGGGAAATCTGTAGATTAGCATTTTAATTAGTGAACTAAAAAAATCTCACCAGAAGCTTGTGATTGGCTGAAATCACAAAGACGTAAGTAAAAGTGGAAGTTAGGGTTAGGGTTAGCATGCACCTGAATCTATATCTATATAAGAGTGACGTGCATTGTGTTCTTTACAGTGAAAACAGCCCAGGAAAGAGCCGAGTGTCCTCCACCATGAAGCAGAACCAGCAGAGGCCCGTCCTGACCGCTCTTATACACACGAAACACGTGCAAACACCCGTCAAGAAAAACACCGTCACAGTCAGAGAGTAAGCAATAAAACGAATGAAATGGGCTTTTCGGTAGGAAAGGATATATCTTTGGTTTCTCCTGAGCCGATCACCACATCATCCATCACTTCAAAGTATTCGCTCCAGGATACGGGCGAGTAGTCCCTCTTTGTGCTCACGCCATGACTGTACCACACACACACACACACACACACACACACACACACACGCACACACACACACCCACACACACACACACAACCTTTATGCTTGAATATATTTACTGATATAGGTTTAGAAAAAACACGTGAGCAGATGGATTCCTTCAGAGGTTAAAGATCCCTCGTTCGGCTCTCAATGACAAATATAAAATAGAAACCTACACAAGCATTAAATGAGAAAAGCCACAGTGTGACCAAGTTTTAAACTGTTGCAGTGCCGGACATCTCCACCAGAGGAGCTAGAGAACCAGCGTGAGAACCACTGCAACATTAACTACAGGTAATTTAGTCTCAAACTAAAGCGTTTTTCTTTTTACATTTTTTTCTCATGTGATTTTTCATAGACACCAAGTGTCAAAACCACCAACTTTTAATTCAGACCATTTCGCTTTCCACGGAATTGTCCCTCAGGTGGAACATGACAGAGCAACGGTGAAGAGCGCAGAGCAATCTCCAGCACAACAGGAATACAGCAACAAACTTTCAATTTGGTTTTGAGCAAAAATCCAACAATATTTAAATTGGAATGATCTAAAGTCGCTCCGTTGTGCTTGTTTTGTAGATAGAGGATGAAGAAAAGGTTTACTTCTCTGTGTCGAAGTTCTCCTCCCACATGCCGCTGTCCTCTGCCTCAGAGCTGGCGTTCGGATCGGAGGCCATCAGAAGCTCACGTCAAGAGAAAGAGCAGAATAGAGAACAAACGAGCAAAGCTGGTGAAATAAGAGCGTCCTGACAGTTCTGAGAGCTCACAGATGGAGCAGACACACACTCACTGTCAGCTGTCGAGAGAGAGAGGGGGGGGGAGAGGGGGGAGAGAGAGAGAGGGAGAAAGAGAGAGGGGGGGAGAGAGGGAGGGAGAAGGAGAGAGAGAGAGAGAGAGAGAGAGGGAGAAAGAGAGAGAGAGAGAGGGAGAAAGAGAGAGAGGTGGAGAGAGAGAAGGGGAGAGAGAGAGGGAGAAAGAGAGAGAGGGAGGGAGAGAGAGAGACAGAGAGGGAGGGAGAGAGAGGGAGAAAGAGAGAGAGACAGAGAGGGAGGGAGAGAGAGAGAGAGAGAAAGAAGGAGGGAGAGAGAGTCAATTCTTTAATCCTCATTTTATTCTCATGAGATTTGAGCTGACTGGTGAATATTCCGATTTTTGACCAATCAGATCTGAGAATGTTTCACGGTGAAGATTGTGCGAATCAAACAGAGCTTTCTGAAAATCCTTTCCTAAAAAGCTTTATATTGCTATGAAGATACGTGACCCCAAACTGTGGAGCGGTGCTCCTGAGCACAGAGACCCGGAGCAACCCAGAGGATCCAGGATTACAGATACACACCCCTAGTGAACATCTATGGCACTTGTGCCGTGCTACAAGTGCTGCTTTGTTTGAGTTAATCCGACTCTCTCACAGCTCAGGTGCTGCTGACAGTCACCACGGCTGCCGTAGAAACCTCCCAGCCACCGGACACGTCAAGATCCACGGTTTTCCTTGGTCTGGTTCAGAAACACATGAACAGAGAGCTGATCTTCCGTTTCCCAGCGTCTTCTACAAAGAGAGAGGAGCAGAAGTGCTCACCATCCCTCCATCCCCTGCTCACCATGGCCCAGTGAAGCTTATGTTTATGCTCTTAAGAAAATAAGAGATTTTAAGCAGGACACGACAAGGTAAATAAATAAAATTAAAAATACGTTCAAAATAGTTTAGACGAGCGAGTTATTCCAAATCTAGTGGGTTTGCAGCAGGCTCTAGAGAGATGTGCCCACTTCTCCTCTAGTGGCCAGTCGATGAACTGCAGTTTCTGTGGCTTTCCCTCACAACTCCTCCTGTTCAAAACCTCTCTGAGAACAACTGAAAACAAGTTTAACATTTTCATAATCAACTCAGAGCTTATAATACAATTAAATGCACATAGTATAGCAGAAGTATAAATAAAAGCACACAACAATTAACTAATAAAGAAATCAATCATTACAATCTCCACAAAAATCACATGGGAAACATCAGGGTCCCAGATTAAATGCAGACGCTGTTGCTGCCATGATCTGCAGTTGTGAGAGCTGAAACACAAACGAGGCTGGAGCATGATCTGAGATTATAATGCTATTGTACCACAGACTGTAAAAAATTATAGACGACGTGACGCCACCTACTGCCACTGGGCTCAAAAATGAAGCCATTTCCGAGCTGCAGAGGAGGCTGCCATTGACGGCTGCACATGCGCTCACGCGACTTCCTGTTAATGTTGTGGTTTCAGAGCTCCGCCTTGAGTCTGTCTCACACACGCCCCTCTCACACGAAGCTCATATATTATTACAATTTATTTATTTTGTTATTTTGAACAAAAATTTTAGAGCGACGGCTCTGTATTTGATCGTTGGCAACCTAAATGATCTTTCTCACGTCATCATACCAGCGGTCCGTCAACTCTGTTCTGGGAAGCTGTCAATCACATGGCCCCGCCTAGTTTTTAGGGGAAATTTGAGCCATCATGAAGCACACGAAAACAACCTTGAGCCAAAAAAAAAAAACTACTGAAGTTTGTTCACTGTAAAGATAACTTTCTAAAATTAATTCAAGCCATTTTGTGTAAATGCTGTACTTGCGCTTTTTCTCATAGACTTGTGTTGGGTGGGAATCATTCTGCAGCCAGCCACAGGGGGGTGCTCGCTGCAGTTTGGCTTCTCTCCGCCGGCCGTGTGAGACACACTTGCAGTGTACCAGAGGACACCAGAAAATAATCGATGTGTGAGAATGTCTCGCAAGTGCTAGAAGAGCAGGAAAGGGCCAGCTTGTCCTTGTTCCTCCACATATCTATGAAATTAGGATCTTTCATGAAATGTTTGATCTCTGTTCGTGTTTGTGAATGTGAAAGGTCTGATTCAGTTGATCTATCTATCTCTGGGTTTAAAGTTACATCTCCCCAATGACAAAAAGTCCAGGTAATTGGGTCAGTTTCAAAAAGAAGTTTCTGTAAAATTCTCTTTTTCTATGTTGGGTTCATAAAAATGACAGAGTTCAGTTTGATAGTAAGGAGCTCTGCTTGAATATTTGCACACCTCCCCTTTCTATCCCAAATTGTGCTGATGATTTGCAAGGGCATGGTTGCCAGGGTAGCGGTTTTCCCGCACAATTGGGCTATTTTAGAAAAAGAGTTGCGGGAAAAAATACGGAGTTGCGGGTTGCAGTTTTTTGGGCTACATTTATAATGTACCGCGGCCGCAAAAAAATAAATAATAATAATAAATAATAATTGTGGACAAAGATAAAAGGGAACCTTTTATTAGTGGGTGTTGATCCCCGGGAATGAATACTTGGCAACAAACGCTGCTTCTTGCGAGACGCAAATAGGCGCGCGCGCCACATGTGCTTTTGACATAACCAATCAAGCATCATCATCATCACGTCACTCCTTGAGAGCGTTGTAGTCAGAAGCGTCGGTGGTTCGGTTGTCTGTGGATGAACAAGTACAAGTAGGCACTTCTGACTAGGGTCAAAAAAAATTCAGAGAGCACATGTTCTTATTTGACCTTTATTGTATGAGATTGTGTATTAAAAAAGCACAATGTGTGATATTAAGAATTTGGGTTAGACAAAAGGCCAATACTTTAAACTTAAACTTATATAAATTTTTTAAGGCCCTTTGTGGGAATCTAGCCGTTGTCTAATCTGATTGGACACTGAAAAATTGGGCTAGTTTTCATTCCATTTGGGCGGATTTTGAGTTGTCATTGGGCTGGAAATATTTCTGGGACCTGGCAACCCTGTGCAAGGGTACAGTTTAATGGTTAAGAGAGTGAGTGGAAACACTTGGCTGTCTCCTCCTCACCACATCTCCTGATATATCTAAACGAGATGAACACTTTTATTGCTTTCATCTGCCTGGTTCTATCCATCACTTGTTTTCACGTTACCATTTTGTTCAGTCCTCTTACGTTCCTGCACGTGGAAATCTGGATCTTAGACATTGATGTTGTTTAAATCTATTTGCATAGATTTTTGGCAAAGGTTTCGCAGAAATTTAAAATATGCGGAAAAAAACATTAAATTGATTGTAGTAATGAAAAAAACACTGAACAATCGAACAGAACAACTTCCCTTCAAACCCCCCTCCCGAGGTCTTGTCCATCTCGATTATAGAAGGTTCCCGGTCCACCGGGGATCTCTCCAAGGCGAGGAACAACATGCATCGATGTTAATAATATCAATAATAATAATAATAATACATTTCTGTTAATAGCCTCCCGAAGCTTACAGTCACTGAACGTGTCGCGGCACACCTTCATCACTTTTTTCTTGGATGAGGGTCAGGGTGGTTTTCAGAGGGTCTGCCGTCCCTCGATCATACCGCGGGCCCGGGAAACGGTTCTCAATAATTCTCAAGTTCGATCTGTCCACATCAGTTTTTACCTCGATGCTTTGGAAGTTTTTCTCGGTTTATTTGCCAGGCTTTCATTCATTGCCCGTGAACCTGTTGCTGCAGTTCGTTTCATTGCCGTCAGGGGACGCTAAGAGTCCGACCGAGGGAAGGAAATGGAGCTAAAGTCCACTCAGAGCAGATGCTTGGAAGGAAGTCAGGAGGTCCTGGGCGCTCACAATCATAGACATTAGAGATGGACGCCTCAGAGTCAGACAGAAGAGTTTCTCCTCTGAAGAACTTTGTGGCTGGAGGTTTTGGGGGTCTCTGTCTTTTACTAACTGGACACCCGCTGGACACCATCAAGGTAACAGTTCTTCTCTGTTGGACTAATAAACACTGGGGTGATGGTAGAGCTGGGCGATTAATCGAAGTGTAATCGAATTGAAGTGTATTAGATTTCTCCAGGTCGATTATTTCAATTACTTTCCCTTTAAAAACGGTAGCGCGTGTGGAGTCACGTGACCGCGCTCCGCAAACGGGTTTTATGCAATGCGTTCTTTAATTTCTTTCATTCATTTTTTTAAGCTCAGTAAATAATCGTAGAAATAATCTCCCTTCATTCTAAACTGTCTCAGTGAACTATGAGAGCAAAAATAATAATTAGAATAGACAAAAATCATTATTGAGCTAAAAATGTTCAATTAATCGAGATTTTGATCTAAGGTCAAATCACCCAGCCCTAGATGTTAACGTGGAACACCGGAGCCATCGGAATGCTCTAGATGTAGAGAGAGGATCACTGTTGAGTTTCAAATATTGTGGCCGCGGTGAAACGTTATCCGGAGACACAGAGAGTTCAAAACCCAGATACCACCCCCGACACAGAGCTTTATCAGTGTTTACAAGAGCACCCTTTATCTTCTGTCCTCGTGACACGACCCGTCGCTGTGTTCATGTTTCTGCAGGTCCGTCTTCAAACTCAGGAATGTGCTGTGTACAGAGGAACCGTCGACTGCTTCCGAAAGACCGTCTCCAGAGAGGTAACGGGAGATTTCTGTGTCTCTAAACACCTGCAGACCTCCTGCTGATCATGCGCAGAACGAGTAAAGTCCAACTCTGAAATGGAAACAAAAAACCTCCAGAAGCTAAAGATCTGAAGGCTGTGGGTCAGACAGATCATCGTTCTGAGTTGTGAAAAAATTAAATCTGTGATACACCAGACTTCCTTATTTCATGGAGGGTCCAGCTCACACTGATCCGAAGGTGCAGTACACACCAGACAGGGCCCAAACCACAGATGCTTGGTTCTGAATATGATCGGCCTGGTCTGGAGGTGCCGCTCCTGAGTACAGTTACATTTATGCATTTGCTTTTATCCAAACTGAAGAGATCAACACACGTCTTGCTTCTCCTGGGGTTTGAACCCATTACCTTTGCGGGAACACAATTGAGCGCAGATGCTTCCAGTTGTCAGCAGTGCAGTGAGATCCGTTTGTTTCACTTAAACCCAGGATGGAGTAAGTTCCCATTCCAAGAATCTCAAGCAGTGTCAGTTCCAACATCTCTGGAGGAGGTTTATCTTTCTGCTGCATGCATCTAACGGCGTGAGCTTGGCTTTTCTCCGATGGTTAATTGCAGTGAGGCCTTCAGTGAGCTTCTCTGAGGCAGGTTCTTTAGTCAGTAAACACGACTTGACTGATGTCTGCAGGGAGTGCTGGGTCTGTATAAAGGGATGGGTGCCCCGTTAGCTGGCGTTACTCCAATTGTGGCCCTCAATTTCCTTGGCTTTGGACTGGGAAAAGAGCTTCTGCAACGAGACCCCGGTGCACCGGTCACGTGAGTACAGAGAATTAAACTCATCTCTGGTCTCAATCGATCAAGGGGTGGTTCTTTTGGAACCTTGACGTTCCAAAGTCCTTGCATGCTCTCACATCTGCTCCTCTGGCAGGAACCCCCAGATCTACGTGGCCGGGATGCTGGCAGGAGTCTTCACCACCGTGATCGTTGCCCCTGGAGAGAGGATCAAGTGTTTGCTTCAGGCAGGTCAAACACCATACTGCTGTCTCCACGGACAACATTTGTGCTCTGGGAAAACACTGAGAGAGGAAGCTGAGCTAATTATCTGCTGGAGAGAACCTCACAATCCACATGTTCACCACTCCTCCTCTCGAGAGACTGCTACTTAAGTGATCCCCGGGAAGGTTAAGCTTTTAGCATTTCAATCTTAGCTCAGACGGTGAGCTACTCTCGTATCCTCCATTAGAAATGCAGCACCTCTGGCAGACTCGTGCCGTTCGGCTGTGCCAGATCACCATGAGCTGTGAATTACACAAGACATGTTCAAAGAGCCACAGCCATGGGCAGCTCTAAGCAGGTGCTGAGGGTCGGGTTAACGTGTGCCGTTGATGGTCTGCTTCTGACAGAGACTGTGTTGGTGTTTCAGACGCAGTCCTCCTCGGGTCAGGGGAGGTACGCCGGGCCAGTGGACTGCGCTCTGAGACTCTATAGAGAGAAGGGAGTTCGGGGTGTCTACAGGGGAACCGTTCTCACTCTGATCAGAGGTGTGTGGAGATAAGTCCTGGGAGTTTCATGAGAGCAAACCCGAGAGAGAGAGAGGAGGGTTATTTCTCCTGCCCTTGGCTCAGTTTTACTGAATCTTGATTTTGATTCTGTGCTGCACATGATCTAGAACCCTGAACTGAGAACATTCCAATAAAAGCTGTGGAACGGTTCTCAGCTTTGATGGGGCTGTTCCAATGGTCTCTTCTCTAGAACCTGTTCGTGACAGTACCCACTTTGAGAAGGTTCTAGATGAATTGGCCCAAACTGGGAATATTCTCTGAGTAATAACAGAGGAATGAACCCCTTCCAGCACAGCTCTCCTCACACGAGGAGCGTTTGATAAAAGCAGCCTCGTTTATTGAGAGAAGCTTTGCAAACACAGAATCTCTGAGTGAGGGAGAGGGACAGACCTCTCTAGATCCAGCATCATCAGGGTGGAGGTGACCCCAAACTACTGACTTCTACTCTCTCCTATGTTCCGTACCATTCAGTGGACCACCCGTCACCCACAAAGCTTTGCTTCTCCTAAAGGAAGCACATGAGCCGCAAATTCCACGATTCGCAAAACGTTACGGGTTCCCTGCTTTGCCCGTACCACGTGATGTTGCGCTTTATGGCTAGTAATGTGTTAAAAAGTATTTGATGTGGTTTAAAATATTGTGTTTTTTAAGGCTTTACTGTGTGTCCTTTTAATATATATTAGCGAGTCTGCCTAAAAAAACGATTTCAATATTGTTACAACTTTAAAAACTTCAAAATGATTAAAAAAAGCATGGCGTAAACACAAGAAACATGAGACGAATCACTTAAGCACAGTGTTTTTATTGCTGTGTCTGATAAACGTTAGGTGAGCCTGACGATACGCCCTTCATAGCCACGATCACTTAACGCAGAAAAAGGTGCTTTAATCCGCCAGCCCAGTTCTCAAATACTGCCAGATGGCTGCGGTGTTCTCCGTTTTTACCCATGACGTGATGTCTTGCCGTAAAGCGTTTTCATCACAGCGGCACCACCAGATACAGGGAGGCCGTGATGTAATCTGTGACAGCCACATCAGGCCCTCTCGGAGTTTGGGGTAGCGTTTACTTTGAGATGTTTCTCTTATGTTTGCAGACGTGCCTTCAAACGGAGTGTACTTCCTGACGTACGAGGTCCTCAAGCACCAGCTGACGCCTGACGGAGAGAGGTACGAGTCTCTAGAATGTTCTTGTGAGCAGCTCTGAACTGTGCTCGTCTGTCCTGCAGCGTCCATCGTCTCAGCACACCCAGGGTTCTCCTGGCCGGAGGGGTCGCTGGCCTGTTGAACTGGCTGATTGCTCTCCCTGCAGACGTGCTCAAGTCAAACTACCAGACAGGTACAGGGCAGATGTTTCTCCTCACCGCTCCTCTCTGTGGAGTGTAGTTTACCAGGGTAGCGCTGCAGCATCTGAAGGAGACCCCACACTTTCCCAAATTACAAGAATGTGCCCAAACCAAAAGCCTCTCGTAGTTCAGGAACACCGATAAACCAACACCTGTAGACCATGTAGTCTACGGGTCAGTCACCCTCAGGCTCATCTTACCCTCTCAGCGTTCTTACTGTAGACCTTCATGCTGCAGAGGAGTTCATGGTGGATCTGTTGCTAGCGCTGCAGATCTATCTGTCCATGCTACGCTGAGAAGCCATTGTAAGAAACGAGAAACGCTCTGCTCTGCAGCCCCTGATGGACGTTACCGAGGTCTGAGGGACGTGCTGCGAGTGCTGCTACGAGACGAGGGCGCTGCAGGGCTCTATAAGGGCTTGAGTGCAGTCATGCTACGGGCGTTTCCTGCGAATGCGGTAAGACTCTCGCCGTCAGCACAGCTCTAGTCCTGACAGTGCTCTCCAGAGGAACTTCCAGGTTGCCTGAATTCTTGGTTCTTTTTGGAGAGCACTGGCCAAAATCTTTTGTACTGCATGTGGTGGGAGATGTTTTGTGCGATTTGTGTTTTATGCTCCATCGTGACCTAATCTTTGGCTGATTGTCCACCTGTTCCTCTCCGATTGGTCATCTGTATGTCATGTGGGGGAGGGGACAGAGGATCGTGTAAAATGAACCTGGGCGTGGGTTTCCTGCTTTCAGGCTTGCTTCCTGGGATTCGAGCTCGCACTTAAAGGTCTACACCACCTCGCTCCGGACTGGTGACTTCTCTACGGCTGAAGAAGCTCATGTTTCTGCACCTTCTTCCACCGATTTCATTGTTCCATGCAGCTTTGTAACAGAAGAATCCAGAAATTACTTGAGGGAGACTCAATGCGGGACCCCAAACTCAAGGACTTCAGTGTTGCTTGTATTTGTTGAATGGATGTAGCACAGGTTTAGGGAGCGCTCGTATTAAAAGTGTTTAAGAACTTAAGAATTCACCGTTTAGTTTTGTTAGTGAATTCTGACAGTAAATGCCTGAGTTCATGGACGGCTGAGGATTTAAGGTCATTTTAGCTCATGGAACTATTGTGCAGTATTACAATACTATTAAAAAAAATTATAATTAGTTGTTGAAAGGTTTACATTCCACCTCTGAAATGGACCAATCCCAGGCCTGCGTCTGTACAGCCATCAGAAGCTCCAAACCAGCAAATGGAGCTCCAGAAGCTGTCTCGTGCTGGGTCCTCCACCAGGATGCTCTTCTACTCTTAGAGAAGAACCCGCCTACCTCACACTGAGAGAGTAGATGAATGACTTTGAATCTGGTGGATTTGATATTTAGCTATTGAATGATCCGAAGTGTTAAGTGCTTTGTGTTCCTCGCTGTTTCGAAGTAAAGAGATCAATGTGAAGCACCGGAACAGTGTCATCATTTAATCCCATGCTGCTGTTTAATGAGGAGCTGGGCAAATGCGCAGATCTTCTGGTGGATGCAGGACACTTTCGCTCTCTTCGTTTCTCCAGAACCCGCGGGTGCATGGAACGCTGCGGTAAACACGTGTTTCTCACACCAGGTGGCGCCATGGTTCTGGAAAATCTGAACCGTTTGTCTTTTCTCCCATTAAGTGCCTTCATTAAAACTTTGTAGGAATATGTGAACAACTTTATATTGAAAGCCACGAAACTCTCATAAAGTTATAAAATGAGTTTTAATCACTTTTCTATTTTCTACCGACTTTATTTCAGCCTCCAGATACTAAACTGATCAGTGTGTCACACATCTTCCGGTACCGGTGTTGCTTTCCACAGACATTATTTGAACCCTAGAAACAGCATGCCCGCCGCAGAGATACGTCAACACGTTCGCCATCTTACTTGGGGCAATACTTCGATGGAAAGTTGACAGACGGCAGAGCTGAGGTTTTCTTGGACATATTCACCGTTTGTGATAAACGCTGTATAATGGCCTGGGTAGTCATTTTAAATAACCGTACAATAAAGGCCATACTTGTTTTATTATATGTCTATAGCTATTTGTATACTTTATAATGATCATTATTTTCATAAGACTCTTTTTTTGGCTTTACAGAAAATGATTTAATGAGTAATCTCACCATCTGATCTTTCATGCACTTTAGCAAAAGATATACATTAGATAATGGCAAAGCCAGAAATGTGTAAACAGCAACCTACAAAACAATTTACAATATGGAACAACTTGTCAAAATTGAACAAATGTACAAATACAAATCACACAAAAATTATTAACAGCATAATCATTTGTATCACTACATTTTAATGTTAGTGAAAGTGACGTTACGACCAAGTATGGAGAGACCCATACAAGGAATTTGTGCTCTGCATTTAACCCATCCAAGTGCACACACACAGCAGTGAATAAACACACCGTGAACACACACCAGGAGCAGTGGGCAGCCATGGCTGCGGCGCCCGGGGAGCTGTGGGTAACTGGTGACTTGCTCAAGGACACCACAGTCATGGTTGTCTCAGAAGGGAGAGAGTTTCAACACTCATCCCATCTTCGACTCCTAGTGGAACTGGGGATCGAACCAGCGACCTTTTGATCTCCAGTCAACCACCCTATCCACTAGGCCACGACTGCCGTTAGATTTGAACAATAGAGTAAAAGAACAGGATGTAATGTCAATAACATTAATAGCAATCATCAAATAAAGGAAAAAAAAACCTGATATTTCACTCGACTAAATAAGTCTGCGCTATAAATTTATTATTGATAACATTTTGTATTAAAATTGGTAAGTAATATCAACTTCAAAAAAGTATAAATATATAAATAATTAACACAATAAACAATCTGGACAGCTACAATAATGTCTACAATATAGCAATGTTCGTTTGTACAATACTCATTTATTTTCGTTGTTTTCACAAAAGCTTCTTTCTTTTATTTGGCACAAAATAAATTCCAATGTGAGTTTGGAGCAACATGCTGCTTCATCTGCCCCAGGTAAGATGTCGATGACGCACCTCCTCTATCATAGAAAGTCTATGTCGCGTTTCTGATGCCCATTGGACGGGGCCGAAGGTTGGAGGATTGCTGTGTACTTTACTACATTTTACACTTGACACTGAACTAAACTCGTGTTTTATGTTGATCCTGAAATAGGAGTCAAAACGAGTTCGGGATGAATTATTAAACGCCGTCCCTGTGCGCGCTATTCTCGCGTGTTTTCACTCGCGTTCATTACATCGAAAGGTAGGGTTTCTTCTTCATCTGTCTGGGTTCTGCAGCAGCGGTGTGCACCTGAGATCCACCGGTTGCGCTTTGAATGTCAGGAATGTTTGAGTGTCATCCAGGAGGTGACCTGCTCTTCCAGGAATCGCTGATAGTTTTCTCTCTCACCTTCCAGAGAGTGAATGCTGTGGCCATGCCCTTGGAGGTGACCTGGCCCTTCCCACAGTGCCCCCGACTGGGCTGGAGGGTGACCAGCCGCGTGGTGACGGGGATGGTGGGCTCCTACAGTTACCTGTGGTCCAGTGAGTGTGCCTCCTGCAGCTTCGGGTGAGGATCCGAGCGTTCAGCTTCACACGATCTTTCCTGTCTCCGCAGAGTACTTCAACTCCCTTAGGGTCCACAACCAGGACGTTCTGCTGGGCCTAGTGGAGGAGCGTCCGGCGGACACACCACTCATCACTGTCAGCAACCATCAGTCCTGCATGGACGACCCGTACATCTGGGGTGAGCAGAGCCTCATGATTCACGAGTGTTTGATTCCTGCTGCTTGACTCTGTGCTCCCGTTGTCTGTGACCAGGAGCGCTGAAGTTCCGGCACCTGTGGAGCTTGAACAAGATGAGATGGTGAGTGGGCGAGAGAGAGAGAGCAAGGAGGCTGATGCAGTGAAGGTCATTGCTATTGGTGCGTTGTTCCCAGGACCCCTGCCGCATCGGACATCTGCTTCACCAGAGAGCTCCACTCATCCTTCTTCAGCAGAGGGAAATGTGTTCCTGTGGTGAGAGGTAACCCTCAGCTCAGATCCTGCTGCCGCGCCCACCGGTCACAAGCAAACACGTCAATGTCTTACAAGAGCTCTGGTTTCAGGAGACGGCGTCTACCAGAGAGGGTTGGACTTCCTGCTGGAGCGCCTGAATCAAGGGGACTGGGTGCACATCTTCCCTGAAGGTACCGGATGAGCTGAGATGCTGCTTGTGATCAGAGAAACTGGAGCTGGAGCTTTCTCTTGCTTGTCTTTGAGCTTGTGGAGCGCTGTCAAACAGAACGTTGAGAGCTAAGAACGGCCTGCGACTACAGGAAACGCAATCAAAGAGAAGCACCGACAACTGAAGGAAACTCAGAGCGCTACACAGTGTGTGGAATAGAGAAACACGTGGCAAATAGAGCAGACCACCACAGAAAGTCTCAAGTGAAACAAAATGTTCATTTTTCACCGGAACTCTGAGTATAAAGGTGCTGGTCAGATAATTAGAAATGTTGATTTAATTTAATTCAAAAAGAGAAACTTGCAAAAATTGATTCCACAACAAGTGACATATATAGTTTACTAGGATTGTGAAACAAAACCAATTCACAAATACTGCAGCAGGATATCTCTTGCTAACAGTTTTACAGAATCTTCCATATTTGTGACGACTGCTTTTCTCGTTCAGCTGCAGAAGGTAAAGAAACTCTGCAGTAAGCAGAACGGCTCTTGCGTCCATCATTAACGTTTACCTTCCCTTGAAGTGTTTTTGCTCCGTGATCAAAGTGTTTCTCAAGTTGCAGAGTCTCATAAATACAGCTTTTCAGAGAAGCTCCTGAAAAACTCAACATTACATCACACGCCCTAGAACCCAGAGATGTTCAATCAGGAGATGCTCAGTCCATCACTTTGCTGCAGCTGTCGGTTGATTTGAGCATTGATTAATCTGAGCAACAGCTCTCCATCGTTTTCTTTATTTACAGAGCGTTCAGCTAAAAGTGACTCACTCCCTTCTTTGGAAAGCTGTTGTTTTCCCTGGCTCAAAGCTTCGCAGGAACCTCCGCGATCAGATCCGTTCTGTGACTCTCTGTTCAGCTCTGATGACGACATTTGAGTTCCAGCCAACTCTAAACTGAAATCTGTCAGAAATCCTGAGCGAATGAGTTCTCAAACTCTGGAGCTCTCTCCTTCTGAACCTGTTTGAGGATCTCCTGCACTTCTGCTGTTTCCTGCAGGTCGAGTCAACGAGAGCGGCGAGTTCATCCGGATCAAATGGGGTGAGCGTGAGAAGAATCCTCACGATCTGCTTGATTCTCCTGAGCTGTAATCACGAGCTCTGCTCCTGCGCAGGGGTCGGGCGGCTCATCTCGGAGTGCTCTCTTCACCCGGTCGTTTTACCCATGTGGCACATCGGTGAGTGGTGCTCCACACCTCCAGATCCTCCACGGGCCCCGGCGGCTTCATGCGTCCGTGCACTCTCACATGAGCCTCCTTGGCTCCGAAGGGAACTGAGAAGCGCTTCGTTCCGGTTTAACTTGAGCAGCTGATCTGAAATCAGCATTATTTGTACAAAGGAACATCTCCCTGAACACAAGTGTGCTCTCGATTCCTTTAAACAGGACATCGATAAAGCTCTGGTAGAAACGTGTAGCATCCCTCAGCCGCAAGTCACAAATACAGGAGAGTCCAGCGCTGTGCTCCACGGTTTGAGAAATACGCAAACTTTATTATACAGCTTTTAAAAACCCACTGAAAAGGGGCGTGGTCATCCATGACAGTTGAGATGTAGGGAGCGGCTTTGTTTGAAAGGAGGCGTGTAGTAACTGCTGCACTGCTGTCACATCAAACACATCTGACTGTTTGTTCTTCAGAGAGCAGCGTAGAAAAGATTGCTCAGATGCTTCTTGGCTTAGCTGATTCTGGGTTCTGGTGATCATTGTTAACAGCAGGAGCACAATCAAAGAGTTGCAGTTATTGTGGTCTTAAAACAGGAAGTGCCCAAAATGGAAACGTAGCAAACATTAACAAACTCTTGCCCGAATGTGAAAGGAGCTGAGGGAGATGTTCCTGCTGTTCTTCTGGGTTCCTCTTTTGTGATGTTTTTCAGGAATGGACAATGTTCTTCCGAACAAGACTCCGTACATTCCTCGTGTAGGACAGGTCAGCTCCTCAGCTCTTGTTCTCGTCAGGTTTGGCAGCTCTCTCGACGTTCACCCAACGTTTCTCCTTCTGTCTGCAGCAGGTGACAATTTTAGTGGGAAAGCCCTTCACGGTCCGGCACCTAGTCAGCTCCCTGCGAGCGGAGAACCGAAGTGCGGTGGGTGCTGGAGTCCCTCAGGATGTTCTCAGGGTTCCTCCCCATGATGCTGAATCTAGTTCTCTCTTCTTCTCAACAGATGGAGATGCGGAAGACAATCACAGACTTCATTCAAGAGGAGTTTCGCAGCCTGAAAGCCCAGGCGGAGGCTCTACATCACAGGTTTCAGAAGGACACGTAACCCCTGGATCTCCTCAGCATCACCCCGGCCTTACAGAGTCTGAGCACCAGGAACTCCTCCATGGATCGAGGTGTGCTCATGGATGGCTGTGGTACAGCCTGAACTTGAGACGAGGCCTCATCAGTTTACCTGTGAAGCTCTTCATGGATCTACTGGAGTGGTGAACCTGCTGTAACTTCTTCTCCAGGCTTGGATTTGATCCTGTTTTGTGAAAGCGGACTGTAAATCAAGCGATTAAAGGAATGTTAGCTGAAATAAAAGCTGTCTGAAAGCTCTTGTGATCATGTTTGGGACGGTGCTTTGGGTGTTTTTAAAAGTGAAAAGAGAAGATAGGACGAGGAACATCGATCGAGGGAGAGGATGCAGCTGTGAACATCGAGACCGATTCCTTCTGGAGCTGATCTGTGGGACTATTGCTTAAAAACTAGCGTGCAAAAAATCCAATTCAACAGTGAACAAAGACGTTATTAAAAATAAAAAGTTAAAATCTTCACCCTCACCAAAAAGTAATTATAAGAAAAAAAGCGACTATCATTGTATTTTTTAAAGACGCATTTCACATCAGAAAGAAATACATCAACAGAAGGCCTGAAATATCTCTCGTATAAAAGTTTTTAGCGGAGAAACCGCCGTTACTCTGAGGGAAGATGGCCGCCCGTGACGTCACCTCACTGGCGCTGAAGATGGCCGGTTGTGACGTCACAGTGTTTTTGCTGAAGATGGCGTCCGGGAACGGCAGGATGATCTCTCTCCTGTTCGTCTGCGCGATCGCAGCATCCGCGAGGAGCGAGGAGCAGGTGCCGCTGCTGGCCTGGGCGAGCGACGGGTAAGGCCGCCGTCAGCCGCGGAGTGGCGGGGGCGAGGAGCCGGGGGTTAGCTGCGGAGAGGCGGGCGCTGTCCAGTCCTGAACCCGCTGAAGCTAGCACTAGCCCAGCCGAGCTTTAACTGTCCTCAGAGCAGCCGACGCTCTACCGATATAACAGCTGTCCTATCTCTCTCTCTCTCTCTCTATATATATATGTGTGTGTGTGTAAATAATATAATTCTTAATATAACATTCTGAATATTATTCATTAACAGCACTGTTTTTGTCTGTCTCTGTTTCTGTGGTGTTCAATTCCTGCAATTTTGAGATATAAAATAGATAAATAAAACTAGAATCACTGAAATCTCAGTCTGAAAGGGTTTGTTCTGAAACGGAGTAGAACCGTGGGTTTTGTAAATGTGTGGTTTTCTTGTTAAAAGCTCTGAAAGATCAGCCGCTGCTTTATTTCATGATGTTGTTCCTGACTCCAGGTTTGGCCTGTCCTCCGTCAGTCCTCCATCAGCTGGGCACACGGTGTCCATGGATGAGCTGGAGTCCACCCTGAGCACCGCTCTGAGCTCCTCTCCTCATAACCTGCTGCTGTTCCTGCAGGACAAGGTACACACAGCTCCTCTCCTCGACAGCCAGAAGCTAGGAGAGATCTCCCTGTAGGGGAGAAATGGAGTCTTCTCCGCACTGGCCGCTGATCCCCATCCGGTGCTGAGTTTGAGGCGTTACAGAGGCGTTTGATCAGATATTCTGTTTGCTAGCATCTCTCTAAGCAGACTGCGAAGCGATCGTTCTGTTGTGAAGACGATGTTCAGCCTCTCTCTCTCTCTCTCTCTCTCTCTCTCTCTCTCTCTCTCTCTCTCCTCAGCTGAGCGTGGACGACTTCACGATGTACGGAGGAGTGTATGGAAACAAACAGGACAGCGTCTTTCAGAAACTCGAGGTGAGCCTCCTCTCTCTGCTCCGTCTGCTGCTGAAGGTGTCTCTGATGAGAAGGTTCTGTTCTCAGATGGCGCTCCAGGCCTCCTCCTCGCCTCCTCTGTGGCTGCCGTCCGTGTCTTCTTCAGCGGCGGCCCTGGTTCCCACGCTGCTCCAGAATCAGATGGATGCGGCTCCGCTCTACATGAACCCGGAGACACTCGCTCAGCTCCGCCTCAATGCTTCGGTGGCGACTCTGCTGGTGTTCCGCCTCCCCTACAGCGGCGGGTGGGTAAACTCTCGTTCCAGCAGGAGCTCGACTCCTTCACTGGGGGCCGTTGGTGATCATCTTCTGTTCTTTGCAGGGCGGATCTGATGTCCACGAGAGAGGTGCTCAGCGGAAACGGTACGTGTCTCGTGTCGTCCACGCTGGAGATTAAGGTAGAGGAGAAGCCACGAGGGCTGAGCTGGAGGCGCACGATTCAGGTTCCGCTCCGTTTTCTGTCTAATTGAAAGCTTCACGTGGGAGCTTTTCTTCTCCCAGTGGGAACAAGTCCCGGCGGGCTGCGGGGGGTTGCAAAAAATAAAATCCACTCGAGCCCTGCGTTTATTTTAAACCACGGCTCTTTGATTTCAAACAAAAAAAGCATCCTGTAATGGAAATTTGTCTGACATCACTGACTGGTCGCCCCCAGCTGTTACTGTCACCTCTGACCTGGGGTCAGTAGTTGTGATGATCACTGACATCAGAACTCGGAGCTGCTAGTGCCCTGTTACCACAGCAACCCTGGAGTCTGACACAGGCAGCCAATCGCAGTGACCTTCATGTTACCGGCCGGTGACACAACGAACCAGGAGCCACGTCGCATCCCACTCCGGCAGAACGTTCCAAAAACGTGACGCGAGTCGAGCGCATCAAGTAAAGCCCTGATAGGAGGTTTTCAGTGCTCCTCTCAGGGAAACTAGAGAGAGAGGTTGCGATAAACGGGGAACGAGCGGCTCATCACAGACGCATTCGCCTCTTTAATTAGGAACCAATACTACGCTACAGTCATGTCTGTTTTAACGTAAGATAATAAACTCTGCACGTGTTTCTGAGCTTCATTAATCTATGGTGTTTCCCCGTGTCATGTGATGTGTTGCAGATGAGGTCATGGGTCAGGTGCTGAGCATCATGAAAGCTCAGTCTGTGCCGTACACGGCCGTGTTCACAGCGCTCTGGCCCTCCAGGGTAAGAGGCTCCTCCCTTCCTTCCCTGCATCATAGACATTCTAGTGTTCCAGAGGCATCAGAGGCAGGCTTTCAGGAATCTCTCGCTGATGGACGCTCCGTTCAGGAATTAGTGTCAGGCCTCGGTGAGGCGCAGTGCTGGTGGATGCTCTACATCTGTGAGATCAGCTTGAAATGCTTTTCTAGACTCGGATCGATGGTAGATGTTAAGCATGTGGCGTCTCAAAGAGGGAAAGCTAGCAGAGTAATGAATATAGTGTGTGGCTGCAGTACTAAACATCTCCACCAGAGGAGCCCCAGACATCTCAGAGACAGAGTTAAAGTGTTCCAGGGAATCTCTTTGCTGGTTATTGAGTTTTGAACATGCTGTGCTTGATTTGTGGGGAATAAGATAGAAATGTAGAGAGAAAGCTCGGTATCCACCGGGGTTCTGGTGCCAGAGTTCCCTCAGATGCAGGAGAACCGGGATCTAGATCTTCATAGATTTGTCGATCAGTGCGAGAGGAGCAGGAGCGATGCTTTCAGCTGCTGCTGGTGTTCCAGGTGATCGCGGAGGCGTCTCCACTCGTGCAGTCCGTCTGGTCCCGCTCCCTGCTGCAGTCCCGGCGCGGCGAGCCCCCTGCACCGAACGCTCCGGTGGACTTCAAGGAGAAGGGCTCCTCCTGCATCCTACTGTGGGCCGAGAAGCTGGTGGTGAGCCAGTTGCGCTCAGGGAAGTGGGAGAGGCACGACCTCACGCCCCAGACCTTCGGGAAGGAGGTAGAACCCAACCTGTCGGGATCCTCCTGCAACGAAACACACTCCCGGTAAATTCAGCTGCTTTCATTCGAGAAGCGTTGTGAGAACGTTGTGCCACTCACGAGTCTCCTCCTGACGCAGGCTGGTGCTGAACTATGAAGATGTGCTGAGTTTCCGCTCCTTCAAGCTCATGTAAGTGCCTCGTGTTCCCCGCCGTGCGCGCTCCGACACGTGTTGAAGCATCTTCTCTGTGTGTGCTCCACAGCTTTGTGATGAGCCGCCGTCACTACAAGGTCTCCGCCCGCCACTGGTTCGCCGTGGATGTGGTGCAGTTGGAGTACGATGGGAAACGAGCCTCTTTCAACGGCAGCCGCCAGATCTACGCTCCGTCGGAGTACTCGTACCGCTGCGAGTCTGTGAGCAGTGCGCCCAATGCTCAGCTGGCCCCGCTCTCAGACAAGGACAACGCTAACGAGTGGCAGGTCTCGCTCCAGGACTTCCAGGTGAGCTCTGAGAGCAACGCTGTGCTTCGAGGCTCCTGCTGGAATAATGTCTATCTCTCCGTCTGCGCTCAGATCCAGGGCTTCAACGTGGCCGGGAAGGAGTTCTCGTACGCCAGCGACTGCGCCGGTTTCTTCTCGCCAGGGATCTGGATGGGGCTGGTGACGTCTCTGCTGATGATGCTGGTCCTGACGTATGGCCTGCACATGATCATGCAGCTGCGCACCATGGACCGCTTCGACGACCCCAAGGGCCCCGCTATCTCTGTGCCGCAGACGGAGTGAGCCTGGGCTCCTCGACTCCTCCTCTCCTCGCTCCCATCCAAACAGAGGAGGAGGCCAGTGTGTGTGTGTGATGTTCCTCCCGAAGATCCCGGCGGTGTTTTCGTCATGTTCTGCTGATGCTTGATGTTGTGTGTGCTGTAAATATCCAGAGTGTTAGATGTTGCTGTTCCTGACTGAACATTATTTATTCCCCCCCCCCACCCCCCACCCCCCTATCATGTCGCAGGGGTGGGCAAAGCTCATCCTGGAGGTCTGCAGATCCATCTCTGCTTCTGTGCGCTCCAGGAACATCTAGGTCCGCAGCCCTCCTGGAGAGACCTGCCCTCCGCTGCTCCAGGGGCTCCTGCGAGAGCAGACGTGTGGATGGTCTCTGATCTACAGTGTTGCCTACAGCATGTCTCTGGTTTAGAAGGTTATCGATTCTGAGGATGTTCTCCATCTTCAATAAACTTCACTTTATCTCAATCTCCGCAGCGTCTGCTGTTGATTTGTGTCTCCTGAGTCTGACTTACTGAAGTGCCTTCAGGTTCTCAGGGTGCTCCTGGAGTGTGCTCTTGATCTCCTCACAGATCATGGCCATGGATGAGTGGAGATGATCGACACAAGGCTGCCCTTCCCCCTCCTGGAACCACTTCGATCTAGTTCTGTGTTTTCAGCTCCACCACTGAGCACTCAATGTCTTCAAGAGGCAGTGACTGAAACAGATGTGACCTTTGGGATTGGTCCACAAACAACATCAGAAACAAGCTTTTAGTAGAAGCTCCAGTCGAGTGAAGCGTGACTGAAAACCTTGCTTCCAGAGAATACTGGAGGAGCAGCGTTTCTCCTGTTCAGGAAAGAGGAGCCAGAGAGCACCTCTGAGCAGAGAGTGTGGAGCTCCATCATAAACATCTGAATTCAAAGCCTTTACAAAGGAGCTGTTTCTGAAGGCTTGCATCGCTTCCAACCCTGCTCCTGTACCCAGCTCCAAACAGGAAACACTTTCCCAATGAAGATCGACCACAGCAGAAGATCAGACACGTTTATCAACAAACAAGTTTATTATCATCGATCAAATCAAGTCACTAAAGGAGTTCGGGTCATTTCCTGCAAACATCCGAGACAGGTGGCTCCAGAAGAACCTTCGCCGTGGTTCACTCCACTCCTTTCATGAACTCCAAAAACTCTGTAACGAGAGAAGATGTAAAGCATGAGAGCAGAACTTTGGTGTCGCAGAGGTTGGGTTCTGCTGGTTCTAATCATCTGGTTTGTCGTTGAGATTCTAAGAACCACAGGAGCTTCTCACCGTCGTAATCAATTTTCCCATCGTTGTTTTTATCCCCGTCCCTCATGAGCTCCTCGATGTCATCTTCTGTGATGGTTTCTCCGGTGGCTTCCAGCATCAGCTTCAGCTCGTCCAGATCAATGTAACCGTCCTCATTCCTGCCCAGAGAGAAGCACAACCATCAGAGGCCTCCAAAGCCAGCCCAGCAGACATCTTTGAGGGACGTACTTGTCAAACATCCGGAAGAGTTCTGCCAGCTCCTCCTCGGACTTCCCTTTGCTGTCGTCCTTCATGCAGCGCACCATCATCACCAGAAACTCCTCAAAATCCACCGTTCCACTCCCTGCAGAAGGACATCCAGTGATTTAGGCACTTCAGCAGATCCCCTGGTCTGCAGCTGCTGTCACTGAGATTCAGCACACGCTCTCAGTGAAGCCGCTTTACAGAAACCAGACGAGGAGCTCTTTAGCATGACGCAAGAGTGGTCTTGAATGCGTGCATTACCGTCCTCGTCCACCTCGTCGATCATCTCCTGGAGCTCCTCTGGTGTGGGGTTCTGCCCCAGCATCCTCATCACCTTTCCCAGCTCCTTAGTGCTGATGCAGCCATCCTCTGCGTCCTGGACGAAGATGTCGAACGCTGCACGGAACTCTGCAAGACACCGTCGCAGAGCCGTCAGTGAACGCTAGTGTGTTCAGCAGAGCGGCGGATTGATCTGCGACTTTAGAAAAGCAATAACGAGGTTTAAACTGACGGCCGCATGTAGAACAGGCGAGAGATTAGTAACAGAGAGAGAGAGAGAGAGGGGGATGGAACCCGAAGCATTCGGAGGAGCAGCATGCGCTTCACAAATGTGTTCAGGCAGGACCAGCTGGATCACAGTGAGTAGTCAGAACATCTACAGTCAGAGGGACCAACATCATGCAGAACTCCTCATACTCTACCGCTTTTCTGCTCGTCTGTGAGCTGCTCGGCCTGCGGGAGACAGAGGTCAACCATCACAAACCAGAAACGATCACTGAGCACTAAAGTCTTCAATCGTCCTGCAGCATGTTTGTGGACTGCGGCGGCAGGAGAGAGCTGCACCAGGGTGAGCTGCGGCTGGTTTCTTTTCATAAATGTTTAGTTTTATTACGTTTTCACTCTATTTCGGGATAATGGAAGGTTTAAGCGAAAGGATGGTTTTTAATTTCATTATGTGTTATATTCTCACCAGGTTAAGAATCAAACTGAAAGAGAACATCGTTGAACGTTCCAGAAGCAACTCTAATCCTCGTTAAACTCAAGTGTGTTCAAGATGACTTCCCTCATCTTTCAACTCTCAACTCTTCAACTTCAATTACTTTTGTGGAATGTGGGTTTCTCTGTGCCAAGAGATGCTGAATTGTAAAGAAGTAAAGAACCTTTTGTTTCCGTCAGAAGAATATGAAAATGATTTAAAAGTAGGAAAGTGATATGTTTCATTGATTACAATTACTAAAAAGCACATTTTTCAACACGTTTTTCGTGAAACAATTATTGTGTTGATCTAAAAAATGTGTTCTTTTAAAATAGAGTTACAGAAAAGTGGCCGTTTTGAGTAAACAAACATAAAACAATTTATAAGGTACACGTACATGCCATTACAAGTACATTATATTACAAGTTTAATATAATTCAAACATTTTAAAGTGTGTATTTATACTTACAAAAAAAATCATTTGTATAAACAAGTAATAAACACAAATAAAACTAATAATAAATACTTAAAAAAAATAACAACTGTTTACAATGTCTTTTATTGTGCGTCCAGGTGAAATAAACATGATCAAGTGTTCCAGATTCAGATCATGCGGAACACCATGAAATCCATTAATTATTGATCCATTTTCACTTTCCCCTTTACATGAAACAAGCCTGTTGTAATAAAAGCTTTCCCCCCCTGGAGTCATCACATCGATGTTAAATATTTGAATATGAATAATTCTGATTATATAAAAGTCAAAGAAACAAGGGAAAGTTCTGTCTAATACAAATCATCTTAAAATGTTCATCTTAATATCGGATCAAAACTGAGCATCTTGTAGTAACTGAAGCATGTTTAACTCTTTGATCTGCGGAATGTGAAGAAGGTGTTTGAAGAACTTTTTCCAAACTCAAGAAAGGATTTCAAAAAAGAATCGTGGAAGTATTCTACTGAGAGTCGAGCCGGATCTCTTTTATTCAGAAATAAATGTGCTTCCGGGTCTCTTTTATTATTATTTTAGAAATAATATAGACACGTCAATAATGAAACGAACCAATCATTAAATCTCTGCACTGAGGATGTATTTAAGGAACTGCCAGAGGGTCAAATGAGAGAGAGAGAGAGAGATAACCTTGTGCCTCTGCTTCTCTCCAGACCCTCGCTGGAATCTGCTGTTATCTGAAGCTTCTCCAGGCCGTGGAGAGCGTTCCTAAATTAGCCGCTGGGAGCCGGGTGCTCCATGTGTAGTCAGGAAAGATGGAGGCCCTGCTCCAGCCCTGGCTCTTATCAGGCTCTGATAACGCTCAAGAGCACAGGTATTTGGGGTTTATCGAGGAGTCTGCCAACTGCTGCTGAACCTTCTGTTTTAAACCCAGACGCGCTTCATTACGGTTCTGGAATAACCTTCAGGTCATTTATTTTATAACAAATTGTGACCCTATATAATAAACTTTAGACCTTTCATTTATCAAAAACAGATTTGGAAATAAAGTTTGTCTGAACGACCGCGTCACTGAGCCCGGCGTGAGGAGGACACCATCTACACAAAGCAATGCATCCACCAATCACTCCATGAACGAAAAACTGAGCTGAGAGGAGAGAAGCTCCAGGAAAGACTCACCGCTGCTTTGTAGATGTCGTTCATGGTGAGGAGCTGAGATGAATGAGAGCTGCTCGCGGCGCTCCCTGAGCTTTATATCACAGGCGGACCTTCTGAGAGAGCCTGTGCTCCTCCACCGCCTTCCACCAGGCACAAGGTGGTGAGGGTACCTCCCCCTGAGTCTACAGCAGACGTGCAGAGTGCTGTCAGAGTAACAGATTCAATCCTACACGACCCGAGCTCACAGAGACAGCCCCTGAACCGACGGATCCAGAAGCCACAAGCCTGAGCTCAAACCATCTGTAGATGCGAGGAGCTGACCAACCACGCTCCTCCTCCATCTGATGAAGGAGTCTGGGTGAGGTTGTCACCAGCAGAGCGGTTCTTCTCTGACGGCATTGCCTCTCTGTGGAGTCGGGTGGTGTGGGGTTGTTTTTCAGGATATAGTTGAACCTCGGTCGACGCGTGTGGGGCGTGAGGAGTCCACCTGTGCTCTCGGTGAATGCTCTCGCCCAGTTCTCAGCATGTCGTGCTCCTCACGTGTGCGCCGTGGTTGATGTTTGCCTCCAGCTGAAACCCTGCTTCTCCTGAAGCTCCTTCCCAGTGCAGTGTTCAGTGTGGAGATCTGCACCTGCTGAGGAGCACTGGAAGCTGAGGGTCTGCAGGGGGCAGTAGAAGCCAGTGTTTCCTCCGGCGATGGATGGAAGCATGCCGCAAACCACAGCGAGCGGAACATCAGCCTTCCTCCTCGACTCTAATCACCAGCATCTCATGAGCAGCGCTCAGAGGACATTGTTCTGGAGAGGTTGCCATAGAAACCCAGTGGTAGCAGAGTGCAGACGAACGCAGCAATTTCCTTTCACACCGTGTCCTCGATTGAAAGAGAAAAGAGGAGAAGCACTGAAGCTGCTCAGCAGTGGATCTCGCCGCTCTCTTCTCCTCTCCATGAAGTTCGGCAGTCGTGACCTGGTGGATCAGGTGACTGACTGGAGATCAAGAGGTCGCCGGTTCGGCCGCCAGTGAAACTCTCTCCCTCCAGTGACAACCATTACCTTGAGCAAGTCACCAGTTCTCTCAGCTCCCCAGGCGCCACAGCTATGGCTGCTCCCGGTGTGTGTTCACATACTCCTGGTGTGTGTGTGTGTGTGTGTGTGTGTGTGTGGGTGTGCGTGCGTGTGTGTGTGTGTGTGTGTGTGCACTTGGACGGGTGAAATGCAGAGCACAAATTCCTCGTATGGGTCACTCTGTATTTGGTTCTAATGTCACTTTCACTTACTTCGAAGCACCGGAATAGATTTGACGGGACTCGGTACGAACAGCCTCGGTCTTTCCTGGAACTGCTGGCTTCTCAGAGCTCCAGGCTCATCCAAGCGTTGCCCCGTCATAGAGGAGATGGAGGCCCCAGGGAAGATCAAGAACCTTCTGCAGGGACTCTTCATCTGCTTCAAACATTTCAGTTCAATTCCTCGAGTGCTGCTCAGAAAAACTACAGGCTAAAACAGCTAGCTCCTCTAGCTCCGAGCATGCAGCAGGAGTTCCGGAAAACGTGTCGTAAATCTAAACTGATGTTCTACTGTCTGATTGGGCGACGGCAGCTCCAATAACACACAAACTATTCTCTCAAGTACTTCATATATGTTCAGTATATAGAAGTATAAATTGTGAAGAGAGTCTATTTACAAATAATAAACAAGGAGGAGCTCCTCCCTCCGGCTCTGTGATGGAGAAGGTGGGTGGTAGGGAGGGGCTTCTCAGATTCAGCCATGTGTTTGAACCCAAGCATGCAGATCAGATCACCTACTGGCTTTCACCTACTGAACACTGTTTCAGATGGGTCTCTCTCGGGGTTGGGGAGCGCCTGCCGCTGGAGCTGGAGGAGGATGAAGTCACAGAGGAGATGAGAGGAGGCATCGGTCAGGGACGGCTTGGTTTAACAAATAAAGTTCAGCTCAGCTCGTCTGTTACTGGCGTGGCTGAGACACGGGCCAGTTATGGCCCAGCCGTGCTTTGGAATCCAGACTGTAGACTGAAGCTAGCTGAATGTGCCTGATGAAGAGTCTTGTGTGCTTTAAGAGTCGGGAGCTCTGCTGTTTTTCATTTCCTGCTGAGAATAATCCGGAGCTCGAGGAGCTCCAGCTTTTCTGCCACCGCAGCTCTGAGATCAGATTCGAGATCTTCCAGAAACGGTGGAAGTTCGACAGTTCATCCACATCTGCACAGGAGATCAGAGCAAACGCTCATGTCTTTATTCTGTTCGCTGGTCAAATAAACATCTGACAGTAAAGAACTGTGGAAAGCAGAACTTCACGGTCAAATACATCTCAGTTTGCTTCACCTTTTAACAGCTACGCTTTTTATACGCCATTTAACTGCTCAATTTAAGGGTTTATCCTGTAAAAAACAGATTACAAGAGAAGCAAACGATTAAATACATTTAGATAGAGGTGAAAATTTAGGGTTGGAGGAGGACCTGAGCCTCAGCCGTAGTGCTCCATGATTTGTTCGTTCAGCAGAACGTCTGCATGAGCGACAGTAAGAGAACGTTCAGGTTCCTGATGGAAACCAGCGCTCCCAAGGAGCCTGCGACGGAGGAGTTCATCTGGAGACGGCCGTCAACAAACACACTGTAGGTGCTCGTGTCACACCTGCCGTTCCCTCGTGCAGGAGGGGCGTGGCTTGATAACGTCACGACGACGACGGTGCTCCCGCTCATTTACATCCTTGTGATTAATGAAAAATATTCACTCGAGATATTCAGAGAATCTGCTGGAGTTTTATTCGGATTCTAATTAAATATTTTGTAAACAGTAGTCAATAAAAACAAGAACATAAGTTGAATAAATGAACTTTTGCTGTTTTTTTTTATTAAAAAAACATTCTGGAAGTCAAAAAAACAATCCTTTCTCTCGTCACTAAAGCTCATGGTCCGACAGAGTCCCAGCTCCGGTTTCCTGGAGAACTCTTGAGAGTTCTGTGGCTCAGCGCATGTTCTACACATGGTTCACACGGTCCGAGCCCCTAGAGCTGTGACGTAGAAACTCCATCCTTCAGAAGAGGAGCTTCCAGTTGAACCCAAAGGTCCCTGGCCATCAGAACCGTCCAGTGCTCCTGGCTCCATCACTCCATCTCCTCTCCTTTCCTCCAGGAGCCCTTGTGCAGAGAGAGTTCTGGAGCAGAAGCTGCAGGATCACGAGATGAAGAATCTGGGTCAGAAATGTGAACAGGCACCAGACCAAGCTGCTGCAAGAACTCCTCTGAGGAGAAGGAGTCTCTCTCGGGGCACAGCTTTATCTCTCTCCAGACGGAGAAAGCAGTCGGTAACCAGCTGAGAGAGAAACTGCCACAGAGAGATGATGCGAGCGCTGAAGACTGCTGCCACTCCGGAAGTGGAACAGGAAGTGACTGAAGCTGCAGTTCCTCCACTGACCACTAGTGGCAGATTCCCATGGACTCCAGGTCTCAAATAGTGGTTCTCATCTCCCCTGAAACAGGCTTTAATTTAAAACACTTGAGCAGTTTAATAATGCAGATTATTAAATAAAGTCAAAGTTATTACAGTTTCCTGTCTGTGATGCAGTGATTGGTTCCATCGGTTCTGCTCCCGGTGTGCACTTAAAAAAACCTTTGGTCAAGCAGGTGATTTGTTCAGATCTGTTAAGGCAGCAGGATCCGGTGGAACGCCGGTGCTGAACCAGCTACAGACTCATTAGAATGAGGATCTGCTTTGGGTTCACTCTAGATCCAGATCTAGCTAAAGTAAAATAACCCGAGGGTTATAGCTTAACAAAGACGTGACAGCAGCTGCTTTCAACACTTTTATCCGATTGAGCTCCACAGCAATACAAACGTACCAGCAACAGCGTAACTCACCAGCAACAGCTGCACTCATCCACAGCCTGCTGCTCATCAGAGCGTCTCAACACTTCAGAAGAACACAACTATCTCAGGAGAACAAATGGAACACACAACATCACATCAACTCTCCACCCACCAGAACCCACCATCACCAAATCCAGTCCAAATATCAAGCTCCCCTGCTGCTGGTCACATGATCTCCATGCTTCGACGGGCACTTGCGGCCTCGGGGGCTTGAACTGTGGTGCTCTGCATGTTTCACCTCAGTGATGCGGGAACATACAGAGAGGTGCAGTGATTGGAGCTCTCTGAGTTCATTTCAAGATGTGAGCTTTTATTTCAGACGGAAGACTTTCGTTTAGCGTTTAGAGATTGTTATAGTCTTCTCTGCCGAAGCTCATTTGGTGATCCACTAGTTTCTTCTTCACCACTTCTGTAGACTCCAAACATCGGTGCAGTCGTGTCGGACGCTGTGGCAGGGTTCTAGCTTCAGAAATCTAGATAAAGTCGTGCTATCGGTTTAAATTCTCTGAAGAAACAAAGCGCTTTATTCAAATATGCTAGCAGAACACCGCGGTGTTTCGTTTAGCTTCAGATGAGTTTGTGACGTGAACATGAAACAAGATCCTGGGAAGGACCTTCTGCATGGTTCCAGTCAGTCCCCGAAGGATCTCCAGAACTCAGCAGGCCACGTGGAGAGATCTGAAGCTCTTCTTGTGTCGTTTGGAGCTCCTGATGCAGAAACCCTCGGGGCTGTGGAGCTCCAGGAGGTTCCACCCCTGATGGAAAACACAGAAATAATTTCCACCGTCTCCTCTAACAATGCTGCTGCTGCATGGAAACATGTGTTTATCGTAATGAACCCTTCTGCCACGTGAGGAGTGTGAGCGGCGCTCTGGAGGTTTGTTGGTTATTGTGAAGGAGCATCAGGGCTGCTGACTGTGGCCACGTGCCCATCACGATAAAGAGATTCCTGCATCCGTTGCATTATTATCCACGGCGAGCTCTGGGTCTAAAATTAGATTCACCAAACCTCGGCGCGACCGGCAGTGATTCGGCAGCGACTGATGGACTGATCTGGCAGAACCCCAGCCTATCAACGTACAAGGATCCCTAATTAAGTGTCATGTGACCGGGAGAGTGCCTTGGGCCTCTCTGAGGGCACAGACTCTGCTCATCAGCCTGATTCAAACGCGAGGCACGCTTCTGGTGCTTCACTGAAAAGATCTCGGCTGACAGCAGCATGCACAAGAAGAGGCTGTTTTCTGCTCAGATTCGGACTCTGCACAAGTCAGAGAGCAGATTATTCACGGGCAGCCTTTACAGCCAATCAGAGAGCATTCATCAGTGAGCCGAAGCACCGCATCCATTCATGACTCTCCGCAGATCGTCTGTTTGAGAGCCACATTTTCAGCATGTTTTTGGAAGGGGGAGGCAGGATGCAGCGCTGCAGCTGACATCATCAGCACATGTAAATTTCTCTTATGTAAAAAGTAGAAGTGGGGGGGGGGGACTGGCCCCTGCTCCAGCTCCAAGCTCAGAAACTTGTCCAAAGGCTCGAGCGCATTCTTTGTGGTGCTGGAGCAGAGCGCGGTCGAGGCAGCGCCTTTGAAGCAGATAAACCCTTTAAAACCATGAAGAGCATTTCCAGACGCCGTAGCCAGAGGCAGCTGCTGCGCCGGAGAGCTTCTGATGTGATGCTTTTGTCCAAACCTCTGCACGCTTCAGCTAATGGCTTGTCTGTAGCGTAGCGTAAAATGCCGTGTGCGTCTTCGAATGTAAACAGAAATCATTAGTGAATTATGCTAATCGATATCTGCTTCCTGTGAGCAAGAGAGAGAGAGAGAGAGCGCCCGGACGCCTGGCCAGAGCCGCGTCTCACAAGCAGATGTCGGCGGGCCCTGGCTGACGGAGTGCGCTCGATGTTTCACTGTGGGAAAAGTCAGTTTCCATAGTGATGCAGCGGATGAGAGCGCCGAGGAGAGATGGCTGCCAGTGTTCCTCGTGTTCTTCACCAGCAAAAGCGTCACACGGCAGTAAATAAGTGAATCAGAAGCAACTCATGGAAGTGTGCCCTCTGAGCATCGTCACACCAGCGAATGGTGCTCAGCAGACCTCCCGATAACCTCTTTAGGGAAACAATAGTGCATGTAAACATTTGCTAATGAAATCGCTGAAGGTGTCGACGGGAGCAGACCCCAGCAGAACGTTCTCAAGGAGGCTGAGACCCTTTCTCTGTTGCCTAGCAACATGAACCAGTTTTAAACGCGTTTAGATGCTCAGAGCTTCCTTTGTGTCTGTGACTGGAAGCTTTCAGAGAGACGATTAACCAGAGCTCCTGAACACGCAGCGCTGACATCACTCTTACATCAGACACGGCTCATGGTTCCCTCAGAGCTCAGTCAGGCCCGAGAACGTCTCTCTCTCTCTCTCTCTCTCTCTCTCTCTCCTCGACTCCTGGAGAAAGCTGCGATGCTCCTGCTTTCAGAGCTCCAGACCAGATCAGACGTGTTCATCAATCAACACCTTCATCATCCAGCGGCTGAACTGAGATGGTTCCCTCCTTCAACTCTAGAACATTTCTGTTTTCTGAGAACTTCAATAGAATGATTTGTTTTCAGTAAAACTGATTAAACTCCAGGAATGATTTAAAGTTTATTTGTAACCTCTGATAGAGAATCAGAATCGACCGGACTCTGACCTCGCTCCACAGTGGAGATACCTGCTCCCCAGACCCAGGCGGCTCCACGGGAGCGGATCATTATTTACTGAGCACTGATCATCAGCAGAAAGTGAGATCACCAGCGTTTCTGTGAAGGAACAACTGCTTCATGACCAGGTTCTGCTGGTGGTTTAAAATGTGGTTAAAGTTTATCAAAAGAAGGTTAATGTCGTGTCGAGGTTTATCTCTCTGTAAAGAAATCCTTGCCGCGCCATCTCCAGGATTAGCCTCATCTCTGGCTCCACTTTCAGAAGAGACTCCTGTTCTTCTGCTTGATGTCTGGAGCGGAGCTAAAAAAACCCAGATGTTTACTGAAGCCATTACTGTGGAAAATAATGCCATAATTTATTGTAAACCACGAGTTACTCGCGTACTGCTGGTGCTCCAGAGTCTCAGCACAGCTCAGGGACATGGGTCTGGTTCTAGATCTTAACCTAATCCTGGAGCTTATCAGAAAGCTTCACTCCAGGTTCTTCATGTGAGAAGGGTGACTCCATCCAGAATGTTCCCATGCTGTCCACCAGCAGATGCTAACTGGGATGAATTAGCCGCTGCAGATACCATTTCTGTGCACCACAACAACAGCTTTACTGCAGAAACATCTCCAACATCCCCCAGAGCTCCTCTTAAGTTTAGTCTCGGTAAAAGCCACCGTTTTTCCAGAGCAGCTCCAGCGCCTCTGCTCTCATGTCTCGCTCGTTTCACCTCGTCCCAAAGATCTCTCTCACTGTTTAATCTCACGAATGAGAAGAGCATCACAAGCTTTGCAGCGGCATGGAGCTCGACACACAGCTGCGTGTTTAACCGGCTCTCTCCGGGGAGCCGTGTCACCAGCGAGCAGAAGTGTCCGCAGCAGGTGCGTGGATCTGTCATGTTTTCGCAGCCCATAACCGAAGGCAGAAGCCGGCAGATGGAGAGGTTCATGTGGTATCATTAGTAGGTTAGTTCACCCCTCATTGGTTCACCATCTGCTTCCAATTGAGTTCTGCCCCTGGAGCCAAGCTCTCTCTCGAGAGAGCAAGAGCATCTAGACCCTCTAACCCAGATCCCTGGATAACTTGCTCACCAAACTGCGTTCGAACATTTGTTTTCTGAACAGAGAGAAAGAGCAGGACTCACCACCTCCTCGAGCTCCTCTGGAGACCGAACCGGTGTCCACCTGATCTCCGGCCCCAAAGGGGTTCTCTGAGGTGCTTCACGCATGGGTTCCTCTAAGTGCCTGCACGGGAACCTCATGGTGGGAACCCGAAGCATGAAGCATCTCCATGAGATGCGAGACCCACTCCGCGCTAATCATCAGTGTGCTTTCAGACCCCTGCGCGCTTTAGACCCGAGAGCCTGCGCGCGAGTCCGTGGGGGGTGTCAGTGGGGGGGTGTTGACTTTCACATGACATTGAGGCTGTGGAGATGTTGAGTCGCCGCCGCTCTCAGCGCAGCCAGTCGCAGCGCGCGGGATCCAGCAGCACTCGCCCGTGGACAGCTCCCGCAGCCCCGTGCGCTTTACATGGACACGGTGCTCGCTCCTGAGCCAAGCCGAGCCCGAGAGGAGTCCGCGGATCCCCACAAGCCTCGCTCCCAGCGGAGAAAAAGACTCCTGCGCGGTGAGTAGATGCTTTCACATCACGCGTGCCGCGCGCTCGTTCTGCGGGCGATGCCTCACAGACGGCGGCTCTGTGGCCAAGGGGGAGCCGGGAGGGTGGTTCGATCGATACCCTGTCAAAGCGATCGATCTGGCTCAGAAACAGCTCTGTTCGAGCGCGAGCCAGTAGAGTGAGAGAGAGGGGGGAGATAGAGAGATAGAGAGAGAGAGATAGAGAGAGAGAGGGAGAGAGAAAGGGAGAGAGAGAGTGACTGGCTGGCTGTCTCCGTGCAGGTTGACTGAACGCATCTCGCGGGTCTCTGCTGGCTGAACGCGGAGACATGGCGACGAACAACACCAAGAGCGCGGACGGACAAGTTGTGACGGAGCTCAACGAGATCTCCACCAACGACAAACCCAAAGTAGAGGACGCCATAGCCGAGAAGAAGAAGAAAGACATCCCCGACAGAGAGACCTGGGGAGGGAAGTTCGATTTCCTCCTCTCGTGTGTGGGCTACGCCATCGGACTGGGCAATGTCTGGAGGTTCCCGTATCTGTGCGGCAAGAACGGTGGAGGTAAGAGCGTCCCGCGGGTCGGGGTGCCGTTCCGGGTCCGCGTCCGCGCCCGTGCGCGCGCCTCTCTCCGCGCTCGGCTCCTCACTCCTTTCTCTCGTTCCAGGGGCTTTCTTGATCCCGTATTTCCTCACGCTCATCTTCGCCGGGGTCCCGCTGTTCTTTCTGGAGTGCGCTCTCGGACAGTACACGTCCATCGGTGGCCTCGGCGTCTGGAAGCTCGCGCCGATGTTTAAAGGTAAGCAGCGCTTTTCTCTGTCTCTCGCTCACGCGCGGTTTCTTGGAGCCCCGGAGCTCTGTGGTTGATCCGTTTGTGCTTCTGGATTGAACACCACAGGAGTCGGTCTGGCGGCTGCTGTGCTCTCCTTCTGGCTCAACATTTACTACATCGTCATCATCGCCTGGGCCATCTACTATCTGTACAACTCCTTCACCACCGTGAGCTGCTGGAGCTGACGAGGAGCTTGTGAGCGAACGCTTTGGGCTCATAGTAATGTGTTCTTCTCTATCTGCAGGAGCTTCCGTGGAAATCGTGTAACAACCCGTGGAACACAGAGAAATGCTACACAAACTACAGCATCGTGGACACCAGCAACCTCACCAGCGCCGTCCTGGAGTTCTGGGAGTAAGCACCGGTCCTCTGCGCGGATCAATGTGTGAGGTGTGTGTGTGTGTGTGTGTGTGATTGTGTCTCGTGGTGTTCTCGCGCAGACGCAATGTGCATCAGTTGACGGACGGCTTGGAAAAACCAGGAGAAATCCGTGTGCCGCTCGCCATCACGCTGGCCATCGCCTGGGTGCTGGTCTACTTCTGCATATGGAAAGGTGTGAGCTGGACAGGAAAGGTGAGTGCTGTTCCGCGGGCGACGCACGGAGTGTCCTGTGCTCTGTTACATCCAGTGCTCCGCAGGTCGTGTACTTCTCCGCCACCTACCCGTACTTCATGCTGTTCATCCTGTTCATCCGTGGAGTGACTCTGCCTGGCGCCACCGATGGAATCTTGTTCTACGTCACTCCTGATTTTGAGAAGCTCAAGGAGTCTGAGGTGATTGCGCGTGTCCCTCAAGCAGGAGTGCAGATGCTGCATCACGCTGCTGACTCTGTGTCTGCTCCATCTCAGGTCTGGCTGGATGCTGCTACGCAGATCTTCTTCTCCTACGGTCTGGGCCTGGGCTCTCTCATTGCTCTGGGCAGCTACAACCCCTTCAATAACAACGTGTACAGGTGCGAGTCGCTGCTGCTGCTGGAGTGAGGACTTCTAGAAGCTCGATGACATGCGCAGAAACCAAATCTGCCTTGTGTTCCTGCAGGGACTCCATCATCGTGTGCTGCATCAACTCCTTCACCAGCATGTTTGCTGGCTTTGTCATCTTCTCCATCGTGGGCTTCATGGCACACGTGACCAAGAGGCCGATAGCGGATGTGGCTGCGTCGGGTGACTGCTCCTCACCACTGCGCTTTCCAGGGTCCTTCAGGTCACTGACTGGTTTTACTGGTGTCCGCAGGGCCTGGCTTGGCATTCCTAGCGTATCCTGAAGCTGTGACGCAGCTGCCCGTCTCGCCGCTGTGGGCCATTCTCTTCTTCTCCATGCTGCTGATGCTGGGAATCGACAGTCAGGTGAGAGTATCTGCTGTTCAAGCTCTGACCTAGAAACAGTGAAGGAGCCGCTGCCGGAGCTTCAAATCTCCCGCATTGGTGGAAGCTCACTCACAGCCGCAGACGTGATCTGAATCTCTTTATTGCAGCAGTTCTTTACACTCCGCTGTCTGCTCTCGATACGAAACATACCTCGATGTTAGCTTACGATACGATATGCATCACGATATTTTACAAACCATCGTTGGAAAAAATGTCATTTGAAAAGTTTTGGGAGCACAAAGCTGAGAAGGGCTATCGGATCTAGTTTGATTTGTATGAGAGCGTTTGATAGCATCCGTCCACTAGGAGGCAGTGTTAAGGTTTGCCTTAAGTCATCTTTAACTTTTGTTAAAACTTTTGTTATTTTATAATGTTTCTAAATGTGAGTAAAGGATAATTGTCTCCTAGTAAATATTACATAAATCAAGGAGAGAACGGAAAGAAGTTTCAGAAGTGACTAGAATCACAATCACTCCAAAAAGCAAATAGTTCCTAGACGATATCTCCCAGTAGCTCCACGATACATATAGTGATAATTTGGCATTGCTATATATTGTGTCGCGGTGTACACCCCTATCGCCTAAAGAGGGGTTTTTTTATCTACAACTGAGCTGAAACAGAGAGATTAGCTGCTGCTGGATTCGGAAAGAACAAGTACAGTGGTACCCAGAGATACAAAGGCTTCGAGTTATGAAATGTTCGAGATACGAAAGGTCTCGCAGGAAATTTTTTGCTGGATACGAAGAAAAATTCGAGATACAAACGAAAACAAACATTTTTGCTCTATTTTCCTCGTTTGTCTGACGTTGCACTGCACTTCCCCCGTCCTAGCGCTCCTTTCTCCCTTTCAAGAAAGTGTGCAAAAAGGGCTTTAAAACACTTCCAATCAGTTTTAAATCGAGGGAAACATTACGTATAGATTACTAATAATGTGCTATAACAAATGTTAGAGTGAAGGCGTCGTAAAAGAAATAACGTTTATAACGTGGAGAGTGCTGTTCTTAGAGAAACCCTGTGATGCGTTCTCAGAAGCGTCTCTCCATCTGTCTGCGCTCGTGCTTGAAACCGTGTTGGTGTCAGTAATTCGAGAAATATCTCGAGAAAGTTAACTTTCATACGTAGTGCCGTAATGTTCTCTCCATCCTTTCCTCCTCCTCCGACACATCGCTTCACTCTCAAGAAAAGGTTTCACATTTGTGAACATATTACGTATTTTCCGTGTGTTTTATTCTGTTTTATTATCATTTATTACATTAACAATGAGTAGATTTAAGGATTGAAGAAACGTTACTTGACTTTTCTCTGGTTTTCCTTTTTTTAATCGACTTATTCTGTTGTTTCTGAGAGCCGTTGCTCGGATGTAAAACTTGCTTCGAGATACGAAATGTTTGAGATACGAACGGCACCCTGGAATGGATTACTTTCGTATCTCGGGGTACCACTTTACCACTTTTGTGGTTTTGAATGTTTACCCAGCGCTAAAGACATCGGTTTATGAATATAGCCTCGGTTTATTTCAACAGAAAGATAATAAATAACGTGAACAATTGCTGTGTACAAATGATGATATATATATATATATAATAAAGAAAGTAACAGAAGTCACTCTCCCTGGATCTCTCCCGAGACGAGAGCAAACCTGGAGCCAGCTCTGAGATCACCAGTGAGGGTTCTGCCACAAAGGGGGTCCGATTCTTCTTTCCTTCGAGCTTCACCGGGGAGGTGCGCTTCACCATACGCAGCTAAGCGAAGTGTCGTTGGGAGTAAACGGGGACAACGGGGGCGGGGGAGGGTCTGGGGGAATGGGCTCTTGGTTGCACTCAGCTGTTGTTCTTCAGCTGTAGCTCTGTGTTTTCTGCCGAGCTTCTCTGTGGTGGCGTGTCAGGATCTCCTGTGACTCTGGGTTGCAGTTCTGCACAGTTGAGGGCTTTATCACGGCTCTGGTGGATGAGTTCCCACGGCTGCTCCGGAAGAGGAGAGAGATCTTCATCGCTTGTGTCTGCGTGGTGTCCTACGCCATTGGGCTGTCCAACATCACCCAGGTAAAGGAGAGAAATGAGCAGACGAGAAGGTTCTGGAAGGAGAAGAACACCATCGTATCAGTGACTTGTGTTTGGTGTGTGCTAGGGAGGCCTGTACGTCTTCAAGCTCTTCGACTATTACTCCGCCAGTGGCATGTGCCTGCTCTTCCTGGTGTTCTTCGAGTGCATCTCCATCTCCTGGTGTTACGGTGAGTCGCTCTTATCAGCTTGCGAAGCCCACAGAGATGCAGCCGCGGCTGAGAATGTTCGTGCTTTTGGATCTTTCTTTCTCAGATGCCGAATTATTCATGATTTCTGTTTTTAACGTAGTGAACTTCTCGATCAGGTGGAGAGCAGATCATTGAGGTCAGTTTCTGTGATATCTTTGTTGATCTCGTCGCATCTCTTCCAGGAGCTGAACAGAAATTCTCACTGCGAACATAAAGAGCAGAGGGCATCGCTGCCAAAGCCCAGCTTGAGCTGGCAGCAGGTCTAATCTACCGCTGGCAATGTGGATCAGGCTCCGGCTCTGGTCCTACAGAGACAGATCGATTCAAAGAAAGCTCCCCGAACCCCAAGCTTCTAAAGCACCGTCCACAGAAAACCTAATCCTTTTCCAGGTCCACAAAACACAGACTGGTCCTTCAGAATCCGAGGTTCTGCTGTGGGGCTGACTGCACCCTGATGTTCCAAGGGAGCCAGAGAACGGTGATCGCCTGTAGTTGGAGAACACCCTCTGCTCCTCCTTCTTGAAAAGCAAGGACCATCCCCTGCTCTCCCAGTCCAGAGCAATTCTTCTGTGAGCCCTGAAACATCCAGACACCTAAGGAATGTCAGTGTCACAGAGACAAACCCCGTAACTCCCTCTGTTGGTCAGAGGAGGGAGTTACGGGGTTTGTCTCTGTGACAGTCAGCGGTCAGGCTGTGCCGCTGAGGAGTTGATGGTGAGGAGTAGCCCCGGCAGCCCAGGAGCTAACCATGCTTGATGTGACTTCTTCTTCAGCCTGACTACTCTTCATAATTCTAGTACCCCCTCTCTTGGTTTGGGGGTGGCCATTAGAGGCACCAGAGAACGTACAGCTCATATCCCCCTCGCCCCAAGGGATCTGGCTGAAGTTCTCCTGTAGGTGAGAGTTAAAACAAATGTTCCCAGCAGAGCCTGCAGCCTGCACCCGAGCTCACTGACGTTCTTTAGGCAATAACACAAACATTTTTAATTATATGTGACATTGACTGAAGCCCAAGCCTTCTTTCATTCTCAGGTCTGAGCAGAAGAGCTCATGCGTACGGCTAGAAAGCTACTGAGGTCGATATTGATCATCTCTAGCTGATTGCACTCGGATGAAGGAAGCTCAGTATTTGTGTAGAACCTCGTCTCATAAGCAGATGTGTGAGTGTGTGAGTCAGGAAAGCTCGGCGCCAGCGGATTCTATAGAGGAAGCAGGAGCTGATCAGAGGCGCATGTGTTCCTCCGCTGAAATGAAAGCAGTGAAAGCCATTCTGTGGCAGCCGGTTCACGAGGTGTTGCGTTGTGTGATGGCGGATCCTTGAGGACGATGATGAACTCATGTCTCGTTTTATGTCCTTTCAGGGGTGAACAAGTTTTACGAAAACATCCAGGAGATGATCGGATACAAGCCTTGTCTGTGGTGGAAACTGTGCTGGGTTTTCTTCACTCCTTTAATCGTCGCTGTAAGTATCTCCTTTCAAAATTGTGGGGCGAGTGGAGATGGTCCAGCGCTGTGAGAAACAAGGAGGTCCATGAGGATACGCTGTTTCTGGTTCAAGTCAGTGCTGGATGTGAGCGTTCCTAGAGCCATGGATTAGTTCGTGTGTAACATGATTTAATCAAGGGGGGCAATCGCACCAGAGTGGCGGCGGCGTCCAGTGACCCGGTGCTGGCCATGGCCGAGCGACAAAGTTGAGAAAAGTTCAACTTTATGCAAATGAGAATCAAAGTGAAACCCAGAAGCTGCGTTCAAACCACAATCTGCTGCTTCTCAGAGGTCGCTTTGAAGGATAAACGCTGAACATTGTCTAGCCACGACGTCACATGAAAAACGTGTACAAACGCCTTCTCATTTGCATAAAGTTAAACCTTTCTCATCCGTTCTCGATGCCGGGCATGTCCAAACTTTCACTGTTGTTGCCGCAAACTCAACCTGAAATCGAAACCCCTCTCGACCGATCCACCAGCCGCAGCAGACATGGAGCAGATACGAGATGAAGAGACGAAGGTCCTGAGAAAGGAGATCCGGTCCACACGACTCGAAATGGGGCTGTAATGGTGCCGTGTGAAATGTTGTGGCACTGAAACAAATGTGAAAACTCTTTTTCTGCAGGGCGTGTTCCTCTTCAGCGCCGTGCAGATGGTTCCTCTGAAGATGAACAACTACGTGTTCCCTAAGTGGGGGCAGGGAGTGGGCTGGCTCATGGCTCTGTCCTCCATGATCCTTATCCCCGGATACATGGGCTACATGTTCCTCGGCCTCAAGGGGACGTACAAGGAGGTAACTCTTGCACAGATCTCACGGAACATAGAGTGACCCTCACAGGAGAACATCTGCGTCAGGAGATGGTCCTGACCGTGTGGTCTCGACATGTGACTCTCACCTGCCGCACGTGCGTTTCCTGTGAGGGGCGGTGCCTAGATAAGAAAATGCTGAGTCGAAGTTCTGTGCTTTTAGCGCATCAGGATAATGCTGAAGCCCACAATAGTGAAGCGTTCACAGGAGAACGGGCCGGAACAGCAGCCATTGCAGCCGGAGCAGCCCCCAGAGCCGGTGCAGCAGCCGGAATCACTACAGGAACCGGCACAACCGGATCAGGCTCCCCAGCAGAGTTCTGTTCCAGCAAACCCTGGTGACGACGCCAACGTTTAACCGAGCAGCAGCGAACCCCGGCAGAGAGCAATCAAAGATCAACAACAGAAGACTTCCATCGTTACCAGTAATCATCTACCTCCAGGGGTCACGCGTAATCCAACTTCAAACCAGAAAAAGATAGAAAATAATCAAGAAAAGCCCCACAATCACACAATCCCCAGCATCTGGAAAACCTACTCGCCCTGTAAGCTTTCCAGACGCTGAACAAAGAGTGTCGTGTTCAAATGACTGTGTGTTCTGTAAATTTGTCTCTAAGGTTCTACTGTGAGTTAGAGTTAAGGACGTGCATTGTCTGCGATGCATTAGCTATTTCTGTGAGGTGTGTGCTGTTTTTTTCGTTGCACTGGGAATATGCGTGTGTCTCGTCAAGTCTGGGTGAAGAGAGGAGAGGAGAGGAGAGGAGAGGAGAGGAGAGGAGAGGAGAGGAAGGGGTCATTGGGACGCCGAGCACAGAGACTATTTGGGAGATGGACATGACGTCTGAAACACAGCTGATACTGCCCACGGATGACCCACGGTGATGATGGTCTGCGTCCAGAGAGACTGTTACTATTTTTCCTCTGTAAAACGGAACCTACGTGTACGTGACCACACTTTATTTTTAGAGTCTTTTGTACTTTCATGTCGAGAAAATGGACCAAAATCTTAGACTGAAGCAAAAACATTGTGTCGTTTGTAAAGCACAGGGTTCAACAGTAGAGACAATGAGAAAACGAACGGTGAAGGCGATTCGAGTGCCGTCTGTCCGTCCGGTGTCCTGTTTACACGCCCCTCAGGAATACGAAAAGAAAGCAAATCTCAGCTGTGATGATCCTGAGCTCCTTAAGCCTGTGATTGATGTCGTCGCGTTTGCATGAACGTCATGTTCCTCATGTGCCAAAATATGCTAAAACTAACCACGAACCCGCACACGAACCGATCGTTTACATACGAGCCTGTGCCAAACTTTAAGAGGACCATTGAGACGTTTTAAAGACTTGAGGGTTTTTAAAGGTTCACTGCCCTCGATTCCTTCTAAAGCACAAAACTTGAAGACGAGCGAGCTCCGGTGACGGCGATCGAAAGGCAGCTACTCGTGAAAAGCACTTGGTTCGTTACCGAGAGGAGAGCGAACCTTCATAATGTGAAATGGCTGTGTCCTGTGAATTTTGTACAGTTACTGCCGTTTATCTAGAGATTTATTGTATCGTGTAAATCTGTGGATGTCTGTATCCATTAACACGTTTCGTCTAAATGTTGAAATATTTGACAATATTTGCTGTTTTTGCAATAATATTTTGATCTCTAAAGCACATATCCTACAGATACTACGAGTGATGAGTATTGAAATGACGATTATCATTTATGTCTGGTCATGGTTTTGTATATTTATAACTGTTGCGCGGCCTAAAACGAAACATAGACAATGTATTTAATTGTGTCCACTGTGAAAGCACGCTTGTTGTGTACAATGTTTGAATAAACAGAACAGATTCTGTTTCTGCTGCTTGATTTTCACGGGAGGGGCAGGCTGGGGGGTGGGGGGGTCACGCTGAGATCTAATTTACTGCCTTTTATCTTAGTGTTCCACCTGTTCCATCATGACGAATGTGTGCGCCGTCATGAGCCGCTGAGTACAAACGAGTTCATTTTCTCGGTAACCCGTCTGAATCATGCACTTCGTAGCTACACCATCATCCCAAAAATCCATTTGCTTCATAGAGAGCCATCGACAACAACCTCATATATTTGACCTCTCCAATCTGGTGCTGGAGTCGGGTCACATGATGCTACCGTAGGGCGACGCTAGACTTCTCATTGCAGTCAGGAAAGTCTGGTTCCAGTTCCACAGTGGCACAGACGTAGCCATCGATGCTGCAGCTTCTTCAGAGATCAGGTCAGATTGTGACGCTCTCCTCAGAGTACGCCACGAGACCAATCCCTGGTCAAACAGCCACTTCCACAAACTCGCTTTCTGCTAGCGAGGATGTGGTGTGTGTAATCAGTCCTGGGAAAGTGGGTGTGGCCAGACCTCCAGATCTGCTCACACTGACCTGTATGTATGCTGCAGTTCATCAACTAGCCACCGGAGGCGGACTCCAGTGTGGAGCAGGTCTCCATTGACAGCCGTGTTAAAATTCCCACTAAAGAAACATGGCCACACCCCTCTTGATATAACCTTCATGAGAACTCTGAGCTGGTTCTTTTTTGATTCTTTTGAGTTATTTCACTCTTACATTTCTTCTAAACGAAGGCGTGGTTCTGGGGTCATTGGGTGTATACAACTGGGTGAAACCTTCAGCCAATCAGGCATCTCCCTCCTGCCTCTGAAGTGATGCACTTCCAGAGAAGATGAAAGCTTGCGACAGGCCTTCGTCAAGAACCTATGGGTGATGTCACTGATGGCATGTTTTGGAGTAACTGCTCTAAGCGAGCAACAGTCCAGGATCAGCACCGCTCGTGCGCCGCGGGGGAAATGGCTTCACGATCCAGAGGCAGAGTAACAATCGGCAGAGAGTGTCGTCTGAGATGTTCCTCTGGTGCAGAAGGCTCACCTCTGATTAATGTGACGTTGAAAGGACAGGAATGAAGAACAGAAGGTGAAGCGGTTGAAGCATCTCCTGCAGGTTCCACAGACAGGTTCTGAAGTACCAGATACCTGCTAAAAAGCATCGATTCAGATCAGTATCTGTTATGTTTGTTTGTGAATCCCCCCCACCCCCACACCCCTTATATATTGCATAATACGATCTTGAGCATCAAAGATCTGCCGGGAGCAAAGGTATTTAGAAGAAAACGAGGGCATGGCTCAGCATTTCTTGGTTTGGTAGAGACCTATTTTTAGGGTAGCAAGGCCTCGGGAGAGGACAGAGCAAGAGCAAGCTGCTGATCCATGTGTGAAACCAGCAGCTCTGCAGCTTCCTGCTGGAGTCCATTCTCCTCTCCCGAATCTTTTGCAGCTCATGTCTGCGTTATTTTTTCCCACGGAAAGAGCTTCTCTGCATTTAGTCAGTGTTTCGTTTTTTCTGCGGTTAGACTCACAGAACTTCTGGGAAAGAGATCTGAACTCAGCAGCAGTGACTGACGCCTGAAACGTCTCAGTGTCCTCCATCTCATCCTGAGCAATCAGGATAATCTCCTGCAGGAAACCTTTGTCTCTTGACTCACACTTCAGCATCGTGAGATGGTGAAGCCGAGGCGTAGTTCAGTTCTAAACACAAGTCTACTCTGAGGACATCTTCCCCCATGCTCTAATATGCTGTGGTAAATCAGGGATGGGCTCGCTGAAGAACGATCGCTTTGTGTCGGGGTCTGTGCTTTTCATGGTGGACACGCTGCTCCAGAATTACAGTCTGCTTTGGCACCAAATGTGGTTAAAATATGCATCGGGCGTCGTATGCTGAAAATACTGCCATGAATCTAGTTTTCCAGGAGGATGTTCACCGCCCCTTCAGACCCACGCCGGGCCTGGTGAGGTTCACGAGAGAATGGGTTCGTTCGCAGCTGGTGATGTTAAACAGAACGAAAGATGAGCTCTCAAAGGTCAACTTTTCTTAGGTGTCAGGGGAACTCATGAGGAGAACATCGAGAGGAGGAGCGGTTCAGGACGTGCTTTAACACCACGAGCATCAGCTTCGGTTTTATTGAACTCTTATTTTTGAGAGTTTCATGAGCAGATGCTCCTCTCACGATCATGAACCATTCCACATATCTGAAGGATGCTGCTCCTTCAAACACAAGCAGGACACGGATGCTCTGCTCGTAGGAGACGCACCTTCAAGACGTTCCTCCAGATGGAATCAGACGTGCTCTCTTGCTGTCTGTCAGCGTTCTCTCTGACGAGGGAGGAGAGAGCTGCTGCACCCATCCTCCATCCTCCTGCTGACGTCAGTCTCGGTGAGTCAGGGATCGCTGCTACAGTTTCTCTTCGGGATGAACGCTCTGATGCCTGTGTTCACGAGGAGGCTCTAGTAAAGATCTGGAACCAGAACTCAAGTCCTCTCTCCCAAGCCTGCGCTTCTGACCCAGGGGCCAATATCAAACTTATCAATCCAAGAGTTCTGAGTTTATCCCAGGTGTCCTGCAGGGGTCAGTATTGGGGCCTTGCTCTTGATTGATGTACGGCTTTTAAAAAGCACTTAGAAAAAACCCTCTGAAGTACTGATTGGGGGAACTGTGGAGAAAAGCTTCTGCTAAACGCAGAAAGGTAAATGAATCTTTCAGAAAGTTCAAAAAGGCTTCTTGTTTTTGTGATTGACACACAGCTCTTCCCTTGAGAGCTTTCAGAACTCAAAGCTTGGTTTGTTCTCAAAGGAACTCGACCGTCACTCTCTTGATATCAGATACTCCTCTCAAACTCTCTCACGGCCTGGCTGATGGACCCACTGTGGTTGATGAGCTTATGGACCTGAGCGTGTGCTCTGCCAGGAGAACCAAGCAGCCCCGTTCTGTAGCATCAGAGAACATCAGAGAGCCATGATGGACCCAGCTGAACTGAGATTCGTCATCCCTCTGAACAGAGCGAGCGCTGGCTGCAGCCCAAAACAGAAAATGTCAGAAGTGATAAGAGCTGGAGTAAGCTCATGTGCTCTGAAAATCTGCCTGCTCCGATCGCCCTCACACTGCTGCTTGCCCCATGGCTCCGCACCACTCCGCAGCGTCGGATCAGCAGGTGCAGGTTCCCAACCGTCAGCCCGGGGGGAAATGATAACAGATGTGTCGTAATAAAGGAACTTATTTCTTCATGTGTATTTGATTTTATTTCATCATTTATTTTACCATCATCATCATCATCATCATCATCCACCTCCAGCAGAATCACACCTGACCCAGAAGCAGAAGAGGAGTAAAGAGTTCATGGACTGGTGAAACAGATGCAGCGCAGCAGCTCCGTGCTTCATGCAGGTGTTTAGATGATCTCTCTCGGTGCAGACATGGAAGAGTCATGGAACTCTTGGCTGCTCTTGTGCTACAGCCCCTCCGAGGATGGTTCCTGTCACAACTCTTCAAAACACTAACACTGAGCTGCTATGTGGGAGTCTTGCAGAGTTGGTGACACCAGACTCGAGTGAGTCGCCATCTGCAATGGTTTCCGGTTTGGTTGTGGCCTACAGCAGGGTGCTTCTTGTGCAGGCAGATTCTCTGATCTATGCTAAGCTAACATCACCGGACCTGGAGAATGGCACAAAAGGTTTTGAACTCTGTGGGAACTGAGCACGAGCCGGCCTCCGACACAGGTGAAGCGTTCCTTTAGGAAGACGGAGAGAACCAGTCGAAAGATACAAGTCTCTGATCGTCAGCGCATTAGAAGAACTCCAGGCGCTGCAAGAGAAGCTGCTGACGAGAGCCGTGTGCTCCTGCAGTGCTGCGAGTCTCTGAATGAGGAGTTATGTAAGGTCTTTAGCACACATGCCTGAGTGTGTGACTGCCAGAAGACGACACAAAGAGATGTGAGAGGAGAAACATTGCTGCTCGCGCTGCCACTGGGTCACTTCGCCGTTAGAAGTGCTCAGTGGAGCAGCTCTTTTCTTCAGCATCTGAGCCGAAGCCACAGCGTTCTCACTGCGGAGATAGCGATTCAGCATTCTCTAAAGCGTCTGTGTAACTCCGCACCAAACAAACAAACCAGCGCCTCGTTGTGGAAGAGTGTGCATCTTCAGAGAGATGAGAACTCATCGAAACCGTCCCTGATCCAGACTGTGTGGTCTGCTCAGAGGATGCCGTGTTGCTCGCTGCCATCTGAGCAGATAGCGTGTGCTGAGCGAGAGTGAGCGCCGGCCTGACGCTGAGCCGGCCTGACAGCTGGTGAGTGTGCACGGCTGTCCGGCAGGACTGTGATCCGCACTGACCGGCTCGTCTCACAGAGGTTATGCCATTGCCAGCAGTGTGGCTGACACAATGAATGAAGCTCCAGATCCGCACCGGGGCAGGCCTCTGCCGGAACCTCTCCACACATCGCAGCGGTGCGTGTTTGAACCTTCCCTCCTCTCCTCTCCTCCGCTGGAGCTGGCTGAGGAGACGGGGTCTCTGGGAGTAGGGCACTGAACGCTGTCAGCCGCAGGAGTCTGATCTCTCCAGCGTGACTCAAGCGTTCCTCCGGGCCCAAATCCCACATTTGTGCATGTGCCGCAGTTACTCGCAGGATCTATTTTCGACACGTTTTCCCTCAGGATGCAGCCACATCCTCTTCAGAAGGGGGCTGTGCAAAATGCTGTATAATGACAAAATAATCTACGAGCAATTATGCAAATGTCACCCTCGCTCCGGAGAAGCTCCTAGACCAGAGACTCACTCTCTCGACGGAAGCCTCGTGTGATGCTTTTGCAGTGATCTGAAGCAATGATGGACCCTGAAGCATGTCTCTCTGTGTCCTTTGCAGATACCGAATGTGCCGAAGCCTGTCGTGTGTCAGCGAGAAGAGAATCTGGAGAGTGAGAAAGGGAACAAATCTGCTGCGTGGCTAGTCCTCTGAGACCTAAGACTTGTTCGGATCAGTTCTGATGCTGGAGAGACGGAGGGCACAGGCTCCTCAGGGTTTAGGGAAGAAAAACATGTGAAGTGGCTGCCGGGAAGGTTAGAGATGCTATCTGACTGTTCCCCAGACCCCATGTTTAGAAGAGCAGGACTGGGCACTTTCCCGCACATTTCTCTCTTCAGTGCACTACTGACCTCTGCTGGTTTCTTGAGAGAGGATAAACTGCGTCAGAGTGGGAATTAATCTCAAGGATGTGCTCCACATCTCTAACACGGTTCTCACCAACACACGTGGATTGAAGCTTGTCCTTCTGGCACTGGCACCAGGACGCTCGTCGTGAATATTGGGGAGCTTCGCGTTTGAAGCCCCTGGTGCTTGAAGAGAAGCAGGATGAGATATGAGTGTGGGTCTGGACATGTCTGGTGTTATGTCCTTGGATTCAGTGTAGGTTACCTCCTTCTCCGCCAGACAGACAGACAGACGACTGAACGCCTGCTCACATCAAAAATCAATTGTTAAATCAAAAAATCAATTTCCTCAGTAATGTACACCCAGCACCCCATAACATCACAATATTTATTAAAGCTCAGACTCTTTGCTCAGAGGTTCTTCACACCTGGATTTGGGATCCTCTGCCGTTCCTCCAGTGGATCTTCTCCAGTTCTGTCAGGTTCATGTGAAGGTTGGTGGACGGCCATTCTTAGGTCTCTCCAGAGATGCTCAGCTGGGTTTAAGATGGGGTTCTGGTGGGGCTGTTCAAGAACAGTCACAGAGTTCTTGTGAAGCTACTCCTTCGTTATTTGAGCTGTGTGCTTAAGGTCATTGTTTTGAAGAAGGGTAATCCTCAATCCCAGCCTGAGGTGCCTGAGCACTCTGGAGAAGGTTATCATCCAGGAGATCCCTGTACTTGGCCGTATTCCTCTTTCCCTCAATTGCGACCAGAGAACCTGCAGAAACATCAGAAGAACTGGAAGCACCTGAGTTAAAGGTGTTGGGAAAAGTTCTTCATTGAAGCTGTTTCCTTTAGTGCCGCTGTGTGATGTTTGTGATGTTTGAGGGCCTGTGTTAGACGCGAGGGTTCTTTATTAAAGGCCTCATCGAGCACCGCTACACATTTGAATCCACTAATAGTTATTTAAAGATGGAATGTAAGGAGTGAACGAGCTGCTGGCGCCATCCTGTGGTCAGATGTTCAATCACAAGCTTGGAGGTGCGTCATGTGAACCTCTCCGGGTGCACAGGACCTTCAGGCAGCTTTCAAACTTCGTAGAAGAGTGAGATTTTCTTAGAAGCACCTGAACCTATGTGCTCCTCTGATGGCCTCCAAACAACAGGTTCAGAATGAAGAAGATTAGAAGAAAATCAGGTTTCAGCAGCATTATAGAAATCAAACTCTGGCCCTTACCGTGAGAACTGTGGAAATAAGAGAAAGAAGAAATAGAGAGAACGGCTTGCAATTAGTTTGGGCACCATTGTTCAGCTTGGGTCTTCCTGAATCAACCAGAGCAGCAGATGAAGATGCTGGATCCTCTGGAACATCTCAGAGCTACAGGATATCAGACATTTGCTGCTGGGGGATCCTACATTGGTGCTCAACAGGGTTCATTTCTGTAAAAGTCCTGGGGATAGAAATGATTGTGTCTCACTGTGAGATTATCTCAGAAAGCTCTCAACACTTTTTGAAAAGGCAGTATATGTCCCCTCCGGTCTGTACTGGCTAAATTCAGCACGATGTGGACACAAGATGAGAGCTACACCGCTCTCTTGCTTTCTACATCCCCGGCTCCGGCTCTGACGGCCTCTCAAACTCAACTTTCTTCCCCTCAGTCGGTCTGAGTTTTTCTATTGGTTGCTGGGAGACAAAGCTAACGCTTGATTGGCTGTTTCCGGTGTCACTCCATTTGAGTGACGTGTACCTGGCTTTCAACCAGTACACAGAGAGCAGCAGAGCTCGGTTATTATCGGCGAGCTGCTGCTAGCTTTCTGGATATCCATTTTGCTTCAGTCCAGTTAGTTTCACTGATTTTAACAATCTCTGTCTGGCAAAAAAAAGCAGTTTGATTTTACAGATTTGCTATTTCGTCGTTTATATTTGTTATTACGTTATATGTATGTATTAAAAGGTAGCAGCTAAAAAACAGCATCAATAAGTTTGTCGGGGGGTGGGGGTGGGGTGAGCAATGGATTGTTAATTCCTAAAACTATAACCAGACTATATGTATTTTCTTTTTTTACTATTTAATTCATATAGTATATTAAATATATTAACCTTAAATTGGATTTATACCAAGAAAGCTATATTTATTATGCTTACATGCATAAATGTTTTGTGTTGCGATTTACTTGAATTTAAATAGAATGAAGACAAATATTATTATAATACATTACTTTTGTAACTTGTTACTCCAAACACCGGTTGTAGTTTATCTGAACCGAGGGAACCCAGTTCCCTGTTTGGTGTGTATTCACTGGGCATCTGTGAGAGTTATGTTTTGACTTATACACAAGCAGAAGAACGGTGACATCTATTCTGAAGGAGACCGGAAACCAGTGGAGGGAGTTAAGAACTGGTGAAAAATTGCACTGATTTCGGGCAGAGCAGTGAGAAGAGCGTTACAGTATCCAGCTGTTTCCAGTCTGGAAACAAAGCTTCTGATTCCTCCATTGTTTCTAAGACGGTAAAAATCTGATTTCGTCATTGCAGAACCCTATAAGATCTCTGACTTGGTTTGTGGTTATTAGACACTTGGCAGAGATATAAGCATTAGACGTATCAGGCTTTGTCTTTATTTCATTGAAGAAAGTTGTTTCGCATCCAAGTTTTAATCTCGTCAAGGCACTGGCAGAGAGAGTTTATGGGGTTGTAGACATTCAGGTCGCTAGCGAGATTAGCATAACAGGTCATTAGCATAACTGGTTCCTTCTCATGATCTGATCCAGTGAAAGCATGTACAGGTTAAATTGTAGAGGGGCAAGGATGGAGCCTTGAAGGACTCCACAAGACCCTGCAGTCCACTTCGACACCTATGCCCAACCTCTTCCTTCTAAGTACAATCTGAACCATTTTATCACAGTTCCTCAGAGACAAATATAGTTTTGTAGTCTGTCAAGAAGGATTTTGTGGTCTACTGTTTCAAAGACAGCACTCAGATCAAGTAAAACCATAACAGTCTCTTTTCCTGAATCGGTGTTTAACCAGATGCCATCAATTATCTTCAGTAGAGCTGTCTATGTGCCGTGATGAGCCTGAAACCTGAGCTCTGGTAACAATCCATGTGTTCATTTAGGGTCAGCAAATCATTCAGCTGATTGGCCACAATCTTTTCCAGAAATTTACCAATGAAAGGGACACCTGAGATGGACCTGTTGTTGCTCAAAACAATATTATCTAAGTTTGTCATTTCAATACAGCAGTTTTTAGAGATTTCTCCTGAAGAGAGTATTCTTGAGAAGGATCTCCACCGAAGCAAACACATGCTTTCTTCTGATCTTCTGAACCATTCCTCTCCAGGAGCTTGCTTGACTTTTCTGTTGAACACACCGTTTCTGGAACAAATGGTGTCTGAAGGCGATGGCTCTTTTTGAGTGAACTCCCCCTAAAAACCCCATCTGCCGTGTTCGGGTACGCTGTGCTGCAGTGTGCAGGATGGAGCTTAGCGCAGGTCTGCTTTCTGCTGAAGCTGCGAGGAGAGCAGCAGAGAGCAGGGATGCTCCCTTTTCTCCTCTCAGGTGCCGCAGGAAGCCTCCGACTGCTCTTGAAGGATGGGATGGCGTGAGGCTGGGGGAGGGGAGAACAGCAGCATCATGCAGGGATGCAGCGAGCCTCTGATTGGCTGCCAGTGAGCATGATGTCAGCAGTGGAGGAGGCAGAGACGGGAGGGATCCCACCACTGAGTGGCTCCGAGCATCCACAGCTCTAAAGCCTCTGAATGTAGACGGGTGAGATCTCCAAGTAAATCTTCAAACCAATCTGCAGCCATGAACTACCTGCGCCGGCGCCTCTCGGACAGCACCTTCATCTCCAATCTGCCTAATGGCTACATGTCAGACCTGCAGAAACCAGACCCTCCGCAGCCACCCCCTCTGGGACCAGCCCCTGCATCGGCCTCGGTGTCCCCTCACCAGGAGAGCAAACCCATTCCTCCTCAGCCTTTAGGCACAGGCTTCTTCAGCTCCATCACTAATGTGGTGAAGCAGACAGCTGCCTCTGCGGGGTTGGTGGAGCAGACGCCTGTGCCTGGATTGCCCAGAAAGCATAAGACCCTGCTGGTCATCGACGAGCCGCAGCACGACTGGTAAGAAGAAGCTTTTTTCCTCTGATCTCATATGTGCTGAGCTTCTGTTGATCAGGCAAAGAAACCTTGAAGCATTTCTGATGCTTCGTGCTGGTATTGATTGGAGCAGTGCCATCTCTGCTGCTGGGGATAAAGTGTTGAATTATCAATGATGCACACGTCCTTTGCCTGTGCTGGAGAACATCTGCTGCAACACTGGCAGCAGCTCATGGATTCCATCAGCAGGTGTCCAGGGCCAGAGAGAGAAACTAGTCGCTTTCTGTTTTGTTTGATTCAGATGATTCCATTAGCTGCGGTTTCTCATGAGGAACTGCCTGAAGAATCCTTTTCCTGTGTCTGCCTGGAAAATATCCGCTGTGACAATGGATGGATGGATGGATGGATGATTGGGTGGATGATAGATGGTTGGATGAATGAGAGGGTTGATGGTCGGATGGATGAGTAGGTGAGTTGGTGGGTGGGGGGATGGATGTTAGATGGACGGATGAGTGGGTGGATGGATGGATAGATGGGTGGATGGATGAGTGGGTGGATTGTTGGATGGATGGATGGATGGGTGGCTGGATGTATGGCTGGGTGGGTGGGTGGATAGATGGATGAGTGGGTGGATCTTTGAATGGGTGGTTGGATGGATGAGTAGGTGGGTGGATGGTTGGATGGGTGGCTGGATGTTTGGGTGAGTGGATGATTGGAGGGATGGATGGGTGGATGGATAGATTGACAGATGGCTAGATGGATGGGTGGATGGATAGATGAATGGGTGGGCAGATGGATGGTTGGATGGAGGGATGGCTGGATGGGTGAATGGCTGGATGGGTAGATGGATAGATGAATGGATGGTTGGATGGAGGGATGGCTGGATGG